>WOXC01009272.1:0-499639 GCA_011680675.1 Gymnobelideus leadbeateri
GGAAGAAGGAAGGAAAAGAAGGAAGGGAAGGAAAGAAGGGAAGGAAGGAAGGAAGGAAGGAAGGAAGGAAGGAAGGAAGGAAGGGAAGAGAGAGGGAAGGAGAAGGGATGGAATGAGGAAGGGAGGAAGGGAAGGAGGGACAGAGGGAGAGGGAGGGAGGAAAAAAGGAAGGAAGGAAACCTGCACCGATGGATCACTGTACCACTAGTCACTAAACCTAACCAACTACTGGACTGATTGATCAATAAATCAACTAAACTGACTTAATTGACCAAACAACCAACCTGACCTGACCACTGACTATTAACTTGACCTACTAATCAACCAATAATCAACTAATTAATCAAACTAATCACTAACTTGACTGCAAAACTAACTAATCGTTATAATGATCACTGACTGACTAAGAAGGAAGGAGGGAGGGAAGGAGGAAGGAGAGGAAGGAAGGGAGAGGGAGGGAGGAGAGAGGGAGGGAAGGAAGGAAGAAGAGAGAGAATGAAAGAGAGAGGAGGAAGGAAGGAAGGAAGGAAGGAAGGAAGGAAGGAAGGAAGGAAGGAAGGAAGGAAGGAAGGAAGGAAGGAAGGAAGGAGGGAGGGAAAAATGAGTAATGTTTCACAAAGAAGGAAGGAAGGAAGGGAGGGAAGAAGGAGGAAGGAGGAAGGAAGAAGGGAGGGAGGAAGGGAGGGAGGGAGGAAGGAAGAAGGGAGGGAGGGAGGGAGGAGGAATGAAGAAGGGAGGGAAGAAGGGAGGGAGGGAGGAAGGAAGGAAGGAAGAAGGGAGGGAGGGAGGAAGGAAGGAGGGAAGGAGGAAGGGAGGAAGAAGGGAGGAAGGAAGGAAGGAAGGAAGGAGGGAGGGAGGGAAGAAGGAAGGAAGGAAGAGAGGGAAGGAAGGGAGGGAGGAAGGAAGGAAGGAAGGAAGGGAGGGAGGGAGGGAGGAGGGAGGGAGGGAAGAAGGAAGGAGAGAAGGAAGGAAGGAAGGAAGGAAAGAAGGAAGGAAGGGAGGGAAGAAGGAAGGAAGGAAGGGAGGGAGGGAGGGAAGAAGGAAGGAAGGGAGGGAGGAAAGAAGGAAGGAAAGAAGGGAGGAGGGAGGGAGGGAGGGAAGGAAGGGGGGAAGGGAGGGAGGGAGGGAAGAAGGAAGGAAGGAAAGAAGGAAGGAAGGGAGGGAGGGAGGAAGGAAGGAAGGAAGGGAGGGAGGGAGGGAGGAGGGAGGGAGGGAAGAAGGAAGGAAAGAAGGAAGGAAGGAAGGAAGGAAGGAAGGAAGGAAGGAAGGAAGGAAGGAAGGAAGGAAGGGAGGGAGGAAGGAAGGAAAACCCCTATAACAAATAGACACAGTCAAGCAAAGCAAATACCTGCACTGGCCATTTCTAAAACTATATGTCTCATTCTCTACTTTCTATTTGAACATTCCAGTAACAGGAAGTCACTGCTTTCTGGTACCATCCTATTTTCAAATAATTCTAATTTCTCAAAAATTTTTCTTATATTGAGTCAAATTCTACCTCCCTATAATTTCTTCCCATTGGTCTGAATTCTGCTTCTTGGGGCTACACAACATGAATCTCTTCCATCCTCCATAGGACAGCTCTTCAAATAGTTGGAGAGAACAATCATGTCCACGCTGTTGCCAAAAATGACTGCAGAGAATTTGTGCAACAAAAATATAAATAGTGAAATAAACTATGTGCTATGACCCTGAGAGGTCAAGTGCTATTATTACCCCCATTTTACAGAGGAGAAACTGAGGCAAACAAGTTAAATGACTTGCTCAGGGTCACACAGGTAATATGTGTCTAAGACCAGATTTGAACTTAAGTCTGCCTGCCTCCAAATCCAGTGCTCTACCCACTGTGCCATTAATCAGTACAGAATATGCAACACAAAATAAATGCCAGATATTACCTCAAAACATTTTAAGAGAAAAAAGATCCCTGAAACTGCTTTGGACCTTACTGTGGTAAAAGGTAGCCTGATACAGAGAAGAGTATGTCAGTCTTGGACTGAGGAAGATCCTGCCTTTTCCACATACAGTTGTGTGATCTTGGGCAAATCTAGGATCTTATGATCCTTCTCGGTGCCTCAAGCACCGAGAGGGGGTCAGTTACAGATGAATTGCCAATCAGTTTTGGTAGAGATTCTTTGACAAAGAGTTCCTTATATCTAGACCTTTAAAAAAAACCTAGAGTTAAATAATACCCTCTTTGAAAATCAACGTTGATGCAAAATCTGGAGTTATATCAAAAGATAATAAATTTATATTGGATCAATGACATATGAATGGATAAATTAATATTCCAGCTGAGGATTTAATTAAAGGAGGAATTATTGAATTTGTAATGAAAGATCTGGATTACACCTATTGAAGAATTAGTTTGGAGAATGGGTAAATAATCCAGCTTTCTTTTCTATTGCTCTCATACATAGTATAAGAAAGGTACCTGGGCAGCCTGACCCCCCACTGCAGGACATGTGACCCTGTTCTTGTTGATGGAACCCAGCCTGGCCCCCAGAGCAGCCTCTGCCGGTATTACCTCCTTTGGGGAGTGAAGCCAGGCAGATTCCAGGAGGAAAAGTCCTCCCTAGCTTCTGCATTACTGCTCAAGGACTGTGGAGACCAAGGTCATGGCTTGGCCACTGCTCTATACAGCAAAATACCAAAGATAGATGAGTTAAAGCACAAATACGCACAGCTCAAATGCCATTACAACTAACTCATTCCTTGGGACTGCTCAAGTAACTTGATTATACTCAAATTTTATTACCTTGAAATAAATGAACCAAAGACTAGACCTGGAAACTGTTTCTATAGAGATCTCAGTCATAATATCTTTGTTGGAGATTTTTGACCCCACACAGATGAGGGATGGCCAAACAGCATTTTAAGCCACATCTGGCTCTTTTAATAGTATCAATGATGATGATGCTGATAATGGTAACTTAGCATATATTGTGCCCTTTAAGACTGGCAGAATGCTTTACAAACATTATCTCATTTGATCCTTACAATAACTCTATGAGGCAGGTGGATTATTATCCCCATTTTACAGTTGAGGAAACTGAAGCAGGCAGAATCTAAATGACTCGCCCAGGGTCATACATCTAGTAAGTCTGAGGCCAGATCCAAACTCAGGTCTTCCTGACTCCGGGCCCAGCACACTCTCCATTGTGCCACCTAACTGCTTATAATAAATTGGAACATATTCCATGGCTGCCTGAATGTGCAAATTTTTAAATGTTTCCAAATATAAGGAAAGGGGACATCCAGTCACTCTGGATGAGTATTCAGAACACAATAATGTAAAGCAAAGCAATATTGTAATATATTAGAACTCTGATCAATGTAATGACTATTTTTCTCAGTTTCCTCATCTATAAAACAAGCTGGAGAAAGACATGGCAAACCACTCTTGTATCTCTGCCAAGGAAACTCCAAATAAGAATCGAATATGACTCAACCACAGCAACAACAATGGAACGAATGCTTGTAACTTCTGCATGCCTCCCTCCTCTCTAAAGAGAACAGGGTCCAGAATGAGACATATCAAGTCAGATGGCCTCTCCTGGGATCCTATAGATGTTTTTATTATGAGGGAGGGCTCTAATGGGGAAGGAGGAATCATTAGGAAAGTGTAACTATATTTGGAGGTGAGGGTTAGCATCAATAAAATATTTTTAAGAATGTTGAGGTCTTGGGGCGGCTAGATGGCACAGTGAGTAGAGCGCCGGCCCTGGAGTCAGAAGGACCTGAGTTCGGATCCAGCCTCAGACACTTAACTCACACAAACAAAAACCTAGCCGTGTGACCTTGGGCAAGTTACTTAACCCCAATTGCCCTAAAAAGGGGCGGCTAGGTGGCACAGTGAGTAAGAGCGCCAGCCTCGGAGTTGGGATGACCTGAGATCAAATCCGGCCTCAGAAAATGAGCACCCACACATAAATAATGACTAGCCGTGTAACCTTGAGCAAGTTACTTAACCCCAATTGCTTAAAAAAAAAAAAAGAATGTTGAGGTCTAGTGGACAATAACCACTGGCAAATAAGCACAAACAGAATTTCTAGTCATCTATTGCTGAATAAATTAATTTTAAAGGAGTGATTTTTTTTAATCAAAGAAACAACCCCTGTAAGGTGGGTTCTACTACATAAAAATTAAAAGCAGAGGGACGGTTAGGTGAATAGATCACCAGTCCTGGAGTCAGGAGGACCTGAGTTCAAATCTAGCCTCAGGCACTTAACACCTACTAGCCGTGTGACCTTGGACAAGTCACTTAACCCCAATTGCCCTGCCCTCCCCCATGCAAAAAAAATTAAAAACAGATATAGCTGCTATCCCACAGCTTCCATTCATCTCTCTCTCTACCTCACTCTCTCTCCCCTCTTTTTCACTCTTTTCTTTCATCAGCTCTTACTCTCTAATTCCCTTAACTCTTCCCTTTTCATCGCTCACTCTCTAAGTCTTCTCATTCTCTCATTTTTCTTCCCATTTCCCCTATCTCATCCTATTCCCCTACCTTGCCATCCTTCTTTCCTTCTCTGAACTTTTAAGAACCTGTTTTCCTAATATATAGGACAGTGTCGTGTTCTTCCCAGCCCTGCCATGGGTTCCATGGTTCACATTGAAGCCTCTCCAGTTAGGGAACAAGAGAAGGCACTGACCATGAAGGTCTCAAGAAGTTAAGAGACAACAAGTCATTACAGATTTTCTGAGCTAAAAGATTCAGGGAGAAGGTGGGACCTAGAGTAGAAGGATCAGCACCAAGACCAAGAACAGCATCCTGAGGGATAAGCAAAGAGAATCCTGAAATAAACAACAGGGATAGGAGTTCAATAATAGTAATTCACATTTATACAGTGCTTTAAGGTGTGCATCAAGGGGGCAACATGGCATAGTGGATAGAGCCAGACTCAAAGCCAGTAAGACCTGGGTCCAAATCACTTAACTTCTCAGCTAAGACTCCATATTACAGAGGAGGTACAAGATAAAGAAAGTTTCCTCACGTGGGAGTTCTCTATGCCAATGAAATCACAGATCTAGTACCTATTTCTTTAAGGTAATAAGAGTACTTTACTTTATTCAATCGTGTCCAACTCTTCACAATCTAAGGGACTTGCCCATAGGGTTTCCTTGGCAAAGAAACTAGAGTGGCTTGCCATTTCCTTTTCCAGTGTGTCTCTATTTTATAAAAAGGAAATTGACACGAATAGAGGTTAAGTGACTTGCCCAGAGCCACATAGCTAGTGAGTGTCTGAGGCTGGATTAGAACTCAGGTCTTCCTGACTCTAGGACCAGAGCTCTATCCACTGCGCCACCTAGCTGCCCCTAAGGGTACTGTAAGGTCCTTTAAACCTAGTATCTACTTCTTTAAGGTATTTTTTTACTTGCTAATGTACTTTAAGGTCCCTTCCTCATAACAACCTTGAAAGATGGGAAATGCAAGCATCACTTCTCCCATTTTATAGATGAGAAAACTGAGGCTTTGAGACGTTCAGTCATTTATCCATTGTCACACAGCCAATTAGTGTTAAGCCCAGATATCCTGACTCCACGTCCAGAATTCTTTTCCACTGAGGCATACTGCAACCTCAATGAAGTTTACAATGCCTCAATTTGCTGCTCTCAGCTATTACTGTGTATGTGTGTGTGTGTGTGTGTGTGTGTGTGTATCCTTTTTGCCCTTAAGCTTCCTCTCAGATTTCCCCAGCTCTCTTGCCTCCCCCCTCTGCCCCTGTTCTCTGTAGCAATGGTTATCTCCACCTACGTGCTCATGGGCACATCAGATTATCCCCCCCATTCCCTTCATTCTTTCAAACATCCAGATGATATAGTCATTTTCTCTCATTTCCTGCCACTTTCATATCACCAGCCACTTCTCTGTGGGTCAGAATCAAGCCCAGAGAAATACTTTCCCCTTTTTGCTTCCTCCGCCTTTTGAGCAATGAAATTGTCAGCAAGGCAGGGATTTATTTATCAGATCTTCTGCTTTAAACAATATGAGACCTCTACCACATGCCCAGGTAATCAAAACCTGCCATCACCACTAGAGCTCACCTCTGGCCAGTTTTGTCATCTGTGTTAGGAAAGCATCATCCCAATCTTCCATCTGGCCAGGCCATCTGTAACGTACATCCTTGACCTATTTCTCTCTTTCGATCCAAACAAATGTTCTCACCAGTGTTTCTGCATCAATGTTCATGGCTTTTGGCCCAAAAGTATGTAGAGCCTCATAACATACAATTCTACTCCCTTGCCTTTTATTTGTTTCTTTTGAATGAGATAAATGCTTCTATTACTATTCCATCCCATCAAGATTATGTCATTCTATAATAAAAAAAAAACACCATCTATTCCCTGTGTTCTTCAATATCCTATTCAAGACTTCAGTGAAAGATCTATTTAGATTTAAAAGCCTCCCTTCAAAATATAGATCTCCTCTGGAGGATTAAGCCCACCTTCATTCATATTTGTCTCCGAATTCCTATCTTCAGATAACCAGATTTCTTTCTTCAAAGATATGTCTTTCTTTGGAAGCAGGGGAATCAGTTTTGATAGGGAGGAGTGGGCAGATTAGAGGAGAGGTAATTCTGAATAGAGAATTCCCTGGGAGGGCAAGCCTGGATAAAGTCATACAGGGAGCTTCAAGGACCAGAGGGCAGCATCAGGGTATAGAGAGGGGTTCAGAGACGGAAAAAAAGGAGGACCATAAAGACAAACTGTTGCTTTGACACCAGCCCAGGTGCCACTGAAGTAGTATACGAAGCTTCTTTATGTGAAATTTTCCTTTAAAAATAAAAATGGGGACCATACTAATAATAATAGTACAATAATGGCATTATTATAATAGCCACAATTTATATAGCACTCTAAGGTGTGCAGAGTGCTTTACAAATATTATCTCATTTGATCTCCACAGAAACCCTAGGAGGTAGGTGCTATACCAATTACTATACCCATTTTACACGAGAGGAAACCAAGGTAGACAAAGATTAAGTGACTTGCCCAGGTTACCCAGATATTAAGTGTCTGAGACTGGATTCGAACTTGTGCCTTCTTGATTTCAAATCTAGTGCTCTATACACTGGTGCCATCTAGCTGACAATGAGGGAGATTACAAGGGTGTGGCCAGCAAAGGCATCCTTGGCCTGCTTTCCATGTCTGTCTTAAACAGGGATGCCCAGAAACAAGCTGATCATCTCTGATCAGACTCACTTTTAATCCTTACACTTGATTTTGTCGTTGCTGTGGCAGTGGTTGGTGGTGGTTTTGTCACTCCTTCTGTCTTTGTAAACATCTTAATTCATTTCCTAGAATGCCAGAATTGTGTAATATTTCCAAATCTTTGCAAAACTATGTTTTTTTTTAAAGGCTTTGGGTGTTTTGCAATAAACACTGGCACTCTAGGACGCTAGCATTTCAGCACCTTACTATGGTGCTGCATTGTGCACAGTTAACTCCTGGTTAGCATGAAGGTTATCATTTTGTAAAAAGACAGTAACTGGCTTCAGTCCAATAGAAATATGCAATATAGAAAGAAAATTCAAATGATGAGGCCACTGGCAGAGGTGGGAATTCATTATTCACATTAATGAGGACCTGGTTATACTTCATATCTAGTATTCTTAAGGCCAGATGCTTATTTGGAAACTATTTCTAACACTGGTGCACATTAAAACTGGAGTTTAAAATCCTATTATATGATAAGTTATCTATTGATTACCGAGATGAGCTAGCTGAAGGAGCCCGTGGGAAAAATGTTTAAGCTTGTGTGTGGATAGAAAGACTAGAAGAGAGAGATTTTTATCAAACTATGTTTCTTCTTTTCCCTGGAAAATTCAAACCTTTTTATTGGTGCAATATATATTAAACTTATTCTAAAAAGGAGTATGTTAGGAGGAGAAAAAGAAATAATCAGGATAGTTTATCATGCCTTGATCGATCACCAGCAAGTTGGTCACTAGGTAAAGTATTAAGTCTCTGGGCATGGTAACTCATGAAACTGATTAAGAAGGGCCAAATGGCCCTTAATCCTGTGTAGCCCTCTTCCATTGGCAAAAAAAAAGAAATCAAAAAGTTCTAAGAATCACATCATTTTTAGAACTTCTACAAAGATTAATTTTGTTGTTGTTCAGTCATTTTCAGTTGTGTCTGACTCTGTGAACCCATTTGGGGTTTTCTTGGCAAATATACTAGAATGGTTTGTGTTTCCTTCCCTAGCTCTATCTTCCAGATGAGGAAATTGAGGCAAACAGGGTAAAGTGACTTGCTCAGGGTCACACAGCTAGTAAGTATCTGAAGTCAGATTTGAACTCAGGTTTTCCTGACTCCAGGTCCAGGTCCAGGCTTTATCCACTGCATCACCTAACTACCCCTAAAGATCAATGTAACTGTTGCTATTCTAAATAGAAGGACTTTTGTTCAGTGACCAACATAGTTGTTATCTCCTGAAAAAACTAAACACTTCCACATAAACATTTTTATATAAATGAAACTACAAGAGGCAAAAAACTTGCAGGTAAATTAAGGAAATCATAGGTTCTGTTTGGAGAGGCAAATAATGGAATTGATGATGTTGGTGTCATTGTGTGCCCCAAAGCAAAAAGAAACTTCATTTCATGGGACCCTTGGTCATCTCTCCTTACATTGTTCATAGTGAGGACAGGTAGAAGGATTACCATGAAGATCAATGGAGGTAGAGAAACATCATGGCATGGCAGAGTATAGGGCTTGGTTATAGGAAAACCTGAATTTAAATCCCACCCTAACACCTCCTAGTTTTGTGACCCTAGGTCAGCCTCTCCTTTGTCTCAGTTTCATCATGTAAAATGATGATAAAATTGTTGTGAGGCTCAAAAAAGATAGTGGATGATAAAAGTGGTTTTTGTAAAGTCAGGTCGTATTAAAAAGAATAGAGAGGGGCAGCTAGGTGGCTCAGTGAGTAGAGCGTTGGCCCTGGAGTCAGAAGGACCTGAGTTCAGTTCCGGCCTCAGACACTTAATGCACACACAAACAAAAACCTAGCTGTGTGACCTTGGGCAAGTTACTTAACCCCAATTGCCCTCCAAAAAAAAAAAAAGAAGAATAGAGAGATTCTTACAACTTAACAGGGTCCTACAAAGCAAGCCAATACCATATTTGGTGACTAGATGTAAAAAGAGGCACAGAGAGAAAGACAGGAGGAAAGGTTTGAAAATATGGCTCAGGATTGAGAAATGGAAGAAATCAGTGATTTGTAGATTATTCCAAAGTCTCATACCTCTGTTTCATGAACACTTTCCTCAAGAAGAAAGTCAGAAGATATAAAACTGATAAGTTCCAAACACCACCACCAAAAAAGAAAGAAAGAAAAGAAAAGAAATTAGCTATATTTTAACAAGCAGACTATGATTAGTTGCTGCTGTGGGAGACATTTCAGAATCTGCTGTATGCATTCAAACCATCAAATTAAAAAAAAAAAGGTCAACCCAATAAATTAGAAGATGGAGATGAAAAAAATACTATGTACAATTACAACAGCCCCCAGCCTAGACTATTTAAACATACTGTTGACTTTCCAAAAAATGAGAATAGAACATTGACTTTAATTACTTCCATTTCTTAGAGAAGCATCACCACTGTAAAGCAAGTGCCATAACAAGGAGGCAAAGAGAGCCCAGAGACCACTTTTCTAACACTTGATTTCCTTGTCAAGAAGAGATGAGCTAGCCAAGGGCAGCATCAGGTTAGAAAAAAAACCTCACAAATCATTATGGAGGAGGAAAATAGAAGACTCCATGACCAATATTGCCTCATTAACACCACAAAAATATCAGTGGAGGAGAGGTTGCAGAAAGCTTGGCAGGAGAACCAACAAGACAGATCATCCCAAGAGTATTTATAAATGGAACTGTAATGACAACAAAGAGAAATGAAATGGAATAGATCTTTCAGTGTTTCTATAGCAAGCTCTTCTCATCATAAGTACTACATTTGGAATCTTTAACACCTCGATACCCAATATATTCTAAGAGGAAGAGGAAATGGCACTCTAGAAAATAAATTTGATAAAAGCAGATGGAACCGTACAGATAAATACAGAGGAAAACTGTGCAGAAAGAAACACAATTTTAAGGATGGTTGGGGATAAATTTTCAAGATTTCTCCAGAAGATATCACGAAAGAGTGGGAAAAATCAATAGTAATAATAATATCCTCAGTCCCAAAAAAATGAAACCTAGAAGACTAGGTACAGGCACCATATACCTACTTCCTTATAACTATAAAATCTTAACCATTCTGGGCATCGATTTCCTCATGTTTAAAAAAAAGGATTATGAAGAAGAATTTAAAAGGAAAGAAAGATTAAGAAGGCGATGATAAATAGGAGGCAGGGAGAAAAGAGAGGGGAAAGGATAAGATGGAGGGAAATACACAATTAATTATCATAAGGGTGGCTGTGAATGGAATGAACTCACCTACAAAACAGAAAAGAATAGTAGAATGAATTAGAAAGCAGAAACAATATGTTGTTTATTAAAAAAACACACTTGAAACACAAAGGCACAGAGCTAAAATAAGAAGGTACAGTAAAATCTATTATGCCTCAGTTAAACTCAAAAAAGCAGAGGTAACAATCATGATTTCAGACAAAGGGACAACAAAAATAAAGTTGATTGAAAGAGATTAATAAGGAAACTACATTTTTGCTAAAGGGGACCTTTTATTGATCAGTAATTTTTCAGTCATTTCTGACTCTTCATGACCCCATTTGGGGTTTTCTTAGCAAAGATACTGGAGTGGTTTTCCATTTCCTTCTCCAGTTCATTTTATAGGTAAGGAAACTAAAGCCAACAGGGTTAAGTGACTTGCCCAGGGTCACACAGCTATTATGTGTCTGAGGCTGAATTTGAACTCATGAAAATGAGTCTTCCTGACTTTGGGCCTAGAGTTTTATCCACTGCACCACCTAGCTGCCCCCAAGAAAGTGACCTTAAGTAACAAATTAATTTTAGTGTTTAACATAACACACATCATCTAAATAATTAAAAGAAAAGCTAAACTAGTTACAGGAAGGAATAAAGAGTAAAACTATAATGGAGGACCTCAATGTATCCTTTTAGAGCAAGAAAAAAAAAACAAGGGAACAAATGCAAGGTGTCTACAGTCATATGAAAAAAATTCCAAATAGGTAATAATTAAGGAATCACCAATTAAAGCATTTCTTGATTTCTACTTCACGTCCATCAGATTGGAAAAGTTGGTTTAAAAAAAGAAAGGAAAATTACAAATATTGGAGGGGGTTTTGAGAAAATAGCACATTGATGTATTGTTGATGGAGATATAAATTGGTCCAACCACTATGGAAAGCATTGGAACTATGCCCCCCCCCCAATTACTAAATTGTGCATACCTTTTGACCCAGTGTTACCACTACTGGGTCTATATTTCAGAAATAGCCACAAAAGAAAAAATGCACAAAATTTACAAATCTACAAAAAACATTTATAGCAGCTCTTTTTGTGGTAGCAAAGAACTGGAAACTAAGAGGTACCCACCATTCAGGGAATGGCTGGACGAGTTATGGTCTATATATGTGATGAAATACTAATGTACTATGTCAGAAATGATAGAGAGAGGAGATAGGAGCAGCAGTCACCAAACTGGTCTCCCAACTTCTCCCACATTTTCGAGGTCCCACACCTCTCACTCTGTTCCCATGAGACAAAAGCAGGGTGCACAAACAGAATTAGGTGGGGCTGGACAACAAAAGGATTGTCCCAATGGAATTCTATGTGAACTTGCTGAATTCCCCTAGATACTGATAAACTCCTTTGGGGCTGGGATAGGGTCCCTCTTAGCATTCTCGGCTTCCTTCCAGGCTCACCTCAGCTGTCACCACTTAGACAAAGGCTTTCCTGTTTCCCCCACTTACTCTAAATGATTCTGTGTAGCTCTGCCACACTTACATCCAAATCAAGACTTCACCTTGGCAATGTCATCGGTCCTCTTTTGAGAACAAAGGAAGAGCAAAGCAAGAACACTAATAAATACAAGGTAGTTTGAGAAGGGACAGAGCAATTGCTGGTGCTCTGTCCCTTCTCAAACTACCTTGTATTTACTAGTGTGTTTACCTATTGGGCAGACTAGGTTGTGCAGTGGATAGAGTCCTGGGCTCGTCTTCCTGAGTTCAAATCTGGCCTCAGACACTTACTAGCTGTTTGACCTTGGGTGAGTCATTTCACCTGGTTTGCCTTGGTTTCCTCATCTATAAAATGACTTGGAGAAGGAAATGGCAAACTACTCCAGTATCTTTGCCAAGAAAACCTCAGATGGAATCACAAAGAGATATACAAATTACCTCTAGTATCTCAGTGGATTGTAAAGTTCCCCAAGGGCAAGAATTGTTGGGCTGTTTTTTATTTTGTTTTGTTTTTATCAGTGCCTAGTGTACTGCCTTGTATACAAGAGACCCATAATAAATGTCTGCTTATTTATTTATATACCTTCATTGTAAGAACTGCTAGGCAGTGGCAGTAGAGTATGGTGCTTGGAGTTAGAAGTTATTGGTCAGCTGTGTTCAACTCTGTGCCTCACAGATCATAGCACACCAGTGCTGTCCATGGGGTTTTCTTGGCAAAGATATTGGAATAAGTTGCCATTTTCTTGATTAAGGCAAACAGAGGTTAAATGCCCTTTTGCCCAGGGTCACATAGCTACTAAGTGTCTGAGGCTAGATTTCAACTTTGGTCTTCTGGATTCTAGGTCTAGAGCTTTATTCGTTGAATCACAGAGTCAGAAAGACCTGAGTTCAAATCCTGCCTCAGACAGTTACTAGCTGTGTGATCAGAACAAGTCACTCAACCTGTTTCAGTTTCCTCATTGGTAAAATTGGTATAATTAATAATAATACCTACCTTCAGAGGTTTTCATGAGGATCAAATGAGTTAACATACAAAGTACCTTGCAAACCTTCAAGTGCTATATAAATGTACTAGCATTTATAAGTATATTATAGAATATATGTTATAGAATATTATAGAATACATTATAGTATATTATAGAATATACAGAATATATCCATAATGATTTGTGAGTTTTTTCTTCTAACCTGATGCTGCCCTTGGCTAGCATCTCTGTTTGACAAGGAAATCAAGTGTTAGAAAAGTGGTCTCTGGGCTCTCTTTTATGTTTCTCTAAGAAATGGAAGTAATCGGGGAGCTAGGGGCTAGGTGGCTCAGTGAATAGAGCACCAGCCCTGGAGTCAGGAGGACCTGAGTTCAACTCCGGCCTCAGACACTTCACATACATACTAGCCATGTGACCTTGGGCAAGTCACTTAACCCTAATTACCCTCCAAAAAAGGCAAAAAAAGAAATGGAAGTAATTAAAGTTTGGACAATGAACAATGCACTTACTATTCTCATTTTTTAGAAAGTCAACTATATGTTTAAATAGTCTAGTCTGGAAGCTGTTGTAATTGTACACAGAATATATACAGAATATAAGTATATTATAGAATATATATAATTATAGAATAAAATATATTATGGAATATATAGCTATATAAATAGTGTTAGCTATCATTATTATCATCTGTGTTAAGTTCAATTTATATTCCTAATGCCTAATATTCATCTTGACAATCTGACTTTTTTTTTAAAGAGAGTGAAGGAGGGAGGAAGAGCTGATGGGACTAGAGGGGAGGGAATTGCACGCCAGGCACTATCAGCTATTATATGAATCTTAGAAACATAGGACACCTGAGTAGAGGAGGGTGAAACCTAGTTTTTTCTAAAGGTCACTGACCCAGTAAAAATAATACAAAGGTCATAAAAAAGTACAACAAATGCACTTTAAAAAATGTTATGGAATCTCTGACTCTCCACACTGGAAGGGGCTTTGGAGGGCAGCCAGGCCAGCCTAGACCTACCTGAACCAAAGATCCCCTGCCATGGCCCCAACACACCCAGAAACTTAACAAAAGTGTAGTTGAAAAAAATCTCATGACATTTCGGGCAGTATTTGATGGCAAGAGGGCCAACATTAGGCCGGCAGCTTAAAGGATAGGTAGAAGCTTAACAAATAGGAGAGAGGAGCACTCTTGATATCTAGAACAGCATTAGCAAAAGCACTAAGGTAGGAGAATGCAGTGCATTCTGGAGACAGGCTGAGAGGATCTTTAAAAGAATTCTGAAAATTTTACCTTTACATCGTTGCCTCTGAATAAACCTACAAACAAAAACGGTATCTTTCCCCAGATTTGACTCTGGTAGAAAGCAGAAAACTTCAACAATCCAGAAATAATACAGAGTTCAATAATAAAGTACAGTTATGGTTCATAGGACCTAGAACTGAAAGAACTTGGAAATCACTGAAATAGGGGGAAGGATGCTTGGGATAACTAGGACAATGTAAGAAACAGAGGACATCAATAAAAACATATTTTTTTAAAAGAAATCATTGAAATGTTAGAAGCAAAAAGTAGTTCTGGGGGCAGGTAGGTGGCACAGTGAATAGAGCACTGGCCCTGGAGTCAGGAGGACTTAAGTTAAAATCTGGCCTCAGACAATTAACACTTACTAGCCATGTGACTTTGAGCAAGTCACTTAACCCCAATTGCCCTGCATTTCCCCCTCCAAAAAAAAGTGGTTCTGGAAAAAGAAAAAAGCAACATAGCTGAAAAGTACTTATTCAATTCAGCAAATATTTATTAAGTTTATACAATGAGCAATGCACTTACTATACAGGCATTGGAATTTTGTTGTTACTGAGTCATTTCAGTCATGTCCAGCTCTTCATGGTCTCATTAGGGGTGTTCTTGGCAAAGACACTGGAATGCTTCACCATCTCCTTCTCTAGCTCACTTTATAGATGAGGAAACTGAAGCAAACATGGTTAAGTGACTTGTCCAGGGTCACATAGCTAGTAAGTGTCTGAGGCCAAATTTGAACTCAGGAAGATGAGTCTTCCTGACTCAGGGCCCCGGCACTCTATGCACTATGGCTCCACCTAGTTGTCCACAAATTGGAAGATCAAAAGTATATAAGGGATGGCTTCCTAGCTTTATGGGGTCTCATTATGGTGACAGTAAAAGATATCCAACACAAACACAAATACCTAGCGTACAAAACATTTGAAGGTAGAAGATCCAATTTCAAATTCCAGCTTCCTGTCTATGTGGCTCCAGGGTAGGTGACTTCCCCTCTGTGAACCTCAATTTCCTAATCCATAAAATGGACTCGGTGAGCCCTAAGGGTCCCTTCCAGCTCTACGACCTTGAAATAGAACATAAGGGCCTGCGGGAAGTAGGGTTGGTATAGTTGGCAAAGCAATAAGACAAGGGAAGGCCTGGTAGAAAAGAAAATTTAAAGTATTTTCAGTGGCTTTAGCTGAATCCAAGAATTATTACTTAGAGCTTAGAACACTTGCTTTGGGCAAGGTAGATAGGCAAGCAATGAAAATAAGCCCATCTCTTTCCTTAGCACTTTCTTCCCTTATCTTTACCTCTTCTTTCCCTGGAAGTTAGACCCTTCCAACTGCATCATTTAGTGTCAAATCTGCTCTCTCCAGAGTTATTAATGATCTCAATTGCCAACTGCCTAACAGTCTTTACCTTTTTTCTTTTTTTTTTGGCGGGGGGGGGGGGCAAGTTGGGGTTAAGTGACTTGCCCAAGGTCACACAGCTAGTAAGTGTTAAGTGTCTGAGGCTTGATTTGAACTCAGGTCCTCCTGATTCCAGGGCTGATGCTACACCACCCAGCCACCCCAACCTAACAGTCTTTTCTCAGCCCCAGTCCTTCTTGACCTCTCTGCATCCTCTGATCCTCTTCTTTCCTACCTAAGTGACTGCTACTCTGTCTGCTTTGCTGGATCTTCCTCTGGGTCACACTTGACCACTATGGGCGTCCCCCAGGGCTCTGTCCTGGACCCTCTTCTCTCCTACCTCTCTACTGTTTCACTTGGTGACCTCATCAGCTCTCCTGGATGCAATGATCCTCTCTGTGCTGAGGATTACCCACCTGTTTCTCTAGTTCTATCCTCTCCCCCCACCTCCAGCCTCACATCTCCAACTGCCTATTGTACTTGTGAATGGACATGCTGCAGAAATCTGCAACTCAACATGTCCGAAACAGAACTCATTATCCTTCCCCCCCAAATTCTCCCCTCTTTCTAACTTTCCTATTACTATTGAGGGCCCTACTATCTTTCCCATCCTCTAATCTTAGTCCCTTTCCTCCTAAATTACTCCCAATTTAGCATGTGTGCGTGTGTATGTGTGTGTACGTATAGTTTGTATATAACTGTTTGCATCGTGTCTCCCTCATTTGACTGTGAACATCTTCAGAGAGAGGACTAGATTTTGCTTTTTTCGTTCCCTAGAACTTATCCTAGTGGCTGGCACAAATGTTAGTTAACTTATTGACTTCTTCCTCATCTATAAAAGAAAGTGCTGAAATTTGAAATGGCAAAGAGGATAAAAGATGGAAATAGTCCGTGTTGAATGAATTGTAAAGGGAAAAAACACACTAATACACTGCTGGGAGAACTCTGAATTAGTCTAACCATTCTGGAAAAAAATGTGGAATTACTTGAGAAAAATCACTAGGCCAATTATACCCTTTGACCCCAGCAATCCCAATATGGGGCACATATACGCCAAGAAAGTCAAAGATAGAAAGAAAGGTCCAAGACATGCCCAGATATTTCTAATAGCACTTCTTATGGAACCAAAAAACTGGAAAGTAAGAAGGCGCCAACTAGGTTAACGGCTGAACAAAGTGTGATATGTGAATGGTGTGGGATGCAATTTTTCTACTTGTATGATCCTAGAAAAGTCACTAAACTCTTCTCAGACTTAATTTTCTCCTCTGTGAAATGGAAATAATAGGATCAAATGAGATAATATATGTAAAGCTATTATTATTATAAGAAATAAGGAATGTCGGGGTGGTTAGGTGGCACAGTGAATAGCGCACCAGCCCTGGAGTCAGGAGGACCTGAGTTCAAATCCAGCCTCAGACACTTAACACAAAACTAGCCCTGTGATCTTGGGCAAGTCACTTAACCCCAATTGCCCTCCAAAAAGAAAAAAGGAATGTGAGGTGATCAGAGAAACATGAGAAGCCACATGAACTGATACAGTGTGAAGAGGCAGAATCAAGGGAGGGATATACCCCAAGACTACACTAAGGTTAAAACAAAAGGCAGCCAGACTGTCATTGTGATGACCAGTTTGGCTCCCTGAGGACATTTCATAAAATACACTCGCCTCCTCTCTGGAAGGAAGGAACACTACAAGTGTGCAATGCTGCACACCTGTGCTACTTGGTTCTGATTAACCAGAGTTTTGAATTTGGGATTTGTGTTTCTTGGTTATAAGAAGAGGGTTCAATGGGAAATGAATAATAGCATAATCTGGAAATGATAGTGGAATAAAAACAAAAGATATATAAAACTCTTTAAATTAAAAAAAGAGAACAATGGATTAAAAAAATCTTTAAGATGTTTTCCAGGTTTAAATATTATGATCCTGTGATCCTAGTCTAGCCCTCCCATTTTTCAAGTGAGAAAACCAAGGCCCAAGGAGGTTACTTACCCAAAGTTATGAAGTTTGAATACATAGGACTCTACTTGAAAAAGTTGTGATGAGTATTATTTAAAAGCAGGAAATAAGTGCTTTTAGCCCCCTACAAAGTAAGGAAATACAGGTATTCCATAAAGAATAAGAGATGCCATGTTCTCCATTTAGCCTGACTCAGTGGGAAAATTATTTATTGTTTGCTCCCCCTACAATAGCAATGAGAGACATTTCAATATATAGTCCATGGATTGAACTGGGTTCCTTTAAGTTTCAACTGAAGTCCCACCTTCTACAAAAAGCCTTTCCCATCCTCTGATCTTAGTACCTTTCCTCCTAAACTACTCCTAATTTACCATATGTGTGTGTATGTGTAAGTATTGTCTGTTTAGAATTGTTTGCATGGCATCTATGTCTTAGAAGAAGAAGAGGAAGCAGTATAGCACTGTAGAAAGAGCAATGGATTTGGAGTCAGAAGACCTAGGTCCAAAATACAGCCATTTTCCCCGCTAACTGTATGGCCTTGCACAAATGATTTTACCTTTTCAGCCCTCCATTTCTTAGTGAAATGAGGGGGTTGAACTGGAAGACCTCAAAGTCCCCTTTCTGCTCTGAAGCGGACAATTTTCCCAAAGCGCTATTTTCACCGGTTTTTTTTTTTTAACCCTTCATAATCTTAAGGATTCCTCTTTCACATGTATATACATCCACATGTATGCTATACAAAAACACATTCAATACACTCAAGCCTTGAGCAGAAAAACAATTTATGAAACTGAAAAGTCTTGTGTATGCCAAGAGCTCCACAATGCCATTCATATAAATATTTAAAAAGAAGTCCATTTATGAACACAGCTGGGGCTGGTGATTTATGGTAACAATTACCCTTTCAATTAAACATTTTGCTTTCAGTTGCAAGAAACAGATTGTGATTGTGTCGAGCTGTGAGACCATAAAGCAAACAGCCAAGCTGAGCATGGCAGAGTGTGTAGTGATGCCTCTTCCTTATCCTTCCATTGGCGGGGCTAACACTGTTGTGTCTGAGACAAAGCTGGAAGGGACACGCTGTTCTGGGGCTGGGAGGTGCACTTATGGGAAGCCCAGACAGTTGTTGGCAGAGAACCAGAGAACATGTGCTGCCCTTAGGTTCTGAGAGCACCCCTACTTGGTAGTGAATTCTTTTCTGTGGTTGTTGATATGACTGACTGGGGAAAGGGTCATGCCAGAACTATCAGCCCTGTCCACAATGGAGTCTCCACAGAGTCCTTTGATTAATGATGCTAACAGTCTCCAAGGTGTTCAATCAATGCCTTTTGCTCCAAGAGTAATTCCATTCTTCATATGCTACCAAATCTTCCCCAGACTTTGCCTACCAGGATTAGAATTGGGTTTGGATGAACAGCCATAGCCACCAGAAAGTACTCACCCACAGAATCAGAAATGTTCTGAAGCTATTTTACTCCAGATGAAGAAATGTAGGGCCTATTTTCACTAAGGTAAGATTTAAATGGACCCCAAGGGCCCATTCAGTAAACAATTGGGGTACCAGTAAATGGCTCTTCCAGGACTCAGTATTTTTCTCTGTGGAAATCTAAAATTGGGGAAAAAAGATTCATGGGGACCTTTGAAACTAGTACACCTACATACATAGCCATACACACCCCAGAAAGACCCAAATTAGAAAATAACTAGTCTGCATCAGCTTACATGAGGGGCCCTATTGGGAAGAAACAATTGGCTTTTAATAATTGAGGATTATTTTTTCAAGTCCTCGGTGCCTAGCACAGTGCCTAGCAAATGGTGGGTGCTTAATAAATGTTTGATATTCGATTAGATTGGGTTAGATTGGGTTAGGTTAGGCTTAATTGGAATAAGAATTAGAAAGAGAACGACTAATGACAAACAAGCCATTTGTCAGCTGGAATCTAATGAGTTTCTGAATTTCCTTGGTTTTGACCAGTCATTTTTGAGAGATACCTGTATTCAAAGTAAGACTTTAATTTCTTTCCCTATTAAGTACAGAAAAAGGTTTAAATAAGCAAATGGGGTTGAGTTCAACATCTTTAGAAGATTATTCTAAAATCAAAACCACATAACTTTAAATGGCCATTGAGAGGGATCTGGGGAGGTGGGATTATTTTTTCTATTTTAATGGTTTTTTATTCTATCATAGCTGGAAAGGGAGGTATTAGGGGATAAAATCAAGATGTGTTTGTACCAATTACCTCCACTCTTTGGCTGGTCTATGTCTCTCAGATGGATGATTTAGAAAACTAAGAAACATCTCTTTGTATAAAAAGGAGAGAATCTATAGTAATGATTTTTTTTTTGCTTTCTTCTTTCATTTTTGTTTTCTTCCTTTTATGGATTCTTAGAGTTCCTGGAATGATTTTTCAACATTCTCTCTGGTGTGCTTGCTCACAGGGCTTCAACTCAGACTTGAAAGATTAGTGTTTCGTAATGGGAAGGTATTACAGAATGAATCCTTGTAATGTATGGGAAATGTTGCCCTTACGTATGCCCAGGGCAGGTTCAGTGTGGTGGGAATCAATCTGGGGCTAGTGATAGGGAGGTTAGAGTGCTCATATACCTTCCCATCAGACAGGATTGAATGCTGGCAGCAGGTGGCTAATGTCAGTCATCCCTTCTTCTTGGCCCCTCAGGAAATGCCAGACTCAGAGACCTTTTGTGGAAGAGGTTCCCTTCTGGCCAGCTCCTAAATGACATCCCACCTCCCCGTACCTGAAACAACTGCTCTCCTCGCCCTCTCTCTCCCATTTATACTACTGCCTGAATAGTTGAGACTTCCAAACCCCAGTATCACTCTTCATTCACTAAGCAGAAGATCTTTGTGGGTCTGCAACCTGAAGAGGGAGATAATCTGCATTGTTTTCTTGGCCTCCATGATGTTTTTCATCACCCAATGATAGCGATAGTTGTTATTTACATGGCACCTTAAGGTTTACAAAGCACTTTACATAGACCATCCCCTGTGGATCACAGCCTACCATGAGGTCAGTGCCACAGGTGTTATGATTCCTATTTTACAGATGAGGAAACTAAGGCATTGAAAGATGAAGCAACCTGTCTGTGTTCACATATCACCTAAGTGTCAAAGACAAGATTGGAACCCAGATGTTCCTGACTGCGAATCCAGTGTTCATTCTACCTCGAGGCAGCTAGGTTGGCCAATGGATAGAGCACTGGATCTGGCATCAGGAAGATCTGAGTTCAAGTGCTTTCTAAAGCCGTGTGTATCACTTTAGACATATCATTCACTTTTGTGGTCCTCAGTTTCCCTATCTATGAAAATGGGGGATGGGACTAAATCTCGAAGGTGTCTTTCAGCAGTTTTTGTTGTTGTTTATTCATTTTTCAGTCATGTCTAACTCTTTGTGACTCCTTCTGGGCTTTTTTGGCAAAGATACTGGAATAGTTTGGCATTTCCTTCTCCACAGATGAGGAAACTGAGGCTAACAGCATTAAGAGACTTGCCCAGAGTCACACAGCTAGTAAGTATCTGAGGCTGGATTTGACTTCAGGTCTTCTTGACTCCAGGCCTGCTGTTGTATCCAGTGGGCCACCTCGCTGCCCCTCTTTCAGCCCTGGATCCTCAGATCAATCATCTGGTCCCTCTGAAGACAGGACCATTAGAGCTTGTGACATGATGAGTCAAGAGGAAACCTGTTTCCTGGAAAGTGATGTCTGGGTCATAGCAAGGGAATCTTTATGGGACAAGAAACCAGCTTCAGGTTGCTGCTTCCCGAAGTCTCTTCTGCTACCACCACTTTGGGACTCGAAGGTCTCTTCCTGAGGGCCTCAGTGACACAGTTCTGGTCCTTTTCTCTCTCTCATGTTCCTCCTCGCCGGGGGTGGGGGGGTGGGGAATTCAATAGCAGTTGTGAGCACATCTTTTGTCACTTAGAATTCTCCAGATATATGGGGTGGCTAGGTGGCACAGTGAATAGAGCACTGGCCCTGGAGTCAGGAGGACTTGAGTTCAATTCTGGCCTTAGACACTTAACACAAAAGTAGCTATGTGACCTTGGCCAAGTCACTTAACCCCAATTGTCCTACCTTCCCCCCTCCAAAAAGAAAAAAGAAAAAAAATTTCTCCAGATGTGCATGTATCAGTTCATTATCAAGCATGTATGGGTGTATATATGCTTATAGGTATGTATGTACACACACATGTCTTCCTCATTTGAAGGAAATAAGTTCCTTGGGAAAAACAGTTGTACCTCTAAAAACAGTTGTACCTCTAACTACAGCCCTGTCACACAGTAGGAATTTAATAAATGCTTGATGATAAACTCTACACATGCATGCACGCACATATATGTGTATATGTATGTGGCAAAACATTATACCTATACATGTACTTGTGTGTATATATGCATGTACACATATATGTGTACTTGAGCTCACACACACACACACACACACACACACACAGGACAAAGTGGTTAGAGAGGGCTCTGGCCTTGGTAGAGAGCAGAGTACAAAGCTGTGGGTTTGCAAACCTTTCTAAGCTGAGTTTTCTCATCTGTAAAAGAGGGGAAATACCCAAACCTGAACCACAAGTAAACTAATGAATACCAAGTCCTTTGTCGGTCAAATATATACTATTATTATTACAAGTTAAATACAGATGGCTCGTCACAGCTCCAATGAGGTATTATAGTCCCCTGTGTCAGGCTTAGGAAGTAAGTCTTTTTTTGGCACCCCAAGTCCAACACCTCCTGGCTCGGGTCCACCTCAGCCTGGCCATCAGGCAAGTCTGTTTCTCTTCTTAGCTCACCTGGCTTTCATATCCAGCCTAAAATAGAAATCCTTCTCTAAACTTTCCTAGTCACTGAGGAAGCAGGTCAGGTCCCTTCTGTCTGGTTTTCTGGCTTCCATCATGTCCCCCTCCTTCCTTCAGGCAGAATGGCATCTTGGGCCCAGTCCCTTGCAGTCCCCAAGCCTCAGAAGGCATCACTCTTTTCCTTCTTACTTCTGGTTTCTTTTTCTTGCTACCCCTTGTCACATTCACTAAGTCCTGCCCTGTTCTTTTTGCACGTGTGTACACACACACACACACACACACACACCCCTCTTCAAGTTCCCTAAGTGTCTCTCATTCTTTGTTTGACTGAGCCCTGGCCAACCCACCCAGAGGAAGCACCTGGCTTCTCTGCTACCCCTTCATTCCAGTCAATTAGTGTACACAGCGATTCACAAAGCATCCACAAACAGTTACCTACAATAAAGAACGTGTAAGCAGGCTAAAAGCCACGGGCACATTTCCTAATCTTATCTCCTGCAGAAAAATATTCTGGCTTAGGGAAAAATGAGCATGTAGCAACAGGGCCATTTGTTCCTCCCTGGTCCCTTGCCCAGAGGGTTCAAATATTGTGGTCAACAAATCTATAAGCCCTTGGTGACTATCAATCATTGTTATTACTGGCAGGTCATAAATCTTCATATTAGAAAGATTTCATATTATTTTATAGGGAGAGAAATTGGTGTACTAGGAAATTGAATGTTGACCACAGAATGGGGAAACTAGAATAATGATCAGTGACGTTTATATAGAACTTTAAGGTTCTATATAACCTGTATGGTAGGGGATATATTGTGTTCTCCTATACAGGTAAAGAAACTGAGGTTCAGAGAGGTTATTTGCCCAGGGTTACACAGTATTAAAGGTGATCTGCAACTCAAATCCAGATCTTCTGAACCTAAGCCTAGAGTTCCTTTTGCACTATGACCCCCTCTTAGTCTCAATCCATGCCAGAACCTATCGGGATAAATGAAGGAGGATAGACTATTTCTGAGGTCACTCCACTCCTTTCTTTTCCCCCATTCCCTGGTCTGGACTGTCCCAGAACCCACCCAGGATGACCAGGCAAGTACACTGCCCCCTCACCTGGACTATTTGACTGCTTACATTGTTGTAAGCAGTCAACTAAACTGTTCAGTTGTACTGAAAAGGAAGACCAACAGACCTTCTCCTCAACTTTTCTATACTATTCAAGTAGGTGTATGTGTTAAATGTTAGTCCTCTTTTGCCCTGGGGCAAAGCCCTGATGGCCCTAGGCTAGTTACGCATTCAAATGATGTTAACCTAATAGAAAGTTTTCCATCTAAATTCTAGTCCTACAGCCAATTTTGGCTCCTGCCTTATTGAGTCTCATTAAACAACCTGTCTACCAGGATAAGATTTATTTGATGATTATTTAGTTACACAAGCTCCCGCAAAGCAAGATCCTAAATCAGCAGAGGGGTGATTTGTAAACATAGTTCATTCTGTTTGACTAGAGAAGAACTAAGTTTCTCATCTACTCTCAGACAGGAGATCTACACACACTGCCAAAAATCAGCTCAATGGCAATCTGGTATTCCATTTCTAGGGTCAAAGGCAACAAGAAAGAAGTCTAATCAAGAAACTGGTTCTGAATTTGTGCAGAACTAGTGTTCTGTCAAATCTCACATTGGCTGTGTATGCCCTACCTCTTACAGTAATGTTTCTGATATTTAAAGTGATTAAACCATGTATGTAAATTTAAGGTCTTGACTGCTAAGCAAAGATTTCAGAAAGAGTTCCCTAACCATTTTTTTTAACAATGTAAAATTAACAAATGGCCAGACGATCAGAAATCTACCTTTTCTGGTTCTTTCTATAAGAATTATTTAATTTATTATCTAAGCAATATATTATTGAGTGGCTAGAAAGATACAGAAGAAAAGGCATAGTTCCTGACAGAAAGCTTAAAAACTAATCAGAGAGGTAAGACCAGCACACATGAAGGAACCAATAAAGGAATATACAATCATGACCCTCGTGTCAGAGATTCTCATGACACAAAAATTAAGACGGCTTTCTGACTCTTCAATAAGCCACCAAATGATGTCTCTATTGCCCATGGACCGGTCTAACTAGGCTTCAACATGTGTTACAATACTTTCAGGCAGTGTTTGAGATGTCTATGAAATTCAGACAGGTATTACACAAAGAATAATCAAAAAGTATAATAGAGGAAGGGGGTATAATCAGGACTAATGCTACTGAATATTTCATCACCTAATATTTCTAGTTCAAGAGGGCACTCACTCCTCTCTCCCTCCTCTGCAGAGGTGGGGGCCTACGGGTATGGAACATTACAAATACTGTCAGACTCAACTGACATGTGGGTTAGTTTTGCCAAGTTGCTTTTTTTCCCCTCTTTCTTTGCTTATTCTTTGTTATAAGAGATGGCCATCTATATAGGGAAGGGTCAATAATATATTTGGAATGGAAGATGGTAAGAAAACAAAAGATAGTAATAAAATATCGGTTGGTTTGTTTTTTTTTAAGGAAGTACTTGCTGAAGGTTGCACAGTGAATAGAGCACTAGGCCTGGAGTCAGGAAGACCTGAATTCAAATCCAGCCTCAAACATTTACTATCTGTGTGACCCTGGGCAAGTCACTTAATCTGTTTGCCTCAGTTTCCCCATATGTAAAATGGGGATAATAACAGCACCTTCCTCCCAGGGTTATTGTGAGGATCAATAGATGTAAGATAATAGTTGTAATATGTAAATAGATGTAATAGTAATGTATGTAATATGTAAATAGTTACAATATGTAATAGATGTAAGATAATAGTTGTAATATGTAAACATATTAGCCACCCTATAAGTGTTAGTTTTTATGATTATTAATTACCCTGGAGCTCCTGAGTTTGCTTTCTTTCCATTCACATTCTCAGACCCAAGTACTTATCAGGAATCTCCACTCTTCCAAAAACCCCTAGAAACATGCTGGCAAAGGCTGAAATAGATGAGCTACCAAATGTTATTTAAATTGATATTTGAATGTGAAAATTCAAATAATGAGAGAGGGGAAATGGAAAGGCATTATGGCACCTCAGAGATGTAGCATTTCTCAGGATTTTGCCCCTGAGCAGTTTGCTTGAAGCTAGCACACAGTTGTGCTGACCTGGCCATGCAAGTGCGAGGGAGCCCCTGCATTCCCGCCATTGCTACACAGGAAGCCATGGCATCATGGAAGCAGAGCTAGAAGGAGCCATGGGAATCTGGCCTAAATCCTTCATTTTCAGACAGAAAAACTATAGTCCATAGAAATTACTTACCCAAGATCACACAAGCAAGATAATGACCAAGTCAGGCCTAGTCTTTCACTCTGAGCAATTCATTTCTCATTGGCGTTCACAAACATTCACTGTGAAAGAAACCTGTTGTAGTCTAAAGTTATTCATCACTTCCATGTACCTGCCTAAGTCGACCCATTATGCAGGAAGATTTCCCGAGAGCCTCTCCCTGCTCAGTCTCTGCTTCCCTTTCCCGATTGATAATGTATTTTGTATTTGTTAGTATGTTGCTTTGCAAGGATTCTTGTCATTTCATTGTGTGCCTCTTTTCAGTGATTTTGCTCATGTGGAAAATGAAAACACTCACCCAAAGACCTAATAAGACAAGAACCCTGGACAGTCTAGAGAAAAACCTACCATGTTACTACTGCATCCTCCCCTCCATGAGCCTGGCCTGTGTCCTTTATTTCCAGCCACTGCTCCCTTCCCTGCTACCACCCCCTTTCATATCCAGAAAATATCCCTACCACAACCTGCTTCTCCAACACATGTGACATTCACTAAGTACTTGTTGGTTCTCTGGATGACTGGCCACACAATGAAGGCAAAAAACATGGTAGACATTGTCAATAAAGGTTGGAACCAGGGTATTTAATTCATTTACCCTATTGTATCAAAAAAACTTCTCTTTCTCACATACAAATTAGAAATATGTTCTTCTAGGTTTACTAAACCATTAGCAGGGTAGGGACATTTTCAAAATTTTGTACATTCCTTAGCATCTAGAATAATGTTATGTACATGGATCAAAGGGTCATCATAGATTCAGATCTGGATGAAATAATGGAGATCGAATCTGTCCCCTCATTTTAAAGATGAAGAAATGGAGGTCTAGACTTGGTGCTTAATAAATGTTTGTTGGATAAGAATGAATGAACCTGACTTTGGGAAGGCCCAAAAGGAAAGAAAAGCTACAAATTTTCCTTTAATGTAATAGCTAATAGTATTTCTTTTGCTTAGTTTGACTGCCAAACCCTTATATTAGCCTTCCTAAGACAAGGTGTATTTTAGACCAGTCCTTCTTGTGGAAGAAAAAAGAAGGGGCATTTACTCAGTAGATGAAAGTGTCACTGATGAAGTATATCTTTGTGCTTTCTTAGGTAAGCATGTAAATCTGGAGGTTATTGTGCAGCATGTGGAATCAGGCAGAACTCTGTTCCTATGAGAATGAGGGACTGGATTCCTGAAGCACCAATCTTGTTTTAGATGTGTGTCTCTGTGTCCTAGATTCCCAGAGCTGGACAGGCTCTCAAAGTCATCTGGTCTAACCTGTAAGCATGAACTCCTCTGTACCATCCCCAGCAAGAGGCTCATTCAGTCACCACTTGAAATCCCCCAGCAACATGGAACTCAACACCAAGCCTAAGCTGAGCATAGGGGGGCAACCTGGTTCAGGAGAAGGTACTGGATTTGGCTCAAATCCTACCTCTGCCATTTATTAGCTGTTGACCTTGGCCAAGTCCCTTAACCTTGCTAGCCCTTCTTTTCCTCATCTTTGCTAGAGTACATAACCTCTAAGTCACCCTTTGGCTCTACAGCTATGCTCCTAGAACCTCCTGAGTCAGCCCACTCCATTTCTGAGCAGCAATCCAAAGGAAGTTCTTCCTTAAATTTCCACAAAGCCTGCTTTTCTTCCATCTCCCCATTGCTCCTAGTCCTGCCCTCCAGGGTCAAGCAGACTAAAACTAATCATTCTATATAGCAGCCCTTCAAATACTTGAAGACTATGATCATGACCCCACCAAGGTTTTTCTTCTCCGCCTCCACATCCCCCACTCCTTACAGAACATGGTTTTGAGTCCCCTCCCCTTCCTGTCTTCCTCTGGAGACCCTCCCGTTGGCCAATATCCCTTCTAAAACATGGCACCCAGGATAGACCATTTTACTGTTGCAGAGGAGTAACAGTTGGACTTTGAAATAATTCCTGAGTCCACAAACACCCTCACCAGAAAGAGTCCCCAGAGGAGACACTGCCTTATCGCATAGGAAATCTGCAAAGCAGGATTCCTGTCTCACAAATGTCCTCAAAATACCACAAACAATGCCAGAGTTTCCAAAGCATCTGCAGCATTGTTTATTAAGGAGGAAAACTGACATATGGTCTATAGTTATAATTTTCCAAGACGACAGTTTTGAATCAAAAGACCTCCCCTAAAAAATAGACTTGAGGGGGGAAATAACCCTGCCTGGTGACATAGTCAAAATCTCCCTCACTGAAATGTTCCATTTTCTCACTCAGAATTATCCTTGGGCTTCATCCACACCAGATCACAGTTATACAGAGAATTGCCCATTTTCTAAACCTTGGCTCCCCCACTGGTGTTAATGCTTCTCTCCCCATTGGATTCCCCAGAGCTGTAATAAACATACGAACCCCAACAGCCCTGATACATATGTACACAGTCAGATTGGAGAGCTGCATACTGTTCCTTAAGCCCTGGCTCTCCTCCCCCAAGTTAGTGCAGGCTGTCACTGTTTAAGTGAGAAAAAAAGAGTCTTTCCAACCCTCATTCAGCAAAGGGTGAGTGTCTGTTCACTTCTGCAGGGGCATGCAGAGAAAGCAATAAATCTGAAGGGACAAGAGGTGCTGCTGCTTGCCTTGGACTAGTCACAGCTGTCTTTTCCACATTACTGCGGTTAGGGGTGCAGTGCCCAGAGATCTAGAAAATAATGTGTAAAATTGTTTGGCCCTCCCTTTGTACCAGAAAAGAAGTCTGAGTGTTTTCTTCTTCTTGAATGGGGTGTTTATAGTACCTTATTGTAAAATTTGGGTTAAGTATTTGATCATAGGCTCTGTGTCATCCACAGTCTCTGCAAAACTCCCCCAAACATTTCCATTTAATTTCTTATGCTGACCCACAACATACCAAAACCACAATGGAAAAAGCTGTGATGTAGAAAGGACAACTGTGTTTTCTCTCTGAGCCTCAGAGAGCCTCCTTATCTGCAGAAATAAAACTAGAGTCAGAGGAGATGATCCCTACGGGCCTTTCCAGCTCCCCTTTCTGACCTTAAAGTCATGGAGAGGGCCATCCCCTCACCAGAAGCTAAAGCAGGGGAGCTCCCTTTAGACAGCTCTGCTCTGCAAAGTCATTCACGTGTGAGGGGAAACTTGTACAGGAACAGAAATAAAGGTGTGAGTTTCCAGAAGTAGGTTTCAAAACTCCAAATGTTCTCATTTTGGCAGCATGACAGTTTTTAATCTTGCTGGAATATGAGGAGTGTGGGGGGATGGTTGGATTTTTTTTCATAATTGATATAATTTTCCTTTTGTTCACTGAGTTCTTTCTTGGCTAAAAATAAAACCATTTCAGATAAATTTGTATCCAGGTGTCCTTCCAACACAGTGGGGTTGCGTAATCAATAGAATAGAAGCTGTCTCCTGTATTCCAGAGCCTGCTTGGGGAATCCCTTGCATATGCAGGTCATACAGCATTGCTGGGGCCTTGAAGGTAGAGCTTGTCTTTT
The DNA here is from genome assembly GCA_011680675.1 of Gymnobelideus leadbeateri. Taxonomy (NCBI): domain Eukaryota; kingdom Metazoa; phylum Chordata; class Mammalia; order Diprotodontia; family Petauridae; genus Gymnobelideus; species Gymnobelideus leadbeateri. Next base: position 29,153 of record WOXC01009272.1, read on the forward strand.
CTGTCTTAGTTCTGAATATCAAAGGGCAAAAGCGAGGGGAGGAGCACCATGGGAATGACCAGAAGGTGGTGGTCATAGCAGGAATTAGCATGGGGCAGCCTCTGCCCACACACTAACATCCAGGAGAGCAGGGAAGAGAGCAATTCCTCCCCCAATGGGTCCAGTGTCAGCTGCCTCATTGGGTCACCTTCCCATCAACTTTCTATGTTTCCCAACAGGATCCCTCAATCATGCACAGCAGGGGGCAGATTTTACACCTTTAAGACCTGTGTTATCCTTAGGCTTTTACCACCTGGGTGACTCAGGCAAGTCTGTTAACCTCTCTTTTCCTCATCTGTAAAATGGGGCTGATAATAGCACCTACCTCACAGGTTTGTGAGGATCAAATAAAATAGCATAGAGTGCTTTGCTAACTTTAAAGTGCTATACTGGGGCAGCTAGATGGTGCAGTAAATGGAGCACTGGCCCTGGAGTCAGGAGGACCTGAGTTCAAATCCAGCCTCAGACACTAGCTGTGTGACCCTGAGCAAGTCACTTAATCTTGTTTGCCTCAGCTTCCTCATTTATAAGATGAAACTGGAGAAGGAAATGGCAAACCATTCCAGGTAAATGACCAACCTATATCCAGGTCTGAGAGTTGTTTCTTTTCTTACTCATCTCCATGCAGTTTTTATCCCTTTTGTTGGGAAAAAAGAATTTACACAGAAAGGATATCAACAAAGAAATAATCCTATGATGCTTATATTCTTTCATTTTCATACATGCATTATTGGAAGGGTCCTTAGAGGTATAAAGTCCAACCTCCTCCTAAACCATGATGCTCTATGCCATGAGCACCTGCCATGCCGCTAGCCTCTGTCTGAAGACTCAATGCTAGGGAATTCACTCTCTCCTAAGGTCATCCATTCCATTATTAAAGAGCTCTGGTTGTTGAGAGGATTCTTCCTATTTTGATTCAAAATCTTTGTCCTGAAAAATTCTACCCACTTGTCCTTATTCTTCCCCCTTAGACCAAGGAAAGTAACTCCAATTCCCACTCCATAAGATCAGAGTTTATTTATAATTATTTTTGTTATTCACTAAAATGATTTGTAACACCCATTGGAATATAACTAACCCCCATTAGAAAATGCTAGAACTTTAAAATTTTTAATTTTTTTTAAAGCAATTGGGGTTAAGTAACTTGCTCAAGGTTACACAGCTAGTTGTTTATTTGTGTGTGGGTGCTCATTTTCTGAGGCTGGAACCGAAAAATTTTAATTTTTTTGAGCAGAATCTCATCTGGATATTAACATAGAACCTTTCATCCAAGTACAGACACCTTGTTTTCATAACAACATAGCCAAGAACAGGATCCCTAGTGATACTACTTCCAGCAGCCCATGTAATCTCAAGATTTTTCAAAGATTAAAGCCACTCAAATATTTACTGAACACCTACTGTGTGCAAAGCACCAAACTAGGAGCTGTTATACAAAAATGAATACCAAATCCCCTGCTCTCAAAGGGTGTCTTCCAAATGACAATGTAAGGACTCATGTGGTCCTAGAAGATAATTACCCAGCCTTTCCTCCAGATCTCAGCAAGTCTAAACCTGAGTTAGTAGTTGGAAGAAAGCCTAGTCATGCCAGGTTTTCTGGATTAGTCAAGGACCACTGTTTCAGATGCCTCCATATCCTTAGAAGGATAAGAAAGTAAGTAACCAAGTTATCTGGAATTGCCTCCCCAGCTGATATGATTGGGTTGTGGTAGATTGCCTCTGTGGGGCAGGGAAGAGGAAATGAACATTCTTTTCCCCAGCAAGCCATCCTCATTTGTAAAATGCAGGAATTAGACTAGAAAACAACAATACCTAATGTAGCTAGTAGTGGCCTGAGGTCTTCCTAACCTTGGTACTTTAGCTGCTAAGCCACCAAGATGGCCCCTGAAGGCTCTCTCAGTTCTCCATCCATTATGCAGCTCTCATGACCCATTTATAGTACCATATAGAGATGGCATTCCTTAAGAAGGTGGTGCATGGTCACTGGGTTAGCCTGATCTCATGTGAATGGTACTTGAGATAAATGCTCCTCAATCCCAAATACCCAAGATAGTATAAGCAACTTCTCATATTATTTAAATCAACCCATAATACATCAACATAGGGTCCAATATATGAAACCTAAAACTGTGATTCTTCCCTTATACCTTAAGATCCTGATAGGAGAATAGGCTCGTTCATCTGAATAATTAATAAAACATTGCAAATATTACCCACAGACTGAATGGTAAATCTAATTATTTTTTGCTTTTTCATATAAATATCAGGAAGCTCACATGACTGCTAAGGGATGAAATTAAAATTAGGGTCACAAAATAAAGAAATCCAGGAATTGGAAGAGATCTCAAAAGCCATCTAGTCTAACATCTCTGGTCTCTGATTAAAGAGGGGAGGGGAAGCCACTACCTCCTTGAACAGCTCTGAATGTCAGAGACAGGCAGTGTTGTATAATGGTTGAAATGCAAAGCTTAGAGTCAAGAACTGTGTGGGTCACACAGAAGCGTCTGAGACCAGATTTGAACTCATGAGTCTGTTCTGTGGACTATGGCACCACCTAGCTGCCCCAATGGAATCTAGACCCACCCACCCCCAAAAAAGCAGTGTGAGGGGCCCTGTCAAATGCTAAAATCCAGGTATATTATGTCACGTTTCAGCAGCCAGATATATATATATATATATATATGTAAATATTGCTTTAAGTTTTGCAAAGTACTTTATATTTTTATTTCCTGTAAGCCCCATGAGGGAAAGCTTATAGACATTGTTATACCTGTTTTACAGATAAGAAAGCTAAGGCTCAGAAGGATTAAGTGACTTGCCCATGGTCTCACAGTTTTTAAGGATGAGAGGTGAAATTTGAATTCAGGTCTTTCCTAATTCCAAGTCCAACCCTCTTGCTACTATGCTATGCTGACTCTGTAATATTCCCCAGATAAACCAGCTGCCCTGTCAAAGAAGGAAATAAGACTGCTCTGTCATGGTCTGTTCTGAATGAAGCCATGCTAGTATTCAGTGATAACTACTTCCCTTTCCAAGTGCTTACAAACCAGCCCTTGAATAGCATGTTCTTGAATTCTGCCAGGAAAATCTGGCCTATAGATTGTATCACCCTCTTCCTTTTTTTTTTTTTTTTTTTTTGGAAAATCAGAATAAAATTGGCCCTTCTCCAGTTTTGCAACATCTCTCATTCTATACAATCTTTCTAAGAATCACTGATGACTCAGAAATCACAGATCCAGAATGGGGGATGCACGGGTAGGCAGCAATCTGTCTGAAAACAATCTTGGTGTGGTTTAGTGGACAGCAGGCTCTGTATAAATCAGCAGCGTGATGTGAAGGCCAAGAAAGCTAATGTGGTCTTGGACATAGCTCCTAACAACAAAGAGGCGATAGTCCCTGTGTCAGACCCCTTCTGGCATATTCTATTTAGCTTTGGGCCCCCAGTCTAAGAAGGGTATTCAGGGTACATGTAGGGGAGAACAGTCAGAATGGCAAAGGGCTTTGAATTCATGTCATGTGGATCAGTTGAGAAAATGGGAGATGTTTAGCCTGCAAGAGAGAGGTTTGGAATGGGGGAGCAAGTCTTTGAAAGGCTGTCAAATGGAACAGCCATCCAGAAGGCAGTGAAAAGAGAATGACTTGTGGGTCCAAATCCTCCCTCTGAGACTTACTGCCTGAGTGACCTTGGGCAGGCCACCCAGTTTCCTCATCTATAAAATGGCCTTTAAGGTTTCTTTTAGTTCTAGATCTAGCAAATTTAGAAAGGAGTCAGAAAACATGTCCTAACAATTAAGAGGAGTATGGGCTTCCTTCTTCTTAATTCACAGCATTATCCCTTCTCCCCATACAAGCATCCACAAAGTCTTATTTTAAAATAAAATAGACCTTTCAAGATTCACATACTAGGCATGAACCTCATATACCAAACTGCAATGATACCTATGGGTTCAAATTTGCTTACTAACATTAGGCATCATTCTCTGTCTAGTTTATAAAATCATAGCCTCTTTTTGATTCTATTTATGCATTTGTGCAAATGTATAAGCTTAAACCTGTACTAAGACTTTAGGACACCCAGTACAAACAGCAGAGTTGAAAGGGAGCCTAGAGGTCATCTATAACCATGAACCTAGAATTAAAATTGAAAGGGATAGTGGAGATCATCTGATCCAAGCCTTAGTTTTACAAAGGAGGAAAATGAGGCCCAGAATGGTCACATATTGTTGGAGCCAGAATTCAAACCTAGGCTTTCTGAAGCAATGTTGTACTCTTTATGGGGGAGGGAAGGGCGAGAGTAAAGAGGGAGAAAACACATCTAATTAGGAAATTTCCTTTCAAGCTGTCTAATACCTTCACTCATTCTGGTTTAGAAAAAGTCATAGCAGGGAGGCTAGATGGCACAATGAATAGAGTACTGGCCCTGGAGTCAGGAGGACCTGAGTTCAAATCCAGCCTCAGACCCTTAACACTTTCTAGCTGTATGACCTTGAGAAAGTCACTTAACCCCAAATGCCCTACCTTCCCCCATCCAAAAAGAAAAAAGAAAAAGGAAAGAAAAGGAAAAGTCATATAACCTACACAGGCAGGTGTGAGAATAGCTGCTAGGTTAATAGATTCCCCATTTCTGGCCCTGGATCCTTCCTTGAATTTTGGAACATCATGGCCGATATCACCAATATTACTGATGTCAGTGATCCCAAGGAACTAAATGTATATTGTTATAGTATAGAAATAACTCTATTTGAACATCTCCATGTGCATTACAATGTGTTCACCACATAAACACGCCACCAATCTGATCATCTAAGAATGTTTTGTCATTTTAAGATCCATTAAAAATTTAAAGAGGTGACATGATATAGTAGAAAGAATAATGACTTTGGGGTCAAGAACTGAATTCAAATCCTGATTTGCTTCTTATTTCCTGTGTGACTTTCAGCAAGATATTTACATTTTCCAGACTTCAGATTCTTCCTCAATGAAACAAAGGAATTATATTAGGAGAACCTCTAAGATTCTTTCTCAATACAGTGATCCTTGTTTAAGTGACAGGATATGTGTAAAGTTGCTTTAAAGCAAACCAGAAGCCTAGCAGATGTCATTGTTAATCTGTTAATGCTGAAAATTGAGAGAATGCAAAATAAATGACTTAATGGTGACATTTCAACCAGGTTTTTAGGCCCACTAAAACCACAGAACTCACAATTGTCAGTCCCGAGAGCCTTCATCTCATCAGTCAGAATATTTTTAGCACATGGGACTTGATGGGGATTTTTTTTCCTCTTTGGAGTGGACCAATGAATGAACAGAAATTAAAAAGAAGCCTTGATAAGCCAAAGTCCATTAAGAAATGCTCGGGGAATTGATTAAATGCAGACTTTTAAAACTACATTTTTAAAAGCTCGCTGCTTTTCTGTGTGGCTTTTCAAACAGCTACTTAATAAACATTAAGGACAAAATTCATTTTTTTATCTCCACAGCTCTCCCCCAGGCCATCTCTGCAGCACAGTATGGCCCCCTGTAATGAACAATGACTGACCTTGGAGGATTGCAGAGGCCCAAAGAACAGAGCGTTAGACCCCTTTTCTATGGTCTGGTTGTCTATCTTCTCTTTCAGAGGTGACGACTTTCATTAGCAAACCCAGTACTGACAATCCTTCCCCACCTCCCCCTTCACCCTCAACACACCAGCTTGGACCACTCATTGTCCTGGACACCATGTAGTAGGGCTTCAACGGGTCGTGACGACTGAGTTGCAATGGTTTTACACACTTCCCCATTTCCCTGCTGCTGTCTGTCCGTTCTGCATCGCTTGTCTTGGGCTCTGATCTGCCCATTTTACTGGCTTGTGGACAGACTGGTAGCCTCCTGGATACCAACTACCAATGAAAAGTGCCAAAGGGGCTCTCTGTGCTGGGTCCTGCGCTTTATCTTTACCACACCCATCTACTTGGCTCTCTGTACTGTGTCAATACCCAGTGCCATATTGGGGTTTCTTTTCTGGAACCCTCTCCAGCTATGTAGGCGACCATACATCTATTCTAGGCTGGAAGAAAAGAGCCAGGCCAATGGCACTATCCTTCTCAATGAATGGAAGGCCACGGGCCCTGGGAAAAGTTTTTGTTTTGGCACTGCCAATGTCTGTCTCCTCCCTGAATGCATGGCAAGGGTGAACAATCTTTCCAACACACAAGACCGGGCCAAAGAAATTGGGCAGAGAATCCGAAATGGAGCCAGTAGGCCCCAGATCAAAATATACATAGACTCCCCAACAAACACCTCTATCAGTGCCGCAAGCTTCAGCAGTCTGGCTTCACCCCAGGGCAGTGATGGTCCCAACAAAGCCGTCAATGTGGGCATCAAAAGAACAACATCCATGGAGTACAAGGGCGACAACGGGGGTCCAAACAACAGTGAAGAGAACAGGAACCCCAAAAGTGGAGGTGACTTTCATGATGTCGAGGACAATGCCTGTATCATCCGGATTGGTGGAGAAGATGGCGGCCAGCTGTCTGACCCAGAAGCCGATGGCACTGGTGACTGCCAGATGGAAACACCTCCAGAGAATAAAGCAGAGAGCCAGAAGGGCCAAACACCCAACCACAAGGTGAAGGAAGGGGACGCTGGAAGCTTAGACAGCTACACGGCTTCTAGAGAGTCCCTGGTGAAGGTCCGGATTGGCGAGGGCACCACGGACCAAAGTTCTGTGAACAACAAGTTGCTCCACAAGACTTCTATGCTCAAGAAGACCTCTCTACGAAAAAAGAAGCATACAGACGAGGTCTTTGACCACGAGATCTCTGCCTTCTTCCCTGCCAACTTGGACTTTCTGTGCTTACAGGAAGTGTTTGACAAAAGAGCAGCAGGGAAGTTGAAAGACCAGCTCCACCAATATTTTGAATACATTCTCTACGATGTCGGGATCTATGGCTGCTGCTGCCCCTGTAAGATCCTGAAGAGTTGCTGCCCCTGCGAGAGTCTGAGCAGCACCTGTCCCTGTAAGATCCTCAACAGCGGCCTCCTTTTTGCCAGCCGCTACCCAGTTATGGATGCTGTCTATCACTGTTACCCCAACGGAAAAGGGACTGATGCCTTTTCTTCAAAGGGAGCCTTGTTTGTTAAGGTAAGAACCTCTTCTCTCTGAGGCTTGGTCCTCTGCTAGTATAACCCTGGGGAAGGATGCTATCCTGGTCCATCTCTCCTGGGGTAACTGCATGGTTTAGCATGGTACTAACTAACCCACTGCTTGACTTAAAGCAAGTTATTTCTGCCCCTCTATAAAGGACTAATAGTCTCTAACATCACAAGGGTCTATGGCTGTGTTCTGTGGGATGCCTAGAATGTTACATAAAAGATACTAGGATTGGGAAATCTTTGGCTGCCATGCCACTGCAAATCCTACTGGCAAGCTAGCTTGTGTGTATGTAGAACACACTTCCACAGCTAGAGACTTAGTTTAAATGAGGATTGATATGAAGAGTTAATGCAGATTAAAGGTGGTAAATTTGATAGATTGGAATTTCAGAGGCCTTAAAAGTCCATTAAAATTTTCCCATTAATTTGGTCCTTAATTGATGTGTTTCATTAGGCTTGTACTTCCCCAATGCTTTCTAAAACAGGCACACACATCATTATATGGCTGCTTTGGGGGAGGCTCTGCCTACTACAATGTGGCTTCATTTTAGCAGTAATTAATTGAAATTAATAATTGTTTCTTTTAATCTAAATGCAAGTGGGGGAGTTTTAGGTCATAATTTGGCCATTATATATTATCTTCTCACTCAACATGAGAAGTTTGTTTCCCTCCCTCCACCCCCCATTATTTTCCCAAAGTTAAATTCAAGTTTTCTCAAAGAAATATTTTTGCTCTCTATTGTATAGTCAGATTCTTTTATGTCTGGGGTTAGGAGGAGTGACTTATTATTAATATTTAAATTATTACTTAAGTTTTCATTATTAACTAAAAGTCTCTTTACAGTTACAAAGCACTTTGCTTATAGTTTCTCATTCAGTCCTCAAAATAACACTACAAATAGAGCAAGAAGTATTATTGTCATTTTATAGGTGAGGAAACTGAGGTTGGCAGGTAAAATGACCTGCCCATTGTCACACTGACCAGTAGATAGCCAGGATTACAACCCGGGTCATCTGATTCTAAATCCACTGGCTTCCCCTCTGTCACTGATTCCTTGCTATTATGATAACTACAACAACAGCAATCATTGTCATTCATAGAGTGATTTATATCTAACTGCCCTTTGTGTACATTTTCCCATTTGATCTTCACAACAGCCTTTAGAAGTAGGTACTCTGGAGTCCTATTTTCTCACTTCACAATGAGAAACATGAGACTCAGGCATTGATCAGGACCCTGCAGCTAATAAATGTTGGAGTCCGGATTTGAGCCTAGGTGTCTCCTGACACTGGGACTCACACTTCCCATCATATTACCTTGTGTGCTTTGGCACGTCCTCCCCTCAAGGACTCAGCTAGCTTTGACTCATTCCTCACATCTATGTAAAGCAGGAAAGGGACAGATACCAATCTTTGCATCAAAGAGATGAGCAAATGAGACCCAGAGAGAAGGACCCTGGCCAGAGAACTGGACTAGGAGTCAAAGGACTTGGGTGGCAGCTAACTAGATGTGTGACCTTAGATGGGTTATTGACCTCTTTATATTTCTGTTTCTCCATCTGTAAATTTAGCATAGGTTAGCTTCCCTGGAAAAGGTTAAGATGCCTGATGGCAGGGACTGCTCCACTGTCATCTATGGGTAATATAATAGTAAGTGACAGTATGGCAGATGGCTAGAAGGCTGGCCTTGGAGTCAGGAAGATTTGGGTTCCAGTCTTGACTGCATGACCATGGGCTGGTCTGATAGGCTCTTGGTGATCCAAGCAACTTTTTAAGACTATAATTTGTAGATGAATTGTCCATCTGCCTCAGTGAAGGATGTCTCCATACCAGGAGTTCCTTCAGCTCTGCTGAAATCATGGGGCCAGACCAAACAATCTACCACAGAGCTTAGCACGGGGCTGCACTTGGTAAATGTTTGTTGAATAAATAAATAGAATATCACTTCTAGCTTGGGTTAATGACAGAGCTGATGCTAATGAAGCTTTCATTTTCCCAGTCCATTGCTGTGACCATCACAGATTAGCATTTTAGCTGTCCTTAAGGTTTTTTGTTACAAACTGTCACTAGAGGGAGAACATGGCACATTTATGTGTGTTTCCTACCTTGATCAAAGAGTAGTGGAAGCCCCTCCTGAATACATGCACACACACACACACACACACACACACACACACACACACACACACACTCCTCAGAAACCTAACCCTAATAGCAGTGACCTTCCCACCTCCTTTCATCACACTCACCAATTTGCTGAAATGTCTCATCAATCTTTCCACTAAAGCCTAGGGTTCAACACTATATGGCCCCTACTGGTTCATAGAGGGACCGGGTGCCTCAGGACCCCTCTTGGTTATTATCCCAATAACTATGCAGAAACCCTGGACACATGACAACATGGGGCAGGGCGATAAGGAGAACATGGGGGCTCTTCTTTGGGAGAGCTGACAATGCCTCTGAATTTGTGTATTCTCTGCTATGAGGTCCTGAGCTTTTCACACAGAGTGTAATGTGGTGAAACCAAATTAATTCCTGTTATAACAAGATCTACTCCATCTATTTTTGCCCGCCATTTGTCAGCATTTAACAGATTATATTTTGGTCGTGGCTGCCAGAATTACTTTCCCATAAAAGCAGCGTTTCTTATGTAAGGCTTAGAATGGATAGTGCCCCATTAACTTGCATTCCATTTAAAAAGGAGCTTTCAAGGACTGGAAGACGCAACGATCGAAGAGTTTGTCACTTCACCTCAGCATCACCGGGTCAGAGCACAGTTCATGTCAGTAATAATCTGAAAAGCATTTTGTCCTCTTCCCACCTGGGACTGGTGGGAAATCTTTGGTATTTATTTTGGTAACTTATCGAGCAATTGTCCGTGTTTCCTAGTGCTTTACCCCAACCCTGACCTGCCACATTGATTCAACAAGCATTAATTAAATGCCTACTATGTGCCAAGCCCTGTGCTAGGTGCCAGAGGTACAAAGACAAAAGCAACTGTCCTTGTCTTCCAAGAACCTACAGTTTAATTAAGAAGCAACAGTTCCATATCCTGAGAATTTCTTATCACAGCTAACTCCCCTAGAAAATTTAAAATGATTATTCAGAAACATTAAACTTTCACCTGACTGTTTTAAGGACTTCATATTATATAAATTTTACTTATATTAAGTTTTGTTATATATATTCATACATACATGGAGACAGAGAGAGGAGAGAGAGAAGCAAAGACAGAGACAGAGATAGAGTGTTTTACTTAGACTAAGAACCAGAAATTCCTGGCTACTACTACCAAGATCAGGGAGCAGGATTTGTAAGTAACTTCAAAAACAATACATTTAGGGGCGGCTAGGTGGCGCAGTGAGTAGAGCGTCGGCCCTGGAGTCAGAAGGACCTGAGTTCGGAGCCGGCCTCAGACACTTAATGCACACACAAACAAAAAAACCTAGCCGTGTGACCTTGGGCAAGTTACTTAACCCCAATTGCCCTCCAAAAAGCAAAAAAAAAAAAAAAAAATTTAAAAACAATACATTTAATTTTTCTTTTGAGGCAGACCCTGCAGGACTCAGGTGACACTGAATTCTAACTCAAACTTCCTTATGCATTTGGAAACCATGTCCTCACACAAACAAAACATCAAAAAAAATTCCTTTCTGATATCTTTCTTTAAAAAGTGTTTAGACTCAGAGAAGGCAGGTATGGATCTTCCTTAAACATTCCATATGAATTCTTCATCTACCCTGTTACCGATGATCAGAAGGTTAGCCAAGAGAGAACATTATGATATAAAGGGTTCTATATTGATCTGAACACTTTCAGCCCTAAATAGGTTCAGGTTGGCATTGGTTCCAAATCTGGGGGCTGAGGGGAAACTTAAAGCTTCCTAGCACCAATTATACATACAGGTCTGGATCCCTGGGAATCTTTTCTTTTGGTACCAAACTGTTCTATGCTTCCATTTTCACAGAATCCCAGAGTTGGAAAGGATTTATGAATTTATTTTGTCCAACTTCCATCTGAACAGGAAATTCTTTTATAGGAGATGAGTGTTCATTCAGCCTTTACTTGGAAGACCTCCAGTGATGGGGAACTCACCATCCTTTTCCACAGCCCATTCTTGGACAATTCCAACCATGAGGCTTCTCTGTTTGACATTAGAATCTGCCTCTCAGCAATCCCCCTCCCTTCTTTAACTCTTCCCTCCATCGTTCTTGGTTCTGTTCTCTCGGACCAAGCAGGAAATGCCTAATCTCTCTTCCATGACAGTCCTTCAAATGCTTGAAGTGAGTAGTCACATCTCTACTGCATAACCTCACCGCCAGCTTGTCCAGCTGAGCGTCCCAGACATGGTCTGACCAGGGCAGAACACAGGACTACTCCCTCCCTTATTTCTGGATAATCTCTCTCCTTAAATGCAGCCTAAGTTCACAATAACTCTACTGGTTGCTATGATACATGACTGATTCATCCTGACCTTGCAAGTCCAGTGAAATTCTAGCCATGGTTCCACCATCTCGTATTTGTGCAGTTGTGTAGGAAGTAGGACTTTTCATCCATTTCTATTGCATTTCTTCATTTTAGATCAGCCCTGTATTCTAGACTGCTGAAGTCATTTTGCAGCCTGTTATCCAGGCATCAATCCAGGCTTTGTGTCACCTGCTAATTTAACGAGGGCTCATACTAGGGTAGAGACAATGGGAACAGAATGAAGGAGATGTAAGATACATTTGAAGGGGAAAACTGACAGAATTTGATCATTGCTTTGATAGGAGATAGTCATGAGAAGAAACACCTATCTTCAGGGGGAAAATGATAAGTTCATTGATGGACATGATGCATCTAAAGTACCCTGAGTTTACCAGGTAGAAATGTCCTTGAGGCAGTTAGAGATTTGAGTCTAGAGATCAGGTTAGGAGATTGTGATTGGGGAGTCATTTACATAGATGTGGTAGTTGAGGCCATCAAAGTAAATGAAGTTGCTAAGGGAGAAGAAAGGAGAGTCAATCCATTAGTCAACAAGCATTTATTAAGAGCTTATGACATGCCAGGCACTATGCTAAGCCTTGGGGATTCAAAGAAAAAGTACAAATGCCCCCTGTCCTCATGAAGCATATGTTCTGATGGAATAGTCAACTTCTACGTAGATAGGTGCATACAAGATATATGTCGAGTAGATGGATAATGTCAGAGGCAAAGACTCTATTACTGGGGGAGTGGAAAAGGGCTCTACAGAAGGTGGAATTTGGACTGAGTCTCAAAGGAAGCCAGTTATCCTAAGAGATGAATATGAGGAGAGAAAGTATGCAAGACATAGGGGATGGCCAATACAAAGGCACAGGGATCGGAGATGGAACATTATGGGTGAGGACCACCAAGGTAGACCAATGTGGTTGGACCACAGTGTATGGAGGTAAGTAATATGTAAGAGGACTAGAAAGACAGGAAGGGGCTGGGTTGTAAAGAACTTTAAATGTCAAACATTAGAGTTTACATCTGATCCCAGAGGCAAAAAGGAACCAGGGAAGATTACTGGGGGGCAGAGTAGGGGGAAGATGCAAACAAAGTTGCCCTTGGTTGTAAAATCTAATGTTTCTCTCTCTCCTCTTCCTTTCTCATTTCCTTTTTCTGCTAAGCAGGCTTCAGACACCTTCTAGTTCTATATTGCCTTTTTGTCAGGGTCTTCTGAAGTTACCCTTGTCCCTCTAGGTCCCACCATGGTCAATAGTCTCCTGGAAGAAGGCTCTTTCCTACTTAGCCCCCAGTGTCTGGCCAAGGACATCAGGCTATCCTGCTTTGACCTTACGGATCAAAGTCTCTATGGCTAAGTCCTATCCTGTCCCCTCTGTCCTATTCAGATTGTTTGAAATATATTCACAGACAGATTGTTAAGACTGACTGGTTCTACCCTACCCCCAAGCAAGGATCCTTCACCTAGTATACTCAACTTAGTCTCTCCAGTGGCCATGTGGCCTCATCATGGGTCACTGGGGTCTTTCCCTGGAATTTGTCATCAAATGAAAACTCCCCTTCTCATCCTGTTTCAAAGCCCAAGTTCCCTTCTGGAACTCACAGCTCTCAGAGCATTTGCCGAGCAGAGATGTCTATCATGCATACATACCCTGAGCCCAATAAATGGTCAAGCCCTTCCCAGCTTACACTATTAGTGCCATTTATTTTCCTGGGGTTTTTTCTGATGATTCACTCATCAATTGAATACCCCCAAAAGAGTGGTCTTCATTTTCCATAATCCCAGTCTTTCCAAGGAAAGGGAAAGGGGAAGGGAATAAGCATTTATTAAGCACATACTATATGCTAGGCACTCTGCTAAATGCTTTACAAATATTATCTCACTTGGTCTTTACAACCCTATGAGATAGGTGTGTTATGATCCCCATTTTACAGTTGAGAAGACTGAGGTTAAGTGACTTGCCCAAGGTCACACAGCTAGTAAGTGTCTGAGGCCTAATTTGAACTCAGGTCTTCATGAGTCCAGATCTACCACTCTATCCACTATGCCACTTAGCTGCCTCAAAAGAATGGCAGAGGCAGAGGTGATATCTTATATAAGCTTAGCCTTTCTTCCAGCTGCTAGTAGAATATTATATACACAGTAGGCACTTAATAAATCTTTGTTAACTCCAATTAAAGTTCAAAATATCAAATGTGCTCTCAACATACAGTAGGAATGAGACAGTTCCCAAAAAGGGATTTTATCACACCACCCACTAGCCTTAAATTCCATTAAAAATGTCCTCACCCTTGCTGTGAAGTTGGACTTACTGCACACTCAGAACTGGATGGAGATGAAGGGCCCCCACCACCTCTCCTCATTAGTGCCCTCTATGGCCTTGAGAGCATCTCACTTTGGTCCTTGGTTTACCACTGAGGCCACATAAATGAGGTACTATTCTGTTTGAATTTTCACTCAAATTGGACTTTTCTGCAGAAAATCTAATAGAAAAGTAATCCTGTAGGGGAAGACAGCCAGTGTTCATTGCCTCTCTTTCAACCCAACTTGGAGACATAGAGTTACATGGCCTGGTAGGACTAATGCTGGTGTGTGTAAGTTATAGGACTGGCCCTCTGATAACACTATGGCCCCCTAGCAGGAAAACTGTGCTGTCTCATTACCCCTCATCTGTGCTATCTCTGAGCACTTCTAAAACACTGCCCTCTTCCAGGGATTCCTCTTGACAGGAAACATCAGTCACTTCCCCCGGGCTGACTTACCTGTAGGGACACCTACTTGTACACATCAGTGGGTCTATGAGCTCACCAGTGTGGGCTCTCCTCTCAGCTGGGGTATATCACACCCTACCCATTCCCTCCTATGTGAGTCTTGTCCATGGTCTTCCCCAAATCATCCACAGGAGAGCTACCCAGCATGCTAAGGTTTAAAAAAAAATCTACTTCAGCGATAACATTCAGAATATGAGGCTGTCCATTGGTAATCCCATTCACTGCCCTGTCTGATACTGGATTTCCATTGAAATGTGCCGCTCTAATCTAGTTAACTATTAGAAGTTCTGTATAAGACTGGGTTGTGGAGCCCAGATGTGTTTTAAGAGAGATGCTACATTGTTGGCTGCTTGGGACCAGTTCATACTCCCATGACTAGAACATTCCAGAATTAGGGTCACTTTGGGACTCTGAAGCTCTATCATTGGGAGGCAAAGCACTTGTTGAATTGCCAGTGAGAAATCATGCCATACATGTGGTTCATGAAGGGCACCTGAAATTGTGGTTTACTTCAAGCTAATCTGCCACCAAAAGTCCAACTTGTGACAAACATGGCACCGACCAGATACTCTAGTTGTCAGTGTCACCAGCTTAAAAGCAGTAATTTAGGGCTTTAATTTAATGTAACAGACATTGGCTTGCACCAATTATATGCAAGGCCCTGTGGAGACAAAGGCAATCTAAGGTGGGGTCTGTACTAAAGGACCTTACAATTTAACAGGAAATTTGATGGACAGTGTGATGTGAGAGATGCCAAGAAAATGAGGCCAAGAGCAAAATATCTGTGCCAGGCACACACGACCACCTGAACAAAGGCACCAAGATAAAAGGGGGCAGATCAGGAACGAGGGCCATTAAGTAACTCAAGTCCCATCCCGAAATCCACTAAAATCCATAAAATCCTACAGTTTCACAACCACAAGAACAATAACTAGAGATTTCCACAAGAATTCTTAGAAACAGAGGATTTTAAGTTAAAGTATTTAAGTTAAATTACTGAAAGAAAGAAAAGTGAATGGGAGGTAGGAAGGGGAGGCCACTAGCGTACACAGTTCTAGTTTGTGAAGAAGAGGAAAGATACAGGGTAATAGCTTTAGGAGGCATGGTAGGGTCTGCTACAGGATTAGTAAGGAAGGAAAAGATCTGAGAATCTTTGTAGGCAGTGGGGAAGGCGTCAATGGACAGAGCATTTAAAAATTAGTGGGAGAAAGCAATGATTAAAGGCCCAAGCCCCTAAAGCAGATAGGAAGGAGTAGATAGGGTTGTGACTGGCAGGAAACTCCCAAATTGAGTCAAATGAGGAAAGAAGAAAAGATGATGGAGGTGTTGAACCAGGAAGAAGAAGGAACATAAACATCGGTTTTGTAACATTCTAAGTTTATCCTGTGATGTTGTATGTTATATTAAACTGTGTTTATCTCCATCAATCTATAAGACTCGAGAGCAAAAATGATGTTTCATTTAAGCTTTCAATCTCTCCCCATACCCAGCACAAGTCTCTGCATATTGAGGGTTAATAAATGTGTGTTAAAGGAAAAAAAATAGATTTCGTAGCTGTATTTTGGTTAAAAGTTTGCTCAGACTCAATCTGATCATTTCTAATGGAACTCATAATTATGATGATTAGCTTTTATTTAATTATGTTTTAGATCCATGATGGAAAATATGTGCTCCTTTGTAATATGAAGAAATTGAAATTCATTTTCATAGCCCAGTGCTTTTCCCATTATGGTTGATGCAAAGGCAGAGAACGATTTTTCCACTGAGGAAGGGTCCTTGAGCCATTGAAAAAAAAATCCATAAATAGCCACATTAAGTTAAAAAAATCATTCCATTTCATATTTTGGTGGTTTTTTGAGGGTGGAAACAGTTTGAGATATAGAAATATAAAATTATTTGGCTCATTTAATTTTTAAATATAAGCCTTTCAATTGACAGAATGATCATTTATATAATATGTAATATAATGATAGTCAATGAACAGAAAGAGATGGAGGTGAGAGGTAGAAAAAACCAAAAGGAAGGCAAAGACCTCCAGAGAGGGAAAACAAAACCAAGAACTAAATATTAAAGAAACTTTGGTGGAGCAATGCTACCATCTAGTGGCCTTTCAGGCCCTACTGCAAAGGCTTTTTTTAAAAACTGCAGTTCTCACAACTGTAGACAAAAGCATATGATATTCCCATGGCCCATGGAATTGAGCTGAAGGTCAGTTCTGGCCTTCAAACCAGATTTTCTACGCTCCTGAAAAGGGGGGGGAGGATAAGCTTCATGCTAGTTAATGCATGTTCCCCATGCCAATTCCTAATGCCTGTCCCTCGTGTGTGTCTGTATTGAAGAAAGGAGCAAGGGCCCACAAAGGACAACTGCAAATGAAAGCAAAACCATGTTGGGGGGAAAAAAAAGATGGCATCCAGCATAGTTTTAGCAGTATTCTTTTGCAGCTGGAAGGAAATTAGGAAGATTAGCAAAACAATCTTAAGCAAATCACTTACAATTTGGCTACCGTGCAGGATGGCCAATTATCAGCTGTACTGTGGATGGAAAATTTCTTGGAATATTTGCAAACTGAATCCCAAGTAAACTGATCCAAATTCTGTCTTCACTAAAATGCAGTCTTTCTAACCATGATGACATCATCAAGACAACAAGCATTTACTAAGTGTCTACTGCATGCCAAGCACTGGGCTAGGCACAGAGGACACAAAGAAAGGCAAAAACCAGTTCCTATCCCTAAAGTTACTCACCATGTCATGGAGGAGACAACCTGCAAACAGCTCTGTACAAACAAGATAGAATCAGGGTAAATGTGGGGGTAGGAGGTTAAACTCAGAGGAAAGGCACCAGCATCCGGGGGACCAAGAACAACTTCTTGCAGAAGGTGGGATTTTCTTTGAGACATGAAGGAAATCAGGCAAGTCGGGAGGTAGGATGAGGAGGGAGAACATTCCAGGCATGAGAGATAAGCAGTGAAAATGCCTGGAGTCAGAAGATAGATTGTCTTGTGTAAGGAACATTTGGGAAGCCAACGTGGCTGAAGTGTAGAGTCTATGGAGGGGAATGAAGGTATAAGAACACCAGGTGAGGGGTTATGAAGGGCTCTAAGGACAAGGCTCATTCAAAGTGACTTATACTACTGCCATTTCTCTACCTGGGTCTTTTCTTAAGCATGGGTGGGTATTATTTTCTTCTTCGATAAAAACCCCTTAGGTCTCCTCATCAGGGAGAATTTCTTTTCGAGGGAAATTCCACCAAGGAGAAATCAGTGAGAGTCTGAGGGAGAAGGTGCCAAGACTTAGGAGGAATAGAGGGCAGGACATAGGGCCTGGAGATGACCAAACTTGCCCCTAAAGTGACCCTAAGTTGCATTGGGAGAGGCAGAGAATTCAGGACTCAGAAGTTCATTCCTCTGTCTTCTGCCTCCAGACCACACCTGGAGCACTGTGCTTCATTCTGGGTCTCACATTTTAGGGAGGCTATCCAGAGGGAAGGTGAGCCAGGTCGGTGAGGGCCTCAAGAGCATGCCAAATGAGGATCAATTAAAGAAAATAGGGACCTGTAGCCTGAGGAGGTACATGATGACTCTCTCCAAAGGCAGCCCCTTCCACTTTGTTCACAGCACCAATTGTTAGGAAGTTTATCCTGACGTGTAACCTCCACCTACATTTCTCAGTTTTACCCTCTGCAGTCAAGTGGAACAAGTATTGTCCCTCCTTCATGTGACGTATTTTTAAGTACTGAAAACTAGCTATCATGTCTTCCTCTGGTGCTAGCACAGTGCCTGGCATACAGTGGGCACTTAATAAGTGACTGATTCTGAGATTCCATGATTCTGAATTACCTCCAAACAAGGTAAAGAGTTTCTCCTGGCACACCACGACAAATAAGTGACCATTTATTTAAATTATCTGTGTGGCCCCATTTCTTGATGTCATCATTTCCCAAGACTTCTAACAATAATACAGTAAAGTATATAATATTGGTTGCTTATGACTATAAAATTCCATTAAAAAGCATTACAGTGTTCTACAGATTTTCTACTTCACATGTACATAAAGATGGGTGGGGCATTCACACTATAACTGGAAAACTCATGACACAGGCATAAGGGCTGTGAGTGTTCTCCTCAAATTCCATTTGAGATAGAGCGAAGATGACAGTTTGGATGGAAAGGAGCAGGAGTTTTAGTGTACTACAAGGTCACTGTGAGTCAATGGGTGTAATGTGGTACCCAAAAACCCAAAGGTTATCTCTGGCTTCCTTAGAAAGAGCATGATGCCTAGATCAGAGGGTCTGCCCATTCTCTCCTTTGGTCAGACCACATCTGGAGTATTATATGTGTTCCGCTCTGGGTACCATATTTTAGGAAGGAAATTAATAAATAAAGAGCATCCAAAGCAACCATGATAGTAAGGAGAGTAGAAGTTATGCCATGTTCACTGAAGAAACGAGAGGTAGGAGGAAATCTAGTCTAAGAAAGAGAAAACTTGTTAGGGGCCATGACAGCTGCCTTCCAATATCTGAAGTACTGTAATATGGGAAAAGGTTTATTTTGTTTGGCCTCAGAAGAAAGAATCAGGATTAATGATAGAAAATACAGGAAGGCAGATTTAGGTTCAGATTGGAGGAAAAACTTTCTAATTAATAAAGTTGTCCAAAAGTAGAACCACCAGTCTCAGGAAGTAGTGAGTTCCTCACCACTTAAGGTTTTTGATTATAGGTCAGATTACCATTTGTCAGAAAGATGGAGACAATTTATGCATCATTGTATTAGTGGACCTCCAAGCCCCCCCAAGCCCACTTCCATCTCTACAATGCATATTCTCAGATATTTTTAACCTACCCTGGCCTTTGGAACCTATTAATGAGATGTTTTCCATTTTGCGCAGTGGATACTGGGGGCCAGGGAACAATAATTGTTACTATTGATTCTTTACTTCTCCCCCAACATACAAGCAAATCTAGTTAGAGGAATTCTCTCATGGTTTCTGCTGATTTGTCATTTTAACAATTCTATGCTGAAAATCTATGACCCAGGAAATATCTGGCAACTCACTGTTCCTACCATCTAATTATGTCCACTTCCCTTTCCTTTCTTCTCAGGTACAAGTGGGAAGTACACCTCAGGACCAAAGAATCGTGGGATATATTTCCTGCACCCACTTGCAAGCTGAAGGAGGTATGGAATTACTTATTCCTTAATTCTCAGGTTTGCAATGCAAGCAACACTTTACTGAAGAGAGAGGGGGAGAGAGAGAGGGGTGGGGGGGAAGAGAGAAGGGGGGAAAGAGAGAGAGTGAGAGAGAGAGAGAGGAGACAGAGAGAAAGAGAGACAGAGACAGAGAGACAGAGAGAGAAAGAGAGAGGGGGGAGAGAGGGAGAGAAAGAGAGAGACAGAGAGAGAGAGAGAGACAGAGACAGACAGAGACAGAGAGAGAGAGAGAGAGGATTACCCCCACCTACTTGCATCAGGGCACAGGGAACATGAGCAAAATAATTCATGCGCTCACAGACACAAAAATAGCATTGAAAAATACCTTCCCACCTTGTTGGAAGCAAGACAATTGTACCTTGTCATGTAATCAAGCATTTACATACACCACCCTCCCTCCTCCCAGCCCCCAGCTAATCCGAACATGGGCAAAGTAGAAGGCTGCATAGTGTCTCAAACTGCAAAGAACATGGTAGTGCCTACATTATCAGAGTAACTCCCTAAAAGCTCTCCACCCCAAAGAACAAGGCAGACACGGAAGCTTTCACTTCCCACGCAAGTCTGCCCATTGTTCCAGGAGAGACAGCTGTCACGATTCAGAGGTTACCCAGCAAATGTTGCTCTTCCTTGGAGAAAGCAGAATTTGCTGAGATTCTATGATACAGGCATGGAGGCATTCGGTATACAGTCACGGTCACACGTGGTGTATGGAAGATGATTGTCCAGTCAAAAGTCCATGGGGCAGAGGGATAGAGCTGAAAGAGTCCACCAGAGAATTCACGTTCCCAGTACTAGGGCAGGAACGACGAAACTATACAAAGCTCTGTCACTGTTCTCAGGAGACGGCTTCCCTTTCTCCTTGGCTTTCATTTCCCCTACAAGAAGCCATGAATTGTTCCTTGCTTCAAGAATATTCTTGAGTGGCACTGAACACAATAGTAACCAGTGAGGAGAGTGACTTTTTTTGGACTGCAAAGGGAAGTGTGACTCTCTTCACCCCAGAATTTACAGAGATGGCAGATGGTATCTAGTAAACTTCTTGATTCAGATTAGAGCAGGAAGGGATGTTAGAGGTCATCCAATCTAAACTCTTCATTTTGCAGATGAAGTCCAAGAGGAATTTGGCAATTCACTTAAGGTCACATGCATAGCAAAGGCAGAGCCAGGATTTGAACGCAGGCTCTCTGATCCCTGCCTCTCGTAGGATTTATCTCTTCTTTCCCAGCCCAAAAGAGAACAGGAGTACTCATTTTTTTTCTAGGGCTTCATCCTTCCCACTAATCAATCCCTTCACAAAAATTTAGACTCTAAGATGGATGGGACCTCAGGAATCACCCAGGCTAGCCTTGCTCCAGATGTGATCTGACCAAGGTTAAGGACAAGAATGCTATAAGGACCCTCATTCTGGACACCCTATTTCTAGTAAAGTAACCTAAGATCCAGGTAGTTTTTCTGGCTGCCCTCTTATTGTCCATTAATAAATCTCCCAACTGTTTTCTAGTCTCTCCCTCATTCTTTTGGTTGTGTAGTTGACTGACTCAAGTAAAAGACTGCATGTTTATAAACATTCATCCAATTTATTTTAGCCCAGCATTCCAGCCCGTAAAGATCTTCCAGAATACAGATTCTGTCTTCCGACATAAAGAAATTATGATTTCATTAGCCTGGTCAGTTCCTAGTCATTCCTTCCACTGTCACAGAAAACAAACCATCAGTGACTTAACAGATAAATCCTAAGGAGCTGCCTGAATTGCTGAGAGGTTAAGTGATTTGCCCAGGATCACACAGCTGTCAGACCCAGTATTTGGACTCAGTTCTTTCCTGATTCCATTCCAGCCCTCTGCCCACTACAGCATGGTATCTCTGGTTTGGTATCATCCACAATCTTGGTAGCCATAACATATCTTCATTGACTAAAGTGGTATGCAGAATGAGGCCCCAGATACCCATGTCTCATCCCCACAGCTCCCTTTCTAAGGATGAGCCCTGTAGCCACAGGTGGGCTTCCCAAATGAAGGTGGCTGCCAGTGGTGAGGAAGTCCTTGGTGCCACCTGCACAATTCAACAACCCCTCTGTCTGGAGAGGAAACACTAATAGGAAAATGACAGGGTTTTCTAGAGCATGGAGAAAAGCCCCTGCTGACAGACACAAGACTGAGAAAGTGTCTAAATCTGTCTCAGAGAGTATAACAGAATTTTTTTTTAATCTGTTACCCCAAATTTCAGTAAAGTCCATATGTATTTCCCTTCCTCCATCAATTCACATTGTTACAGCTGGAAGAAATCTAAAAGATCTTGTAATTCAAGGATTCTTAATGATTTGTCATAGACTCCTTTGGCAGCCCTGGTGAACCCTATGGACCCCTTCTCAGAATATTGCTTTGTTCTCTACATTCATAATTGAAGGAAATTATAAAATTCAGTTATGCATTAGAAATAATAAAGATGTAATTTTCTGGGGGCAGCTAGGTGGCACAGTAAATAGAGCGCCAGCCCTGGAATCAGGAGGACCTGAGTTCAAATCCAGCCTCAGACACTTAACACAAAAACTAGCCATGAACTTGGGCAAGTCACTACCTTCCCTCCTTCAAAAAGCAAACAAAAAAAAAATATAACTTTCCCATCCATCTTTACAGATCCCCTGAAATCTCTCTGTAGGGGTCTTCTGACCTTCAGTTAAGGATACTTGGTTTAATCCAACACCCTTACTTTACAGATCAGGAAATCGGGGCCCAGAATTTAAAAGTCCAAATTTGTCGTGCTTTGTGATTCACAAAGCACGTTTCTCCTTACAACCCTGTCAAAAGGTGCAAGAATTATTATCCCCACTTTACAAAGATAAGGAAACTGACTCCAGAGAAGTTAAATGATTTGCCCCAGACCACGAAGCTAGCTAATGTCACATTTGTGCATGAAGCTCGGGAGGTAGTTGAATGCATTGGGAGACAGACTCAGCATCCCAAAAGAATCAGGGCTTCTGATTCTAAATCTAGCATTCAGTTCATAGTACCACACTGCCTACCCTTGGCAGTCATAAAACTGTCACCTGCATTCTTCCCTTAAATTTTGCTATTTAAAATGTAAATCCTTAGGACAGTTTAAATGTGCCCAGAAGATAGTCAAAATAATCCAAAGGATCAGTTATGTCTATGTAACAACTATGTAAATAGTTATAAATATAAATTTCACAAAACTTCACCCTATAAAGAAAAATCCCCATTATACAGGAAAACAGCAGAGGACCTAAGATGGAAATCATCCTCTGCTACTTACGACCTGAATCTCTATTTTCTCCCCTCTAAAATGAAGAGTGTTAGACTGAATGGTCTCCACAGGTCCTTCCATTCTAAGTCCTTTAACCCTAATGAGGATCAGGGACCTGTAACAAAGGCCACCCTGATGGATAATGGGTTGGAGTGGTCTTGCTCTTTGGAGCTTGGTGAAAAAGTCCTTGCTCAGAGTGAGCCTGCTAGAAGAACCAGCAGTTGGAGTTGGTCCAAATTCTTGGCCTGGTTTCTGGCTGCCAATTGTAGCATAAATTGTTAGCAAGCTTATGCTCTGTATAAAAATATTGTTTGCTCTGTTTAAAAATATTTCCACTACTTCAGCTACTACTCTATCCAGAGCCAGATATGTGCTGGGCTTTGTTTGGGGAAATTATATACTCTCAAAGACAACTTTCAGTTTAATGTGTAGGTGAGTTAAATAAACTACAATAAAGTCCCAACAGTAAAGCATGGGGACAAGCGTTAGGTTGACATGGTGTTGGCTTGGGCTGCTTGGGAAGATGCTAGGTTGTCATATTTTTCCAGTGGATTTAGTTCTCCAGACCATTACTCACTCTGAAGTACTTGTGTCTACTAGGGGCCTTGGGCAGTGAAGTCATTAATTTACTGTCAAAAACAAGGTTTTGAGCAGCTTCTAAGCCTTGTTTTGGGCAAGACACAGACTCACTTTCAGAATTTCAAAGTAGCCATCCTGGGATCTGGTGGGAGGGGTGGCAGCATCTAAACCCTCCCGGGAGGCACAAGGAAATTGCCCAGCACTGCTACCAATGGTCTTGGCATCAGAGCTGGCCTCCTCAAGGTAGGATTATTGTAATTTTATAAAGCCATGAGCCATTCACAGAGCATACTTAGAGTCATCTTGTCCAAGGCAATGAAAGTCTATATTTAGACCTGCTTTTAACACTTAGAAAGATAACCCCAAGTGTTGCTGTTGATGCATGAGGCCCAGGAACGAAAAAATGCCACGCAAGACAAATTCAGAAATTGCCCACAGTTTGCAAATGTATCATTGCCCTTCCATTTTATATTATATTTAGTCCTAGCACTGTAGCAATCCTCCTCCCCAACCCGGTACTATGGCTTTTAAGGAGAAATAGAATTGTTAATACTCACAGAAGTATCACATTTTGGTTTCATTTCATAAACTAGGAAGTTTATCTAGGGGCTAGAACCAAAGCCCTCGGTCCACGAAGACTGGGTTCAATCTTGGCAGCATCTCACCAATTATTCTTTCTAGCTCAGACCCAAACCCAGAGCTTCCTGGAAATATCAGAATGTAACTCATGTCTAGGTCCCTACAGAAAAGACAAAAGGATCTTCAGTTTCCATGCTTATACTCAGGCTAACAATGCATCAGCTAAGGGATAGGCTCTATCTAACTTAACAAAAAAACACAAAACACAAAAGGCTCATGCTTTATCCTTAACTTTTCAAGACAACCCTCTCTCCCTCTCAGGTAGACTCTGACTTTTCCTAGAGACCTACATTGTCCTTTATATTCATAGGACTATGAGTAGCCTCCAAAAAGGGGAGAGGTACTAGGAATCTTTATTCTTCTGATGAACCTCATCTCCCCCAGAGGATTTATACAGCCCTCCAGACTTACAGAACTACCTGGAGGCTGAGAACCTCAACACTAGGGGAAATACCCAGGAAATGACTAGAGAATCAACCCCTTTACACTGGACCTTCCCAATACACAGAAATAAAAGAAACCAAAGTTCATATTTAGGTCTCCATCTTGTGGTTCTGTCCTTTGTTAGTTCTCAGCTCTTGGTCTTTACCTTGGAACTCAGGTGCTCTAAGAATACCTCTCTCTAAAATGTTTAGTCCAGAAATTCCTCTTCTGTGTCCTTATCTCCTTTCCTTGAGCAATGGGCCTCTTTCTCTCACAGGGCCATAATTCCTTGGAGAAGCCTTGCAGACATACAGGGGTCCCTTCCAGGGAACAAAATTTGAGTCCCTGTAGGCCCTCTTTTATCTGCATCTCTGTCTCTGTGTCTCTCTCTCTTTCTCTCTCTCTCTCTCTCTCTCTCTCTCTCTCTCTCTCTCTCTCCCTGTTTCTCTCTCTCACTGTCTCTCTGTTTCTCTGTCTCTCTCTCTGTCTCTGTCTCTGTTTCTCTCTGTCTCTGTCTCTGTCTCTCTCTCTCTGTCTCTCTCTCTTTCCCTTTCCCATTCTCCTGCTCCCATCTGCTATTTCTTTTATTTATTTTATCTAGAAGCCATACTTTATTTTCTTTTTTTCTAATATATTTTATTTTTCCCCAATTAAACATTAAAACTATTTTTGAACATTAGCTTTTTTAAAGTTTTATCTGCACCTCAGGTCAAATATCACTATTTCTCTAGCTTCCCTTTATAAAAGCCTCATAGGTATATCCCAGATGCTCTAAAACTAGACATGTATCAATCAATATGAGGTCAATGGGTCCTGGTACCCAGGATAAGGAGAATTCACAGGCCACCAAGAAGACATCATCCATGCCAGACCAAATTTTACAATGTGGCAGGATGGATGTTTGTCCTTGTATAGGGAGACATCATCGATGCCAGAACAAAGGTCTCACCCTTTAATCTTGTTATCACTGACCAAGTTCCTCCTTCTACATATGATTGAAGTCTACCTTGGCTAGAAAATGGGATTACATGGAGCAAAGGCAAGGGGGAGCCTGCTGTCAAGGCCTAGCTCAAGACCTTGTCTTCCTTTCCATACCCCTTCTTCATAACCCACCTTTAGCCCTTTTTTCCTGTATAAAGACATGGTTTAATCTCTGCCCAGGTTCTGAAATCACCTCTGGGTCCTCTGTTTTTGGTGCAGCAGACCAGAAGGAAGTGGGAATGCAGGGTAGAAAAGCAGAGCAAAGAGTCAAGCTGTACCTTATCACCTGATCACTTGAATACCTTGGTATTTCTTTCATTCTCTCTCTGGAGAGAGCAGCACCAATTCCCCAGATACTCATTTTTTTAAAAGCATCTGATTTTCACTCCAGTTATTGCAAAATGCCTTCATCTCTGCTTCTTCCTATGCCTGCAGAGTTGTTCTGATAGTAATGCTTGACAGGCCTCTTCAGAAGCTATGTACACAGGCTCATTGCTTCCAGTCTGGGCTCTAGGCTATGTGCATTTCAGTTTCAGGGTTCCCTTGACAATCATGGGTTCTGGCTCTGAGCCCCTTGCCTCACCAGCTTTGTGATGATGCTATAGGGATGGTATAGAGATACTTTTCTGAGGCTCCTCTCTTCACGGCCAGTGGCCCTTGTCAACTCCAGCCATTAAGAGAGTAAGAAAGACTCTACTTTAGACCGCCTAGAAGCCCCTCTCAAAATTAGCCAGAGACTTGGTTCTTCAAGGAATGCAACATCATCTGGATGTTGGGATTACAGCTAGGTCCAGATTAGTATGAATAATAAACCCCAGATCCCATTGAGTGATCAAATTATTTGTATTCATACTGCATATTTCCATTGGACTGTAACCAATTACCATATTTTATATAATTATAACTTTAAATAGTATGAATTTTAATATCTAGGACCATTACATAGGATTACTTATTTGTACTAATTAGAACCTAGCCACAGCCTTTTACTAAATTCCCTTTCTATAGAAGTTAATGGTATGTACCTAAAATATATATATATACATGTATATATATGTATATATATATATGTGTATATATATATATAGCGCCTCCATCAATAATCTACAAGAGTAAATTGTACATCAGTATAAAACAGTGGCATTCAACTCCAGACTACCCATGTGACCTTAGGCAAATAATTTCTCCTTCTGAAGTTTATTCTTTCTCTTTATAAAATGAGAGGTTTAGAGTAAATTATCTCTGAGGTCCCTTCCAGCCCCAAATACTGTGAGCATTATAACCTATTTGGTCATGTGAAGTATCTTCATGTTGTACTAATTTTCAAAAAAAAAGGAAGCGAATGACATCTGCAGACTATAAGCCAGTGAGCTAGATTTCAATCCTGATAAAATCCTAGATCATGTTACTAAAGGGATAGTTAGTGAACATCTAGAAAAGGAAGCAGTAATCACAAAGACCCAACATGATTTCATGAAGAAGAGATCGTGCCAAGCTAACCTCATTTTTTCACAGGATTATTAGACCTGGGGAATCCTATAGATAGTTTACCTGGATTTTATCAAAGCATTTAACAACACCTCTCATTATTCTCGTGTAAAGTCCAAAGGACATGAGCCAGACAGTAGATTTGAAACTGCAATGGTCATTAATAAGTCAATGTCTACTTGGAAGAAGGTCTCTAGTGAAGTGAGCCAGGAATCTATCCTATTTAACATTTTTACCAATAACTTAGATGAAGGCATAGATCACAAGCTTATCAGATATACAGCAGACACAAAGCTGAGGATAGTTAACACACCGGGTGACGATGGCAGGATCCAAAACTATTTCAACAGGTCAGAACATTGTGCCAGATCAAATAAGATGAAATTTAATTCTGATAAATATAAAGTCTTACATTTGGGTTTTTTAAAAATCTATTTCATAAGTAAAGCATGTAGGAGCCATTCTTAGATAGTACTTTATCTGAAATTTTTAAAAATGTTAGTGAACTACAATCTCAATGCATGTCAGCAGTATAATATGAAAGCCAAGAAAGCCAACAGGACCTCAGTCTGTATTAAGAGGCATGGTAATGAGGCAGCCATCCTCCTAGACACTGCCCTAATCAGACTGACCACATCTAAGTGTCACATTTTAAGAAGGACTTTGATGAAATGGAATATCCAGAGGAGAGACAGACAGATTAGTGAAGGACTTCAAGACTACATCCTGTGAGCACAATTCTAGGATGTTTAACAGGAAGAGCAGACTTAGTGGTTGCGGCTTAGGGATCCCCAACCTCTACCTAGGGAGCCAATTCTCCTGGATTTTCCAAATCTTTATGATCACTGAAGATGAGAAAAATTGTTAAAAGGCATTCAAAATTCACCAAGCAGCCCACAAAGGTGAAGGGAGGTAAGGAAGGAGGAGACCCAGTACTCAGTCCTAACCTTTGCGGGAAATTGGTTAGCTCCAGCTCCCTACCCATTCCTGGGAAGCTAGGGGTGGGAGTCCTGGCAGCAGAACCAGGACCAGTTTGTTCCCACCTGATCAACACAGCTTAAAGCAAACCACTATCTCATAGCTGACTGAATGAGAATGCCTGCTATTCCGCTAAATATCTTCTTAGCCCGGGGGAAGGGATAGTGATGAGTCCTGAGCAGACCATGGTGCTGACGTCTGCAGGTCTCTTTTCCTTTGGGGAACTAAGTAGACTTCCCCTCAAAGGCAAGCTGGATCCTCTTTTCTTTCTCCAGGGCCCAAGGGCAATTCTTATGGGCTTTTAGGAGACTATTTTCCTAAAAAACAAAGCACTAGTTAATATCTCTGAAGGAAAGATCCTCAATCTATAAGTGGGGGGGCATCTGTAAGTGGGGGGGGGGGGTCAGAGCTGTGAGATGCACCAGAGATGGAAACCACAAGGCAGTTTTTAGGGAGCTGGGGTTGGCCTCT
Source organism: Gymnobelideus leadbeateri (assembly GCA_011680675.1). Taxonomy (NCBI): domain Eukaryota; kingdom Metazoa; phylum Chordata; class Mammalia; order Diprotodontia; family Petauridae; genus Gymnobelideus; species Gymnobelideus leadbeateri. The sequence goes on from WOXC01009272.1 coordinate 57,600, forward strand.
GTGCACTTGTGGGCAGGTACCAGCCACCTGACTATGAGACAGGTGACTCATGTTCTCTCTACGGCTCTTTTTTTACATCTAGAAGACAGCACCATTCGATGTGAACAACTGAATCAGCTTCAGGATTGGCTGGCTGATTTCCGAAAATCTACCTCCTCCTCCAGCACGGCCAATCCCGAGGAGCTAGTAGCGTTTGACGTGCTTTGTGGAGACTTCAACTTTGACAACTGCTCTTCTAGTAAGAAAGCTTTTTCTCCCTCTTCCTCCTCTAGTCCTGTGAAATCGAGCAGGGGTCCTGGAAGCTTCCTTTTGCCTCTGGCACTTACTTCTCATGGGATTTGGGGCACGTCATGTTATCGCCCTGGGCCCCAGTTTCTTCATCCATAAAATGAAGAGGTTGGACGGTGTGGTCTCTGAGGTCCCAGCTGGGATGCTGTGACTACCCCTCTCACCCTAGCTCCTGGTGACACACCATCAGTCATCCTCGCCCTGAGTGGTGTTTCCCTCTAGTCTTAGGGAAAAATGTTCAAGGCTGGGAAGCACCTTGTTAGCAAGACCAGAAAAGGCAGATGCTCTGATGTTTCATCTGCTACCATCGCCTGCTCTAGAAACCTCCCAGATCTGGGGCCTCCACTCATCAAGTGACCCTGGCTGAGCTCTGTCACTGCTGCCATGCTGCTCCAGAGTTTTCAGTCAAGAGAGCAGAAATGGGGCCAGGCTAACTTCTAGTCTTGTCAGTCAGGGATCTGACCGGCACCAGGCTAGGGTCCCAGACTAGATGGTAGGACCCCAGCCCTTAAGAAACAAGTGCTAAGCCTAATCTTTTTAAAACCTGGGTGTGAAGAGACGTGGCTCTCCCCATGTCACAGAGATGATAAGGCTAATTCCTCCAGCATAGACATGAGGCACTGTTCATAAAGACTATGAAAAATGAACAGATCTTTCACTTCTGTTTTTGATGGAAATAATGATAAATGACATCTAGCATTTACATAGTCAGCGTTATGGTTTGCAAAGCATTTTGTCTATTTCCTCTTCTTTGATATTCAGAAAAACGATGTGAGGCAGCTACCATTACAATAACCATTTTACAGATAAGGAAAAGGGACTTGCCCAAGGTCACACGGCCAACAAGGGTTTGAGGTAGTATTTGAACTCGAATTTCCTAACTCAGGACTATGCACTGTGCCATGTAGCTGCTTCTATGCAGACCTGACTAGTGAACAATACGTCTTCGGGATCAACAGATCCTTCCTTCTTCTAGACAAACACAAGTCTAAGGCTGAAATCCTAGAGCATTGGACGCCAAGGAGAGGGGAGGGGGCAGAAGGGAGGGACAAAGCATAATTCCAGGCATTCCTGGGCCTTCACATGAAATCTTGGACCACAGGCTCCTGAGAATGCCTAAATGATGGTTTTGAGTCTTTCATGAGCTCAGGAGGTGACCCGAGGCCAGTGTGGGGGGTGGTGAACGGAGCCCACTATCCTTGGGCAGGGCTCTGTTAGAATTAATAACTTAATAATTTGGGGGAGATAACCCCTATGTATAGATTTAGAGAGGCCAGAAGCATCTTGTACCAGGCACTGTTACAATTGCTTAAATCTAGTTCATTCAAGACATCTTCCAAAGATGATACTGGGGCCTCCATGAGCAGCCTAGAGAGTTTCCCCATCCCTCCCTGGGTAAGACCCTCACCCCTGCATTTCAGTCTTGGGCCTGAAGGAAGAACTCCTCCTGAAAGCCTTCCAGAGTCACTGTTGGGCAAGGCCAAAGCAGGGGGAGCTGAGGGCCCTTGGTATTCCTGGATTTTCACTTTGTTTGGGAACAGGCCTGGCTAATTTCTTCTTCTCTGTCCAGATGACAAGCTGGTACAACAGCACTCCCTGTTTACACACTACAAGGACCCCTGCCGTGTTGGTCCAGGAGAGGATAAGTCGTGGGCTATCGGTAAGGCATCCCCTCCCACTTCACAGAGGACCACATTGTTTCTGCTGCATGATCAAGATGGCCCCTGCACAGCCACAGGGTATGGCCAGGGCAAGCATAACCAGCCAGGAGCCCTTTGGTATGCGTTCTTACTATATGGACCACAAGTATTCCGACTGGGAAGCCAGTGCACATACAAGCTGCCATGGACAAATATGTCCTTTCCAAGAGCAGACCACAGACTCACATAGTGAAGAGACAAGGCTTACACCTTGTCTCTCACCACCCCTTCCACCCACTTCCCTTAGGAAAGAAGCAAATGTGCCTACAGTAGAGAGGAGAGCAGAGGTGTTAGGAGAGAAGGGAGAGGGTCCCTTTCACACTTGAGAAAAGAATCTGGTCATGGCATCCCCCTCCCAGATCGCCCTTCCTTTCTCTCCCCTCAGAAATAGGGAAGGGGCTGCAGCAGGAGCCATTTCCCTGGACTGTATTACCCACATTGCAGTGCTAAGAAGGCCATGTACACCTGGGTAGGCAGGGGCACATATATGGCAGCTCAGCCCAAGGAATGTCAAGTGCAGCCACTACATGTGATTCTCCTTAATTCTTGTTCTTGTGTCTTCTTGGTTCTCAGGTACTTTTTTAAAACAAGATCGCCTCCATGACGAGGAGGTGTGCACCCCAGACAATCTGCAAAAGTAAGCCACTTCACCCTGGTGTTTTTCCTTTAGCAGACAGAAAACCTGGTCTGATTCATGACCCCAAAGACATAGTAATCAGAGGGGCATCAGGGCAGAAAGGAAGGAGAGCTGGCTTTGGAGTCCAGTCCAGTCTGTCATTTACCACCTGTGTGACCTTGGGAAAGTCACTTCCCGGTTCTGGGCCTGTTTCCTCATCTGTAAAATTGGGGGGTGGGGTTAGACAGGAGGCTTCTGAAGTCCTACATCCGTGATCTTCTTCAGAGACACAAGCAACACGTGAGCTTTTCTGAGGTTACACCTAAGTCAGAGGGATGAAACGGACAGTGTCCCTATTGCTGGACAGCAACATGGGCCAAGGATAGCCCAAAACATCAGGACAAACCTCCAGGAGACGATAGCCCATTATACTTAACCCTTGGGCAGGAGGCCAAGGTGCTCACACTGGAGCTCAAACACACACACACACACACACACACACACACACACACACACACACACACACAAGATTGTTTAAGATGTTCCTATCTGCTTATTCCCACATTGGTTAATGGCACCCAAAGCTGGTAGTCAGAGAAGCCTTGAGCACACACTGCTGAGTGGATCCTTCTTCACATGGTGCCTCCATTGTTCCTCCATCCTTCTCTGTGCAGCTAATGAACAGTCCCTTGTGTGAATGATCTGCTGGCAGGGCCTGGGGAGGACCCCAGGTGAGAGGAGCAGGCTCTGGCTCTTCCCCTTCATGATCCATGACTGCTATCATCACTTTTTTCCATGCCTGGGCTAATCAAACCTTTTTCACAAAGGGCTTCCCTCATTGAAAAGAACATTCGAAGAGATCTCTTGGCTAGAATTTGACCATTCCACTCATCATACCCCAGTTGCACTTGGTTTCCTCACAAAGGGAGCTGAACTGTGTTAGGAACCATTCATTCAATCAATCAAACAAGGATTTAAGTGCTTACTTCGCAACAGGGTGTGTACTAACCAAAGTCCTGAAAATGGGAGGCTGGGAAGGAGGGCACTCCAGGAACAGGAGTCAAGTGATGGAGGGTTATGTGCAAGAACAGCTAGCCCACCAGTGTAACTGGATAGGAAAATGAATGGAGGAAACACAATATGAGCAGTCTGGAAAAGGAGGAAGGGGCCAGACAACCAAGAGATACAAATGCCAAACAAAGGACTTTTTATTGGATCCTCATGATAGGGAGCCACTGGCATTTACTGAGTACAGGTATTATATGGTCAGACCTATGCTTTAGGAAAATCTTCTTGACAGGTAAAGGGAAGATAATTTAGAGTTGTATGAGACTAAAGGTAGGGAGCCCAAATAGAAACCTATTATAGTAATCCAGGTGTGTGGTGATAAAGCTGGTGGCTACAGTAAGTACAGAAAAGGAGATGTATACAAGAGATGTTTTAGAAAGAAAGATGTTGTAGAAAGAAATTCCAAGATTTGGCAACTGACTGGGGATGTGGAGGGAGCAAGAAAGGAGTCAAGGCTTTCCTGGGAAGCTGGGAAGGATTGTGGTCACCTGTACATAGTAAGGAAGTTCAGAAGAAAGAAGGGTTGGGTTTAGGGAGAGAAAGAATGAATTCTGATTTAGAGATTTGAGTTTGAGATGACTGGAAATATCCCATAGACAGCTGGTGATGCAGAACTGTAGCCCAAGAAGACTAGGACTGGATATGGTGATCACTGGCATAGAGATAATCATTGAGTCCACAGAAGCTAATGAGAGAGAGAGAGAGAGAGAGAGAGAGAGAGAGAGAGAGGAAGAGGAGAGGAAAGAGGGCCCCTGGACAGAGCCTTAGGGGACACTCAGAGGTAGTGGATAAAGATTCAGCAAAAGAAACTGGAAAAGAACAGTTGGACAGGTAGGAGAACCAGCAAAGGGCAGAATCACAAAAACTCAGGAAAGAGAGAGGATTCAGGAAGAAATGGGGCCAACAGTGCCAAATGCATTCAACATTTATTAAATACCTGCTGTTTCTATAGCCCTGGATTCCATGCTAGGAGAAATACAAAACTGAGAGAAAACATAGTTTCAACTCTTATGGAGCTTACAGTCCAACAGAAGTATAAAACAGTTCCCAATATTTCCCACCCTAGGGCACACAAAGGTATTGCCATTAGACCAACAGCTGAGGCAATGGCCCTAGCCACATGGATGACTTTATGCTTGTTGCTGGAGTTCACAATGTGGGCAAATGCAGGGCCCTCAGGGAAACTATGATCCAAAGTACTTTGTTCCCAGTCCAGCTGTGGGCTGTGCATGGAATAAAGGGAAAAAGCCATCAGCTGAAAGGGGACACTGCTACCTACAGATGTTCCCCCTGCAGAAAACAAGCCTAGAGCTCAAACCCCTCCTAATGGAGGGAAAATTTTCAATCATAAGCCTTGGCAGAAAAGTTAAGACTGTATTGGCAAGGACTGTGCTAGTGCAGCACCGGCATCAATTTTCTTTGGCCTATTAATAAAATTGGACCATTGGATTATATGATTCAGATAGGTCAATTGGGCTGGCCACCGAGTTTCATCTCTCATTCAAAAAACCATTAGTAATACTTAGCTACCTTCTTAAGAGTTCCACTGAGCCTAGGGCTGCCAGTGCTCTGGACACGCCTTCTTGGGATACCTAACTCCTTGGTCCCTATATGGAAATGGAATAACAAAAAATCAAGTTTATACACAGTTTTCCTCACTACAGTGCTGAGTTAGGTGGTGCCAGAATCATTGTCTCCATTCTACAGAAGAAACTGAGCTTAGAGAGGTGGTGATTTGCCCACATGGATAAAGAAGCTCCTTCAGACTAAGTGTGAAACCTCCCTCTCCCCCATGATATAACAACTGTGCATTAAACTAACTTCCAGGAAAGTAAAGTCAGTGGCTAGTAGCCACCAATTAGATAACAGGCCCAAGCAAATTTAATACAAGCGGATAACTTTCAAAGCAAAGAAAATTCCATCACAGGCAAATCACATTCTAGAATCTAAATGAAACTTTCACAGAGGATGTACATTTATGAGACCCACAGTTGAAGCAATTTCTAATTCAAAGTCTAAAATTACATGAACTCGGGGCTGTCTCCCCTTACAGCTAATTTGAGGCAATTAGTTAGATTATAGTCTAAATCTAAAGCACCACCCTATACCAAGAAAATTATCTTTTATGAGGTGATGATTAAAAAATGACTCCTATCCTTTGCTTATCAGTAACTCTCAGATCACTAATGCTGGAATTAATTAGGGAAGGCAAATGGATGATGATGGATTCCATTTCTGAGATTTAATGATGTTCTGACTGTTATTAGAGTATTTATCTTTAATGCTGATAAATTACTTCTTGTAGAAACCCATGTTCGTTCGTTGAACCGTTTTCACGCTCTTCTTGCCAATTTGTCTACAATTTAACTGACCCTATCCAGAACATCATTGTAAAACTATGCAGTATCTCATCATCCTGGGTGCCTCTGAGAGGTTGAGGCTGCAGAAAAGACGCTTTCTAGTTCATTCATCCTCTTGAACCCCTAGCTTCAAGTGTATCATTTTTTCTAAGAAGTGGCAGCTGATTTGGGGGTCGCAGGGCACAGGGAATGAGTGGTCTGCTCCTCAACCCAAAGTGGAATAAAGTCTATATATCCATCCCACTGTCCGGCCAGCAAGTCTGTTCATATTCAAGTTTATTCATTGAACCAGATCGCTGAAAAGGAGCTTAAGCATAATACTATAGAAAGAGAACAGGGCTGGGAGCCTTGGTCTTGGGGTCATGTAAATAGGTGGGCAAATTGAGGTGCAACTGTTTCTTACCACCTACATGACCTAAGTTTGGACTTCAGTTCCTCATCTAGAAGATGAAGAGGTTGGATTAAATGACCCCTAAGGTCCTTCCAACTCTAAATCTACAACGCACTCCTGCTCCCTCACCTTGCAGACAAGAAAACTACCTGCCCTAAGAAATGATTGTCCAAAGTCACATTGCTAACAAGCAGAACTGGGACTAGAGTCCAGATTCCCCTAACAACTGGTCTTTCTAGTATATCAGGCTGCTCCCAGTACTCTTGGTAATTGCAAAACCCATAGAATCAGGCTGAGAACTAGTTTCATGGAAATATTTCTAGGCATGGAGTCATGAGAACTGGGTTTCTTTAGTGTTAACTCAGTCCCTGTTCAACCCTAATTCACTACATGGCTCTGAAAGATCACCTAACTACTTTGCACCTCAATTTGCATGGAATGAATAACAGTTATCTAAGCTTGGAGACAGAACAGACCTTTAACCCAACTTCTTCATGTTACAGTTGAGGAAACTGAGGTCCATAAAAGTGACCTGTCCAAGGTCACACAAGTAGTGACACCAATGGGACTGGAATTCAAGTCCTCTGACTCCAAAGCCCAGTGCTCTTTCCTGGACTCCATTGCCTCTCTACTAGGAGATTCAGTGAAATAATACATGTGAAAATAAACCTCTGTACTTTTTGGGAAGAAAACAAAAGGCTCTCTGCCCCATGGAGACTAGGGTGACAAAGGTAACATCCCTCTGTTATGCAGCAAGAACCCAGCTCCTAGAAAAGGAGGCTTGGATAGCCCCATACTCATCATGTTTGCCACAGGCTATGTGTTTCAAAGCATTCATTCTTCTCCAGCAAAAGGAAAGACAAAAGAAATAGACTACTACATCCAGCTCTCATACTGCACTCAAATGGACTCTGGAAAAAGACATTTTTGAGTCATTAAAAAAAATGAAGACTAAAAACCCACATTTCTAAAGCAGTTTCAGCACAACAGCAGTGGGAGGACCAGATTGGCCCTCAGGAGATTAACCAACAAGGGACCAAGAGTTATTCTAGGCTTAAGGTAACAATCTCCACCTTCCCTAAAAGAAGCTGAGCCTGTAGGTGCTGGGGTCACGTTACATGGCAGTGCTTAGCTAAGCACCTAGGCTTTTCAATTTAGAGACACTGGTTTCCATCTCCCACAAATCCTGTTTCCAAAGAGCAAAGTTTGAGTCACAACAGGAGAGATCTGATTTTTTTAATGTTTAATCAACTTAACATAATCAAGATTATTTCCCCTTTTACATCCTAATGGCAGCTCCACTGGCAGCAACCATAGACGTGTTGTGGTTTAAATCCAGGGGTGCTAAAAACTGTTGCGGTGGGGGCTCTGCCCACCCAAAAACTGTTGGGGTTTCATGATGTGTTGTGGTGGAACCGTCTCAAAGAATTCAGAGTCAGACCACCTCTAAGCCAAGTACAGGCATTTATTGAGATTGATGCCTCTCATGAAGCAGGCTAAGTTCCAAGAGGAAGCAGCAACTTTAGAGAAAACAAGATGGGTTTTTTATAGGGTAAAGATGAAATTACATAATATAAATTTACATAGAATAGAGGAATATCATTAATATTTAAAAGGCAGGAGGAGTTTAAGGGATTAGGTAATGGAGGAGGGGTCCCATCTATGGTTCAGTGGTTAAACATTCTGGTCATGCTGCCCTCTAGTTGGCTGGCTTTTGTGGTCCTGTCTTGGGCTAGATGAATGATGTTATTGTGACTGAATACAAGAACACACCTGTTTCTGTGGGAATGGGGCTGGGGGCAGACCAGGTAGAGGCAGTAGCTGGGTTCCCATCGCATGGACACATCTGCTATTTCTGTGGGAACTAAGATTTCCAAGACATACCTGTTATTCCAATGAGTAGTGAGGCATATATGAAATTAGGACATTGGCCAGGGGAGAGAGGGAGGGCGCTAGGTAGATAGAGTAGGTCTGCTGTTCAGTGGGGCCAGGCCTATAATGAAGTTAGAATATTGGGACTGGAGCTAGCTTCACATGAATCTTGTGTTGGGGTTTGGGGAAGGAGTTGAGGAGGGGTGGTCAGAGTCATCCTTCAAAAACACCCCACACCTGAAATGATAAATCTTGAGATTGTCTACTTACAATCTGTCCATTTGTGTGGACTAGGGCCTTGGAAAGTGAAGAAGGGAGGAAAGAATATATTGACTATCCCACCAGCAAGAGCCAACCTTCTAACCAGAAGGTCTTGGTGAAGGGCAATGGCAGGAGGATTGACTACATGCTGTACTCTGAGGAGGGGCTCTACATGGAATGGAAAATGGTGAGTGTTCCAGGAAAGAATGTGCATGGGACATCAGGGAGGGACTCCCTGGGCAATAGGCTCATGCCTGCCTTTGGCAGGCAGCCCTGCAAACCACTCCCCAGGCTCAGGTGTGATGTCTGTGGAGCTGGGCACAAAGAGCACCAACTTGCTAGACTGGATAGAAGCAGAAAGCTTTGAGCTGGAGAACTATCTCAACTGAGACAGCATAGTATATGTATTTGGAATCAGAAAACCTGTCCAATGCCACCTCTGCTACTAAGAAAAGACCTATGTGAACCTGGGCATCTCTGGACCCATTTCCTCATGGGTAAGAGTATCTGGTTGGGCCAGATCAAGAGTTCTCCCCTTATTTGTGTCCTGGGCCCCTTTGGCAGGCTGATGAAGCCTATGAACCCCTCCTCAGAATCCTACTGGTAAATACATAGGATTACAAAGGAAACCAATTGGATCAAAATACAGTATCAAGGTATTTTTTTAAACAAGTTCCCAGAGCCCAGGTTAAGGACTTTTTATATGATGTCCAAGGCCTCTTCCAGCACTGAATCCTATGGCCTCATTTTGAGGACCAAATGAGCTGATGTATGGAAAGCACTTTACAAACCTAATAATTGCTCCATCAGTGTCGGCTAGGATGGTGACAATCATCCCCTAACCCACGGAGCCCAACCTAAGGTGGAAGTTGGGGGGTCAGTGAGAGGAAGGGAAAGGATGAGCTTGGCAAAAGCCTGTGGTAGGAAACCACAACCTTGTAAAAGGAACATGGTGCCAGCCACCTGGTATCCCCTCCAAAGTCCTTGTTTGAATACCTCTCCCTCTCCACATTCACCTTATTGTCAAAATGTTCTTTTCTGTGCTTAACTGCAATCCCTCCTGTTGAATTTTATCCTCACTCCCTCTTGTTCTTTACACCATTATTTTCCTGTAGGAGGTGGAAGAATTCAGTTTTATTACCCAGTTAGCAGGTCTGACTGACCACCTCCCTGTGGCCATGCGTCTGATGGTCAACACTGGTGAGGAAGAGGTGTAGCTGTGCCAGCCCCACTGTCAGTCAGGACCCAGGCCAGCCTAAGAAGACCTGGTCTATGTTCTTGGGATACAAAGGACTTTTTTCCAGTGCCACGTGAGCCAGATGAAAACACCTGGCCTCCAGTCACCTCTCCCAACACCTCCAAAGGTGGACCAAGTCCCCTCCCCATTGCTCCCTGGAGCTGGGGAGAGGGGACAAGGATGGTAGGAGGTAAGGGACCAAAAGGGATCCACAAAGGCTGAGACCACTGGCTGGAGCTACTCAAGGCAGCAGAGTCAGCCTGAATTTCTACATGTTCACTGTGGACCAAGGAATGCCAGTGGCCAGGCGGGTGGGGAGAGGAGGGGAGAGCCGAGCCCTAATTCCTTTTAATCAGTGCCATTCTTACAAAACATGGTTTTATATGAATTATACAGCACAACTTAGTTTGTAATCTGTGGGGTAGTGCTATTAATGGGTTTTGCATCATTTCTTTGTATAGCTCTTATAAAGCTGAAGGCTTGGTTTTGGATTTTTTTTTTTTTTTAGCCTGCCAATGTCGTCATAGCATGCCTGTGCCCTAGCATGCGCTCTAACTGCATGCTCCACACTCGAGATGAAACAGCCATTATGATAGCCATAGGGTAAAAATAGAAAAAAAAAAAGAATTCGAAATGCAATCAGGAAATAGTCCAGGAAGCCCATTTCGGAGTGCTGGACAGCCATTGTTTTTCTTTTTTTTATCAGCACAGTGGGGCTTTTCCAAACCAACAATAATGCTCTGTCTCCAGTGGCAGGGAAAATGCTGTGTTCCTTTCCAAAGGCCTACATTTGAGGGGAATTATGCTCTAGAAAGGAAAAAAATCAACTTTAAGGTTCCCAGGAAGGGAAGGCCCATGGGGAGCAGGTTAGCGTCAGTCCCCACCTGACTCTACACTCCCAATGCTCCTAATAGAGGCTTGTCAGGGTTGAAAACTAGAAAAAGGGTGTTTCTGGGAAAGGGACAAGATGAGAAGGGAAACTCAATAGACCCTGTGGTTTTATTGGAGGGAGAAGAAATCTCACCATACAAGTGGGAAGGAGCCATCTGCATTTTAAAAATACCAGTTTGTAGCGTTCTTTTCCTGTCTCTAAACCCACAGTTGTTTCTATTGCATGAATTTCTTAGCTTCAAACCTGAGTGACTTTGACCAGATGACAAAGTTAGGACTTCAGGGTTCTTCTCCATCATGTGGCATCAGTGATTTGGGGAAGAAAAAAAAAATCCCTTTGTGCCTCAGTTTACCCACTGGCCCAGTGGACTACTGGTCCCTACCTCACTGGCCCAGCTGAGCCCCAAGGGAGTTGGCTGTATTGTTGCTGACAGAAGACTGGATGTCCACGGTCAGCTTCTGACTGATGGTTGTCTCCAGGATGAAGTCTGCCTTGGCCTATCTGTTTCTCTCTTCATCCAGTAGCCACCCCAGATTTCCTGGGATCTCATTCCCAGTTGTTCAGCACATTTACCTTTTCTTTTTGGCCCATGGCTGAGGGCCCCTGGACACCAAGCCATAGCAGGGGGAAGACAAGGGAGGGGGGTACAACTAAGGATCCTTTGAGGACTGGGCCTTCACATTCCCACTGGGCTCTCCCAAGGAAGGGTTCCTAGTCAACCAAATACGAAAACTGAGGAGGGAGATGTCAAGAAAGAAAAGAAAATGAACAAATCAACCATCTCCATTTGGTGAGATTTATTATTAACACCTCCTGCCACAAAATCTGCACAAGCCACGCAAATGGAGAGAAACAGTGTCTTGTGTTCTCAAACAGCCCCATGGGCACCCCCTGTACCACTTGCTTTTCCTCAATTGTGCTTTCTGTGGGTGTCGCCCCCACCCCATTTGGCTGGTCCTGGGCAGCTCTGGTCCCAGGTATCACTGCTGAAGGGGAAAAGTCCACTCTTAGCACTGAGGAATCCAGTTTGATCCCGGATCTGAAAATCACCTGTCCAGGAGCCTGATGCCCAGCCAGACCTCCTCCAACACAGTCTGCCAATTCCCTGCAGGAACATCCCCTCTTAAGCACCTTCAGCTTTAATTCTCTTCATAGCCTCTTTAAATAGAAGCAATCAGGCATTTTCTTCTCCCTCTAGACCATGGAATTTTTTTAACTTTATGCTAAACTACTACTTAGATTTTGACCTTGGTTTTTTGGTGATCTCTGGATTTAAACAGAATGTTGTGCTTGATTGTTCACACAACCATACAACACCCTGAGCTCTTACTCACACCGGTCTTATACCCCAGCACAGCCCAGTAAGAACAGGGTGACGACAGCACCAGAACCCCATGGTACAAATTCTCCTTGTCTTAGTACATTGACCCTGTGCCTTCTGATGCCTTCATCTGCATGAGAGACTGAGTGAAGCTGACAGGCAGGAGTGAGGGTGGGGAGAAATGACTCTCCCTCATCCCAATCCAGTCAATCAGCAGTCCTCAGCCAAATGCAGCTAGGAGGCAAGACTGGCTGTGGACAGGTGATCCATGTGTGACCCATCCAAAGGCCTTAGCCCTTCACAGCCATGAGACACTGCTACTGTTTGGGGGAACAAATACCCCTCCCAAGTCAGGTAAGCCCAGGGCAGCTCTATGTACAATTCTGCTATAGGACTAGACCCAAAGTTAGGCTCAAATTCATGGAAACCAAGGCTGACATCTAATTGTCCCCAGGTAGTTCGACAGCAGATGTGAGGGAAGACCAAAGGCAAAGAATAGGACCCAGGGAGCCAACCCACTGAAAGTCTGTGGGGCAGCAGCGCTGCCTGAGGCCACTCCATCAAAAAAAAAAAATGCTCATTTTCTGAAGGGAGCAAGTTTTAAGCTGTGAATTAAAGGTTGAGAGGGTACAGACTACAGTTGACAGTGTCTGATCAAAGCATTCCTCTTGTTTAGTGAATCCTCCCTATTCCTGATCTCACCTCCAAGGGACCCTTTTGGAGTGATCACAACCACAGAAGGAGAGGGCTCCAAGCTATGCTAGGAAGAGACGGGCCTAGGTCAAGGAGGCACTGTCAGCGTCCTGCCATCTTTAGCAGGGTGTTTCATCCAGAAATCGTGGTTGCAGCATCTCTACATTCCCAAGGAATGTAGGAATGATTAACATTCCTCTTTGAGGAATGTTAAATTCCAGGCCCTCCCTACCTGTCCCTTCCCTCACTGATTCTCCAAACAAGACTGACATTTTTTAGAATCATTCTCACTTTAGAAAGGGTTTTCACAAAGCTAGAGAATCCCATCCTTTTGTAAGAGAGAAACCTTTAGATTCTGGGATTTTTTAACATTCACTTATTCTGCATTGTCAGCGCGCATGAATCATATGACTGTATGATTGAACACATGCAAAAGGCCTCATCAGGTTATGGTTGTTCCAGCTGTGAAGCAACACACCCCTCCCCACAAACACAACCAACATTCACATCCATGGCCCCACATACACAGAGCCTCGAAGATCACCCCAAGTTCAGGGCCAGTGACAGAAGGTCAGTTTTGGCTGGACCCAGCAGGAGAGCCAGGGTATATTAAGGGCCAGTCTTTGTAAGCCAGGAAGGGACTGGTGCCTCTCTCAAAGGCTGGAGACAGAACATGTGATGGTTACCATTGTTCTGCCAAGCAGGGCCATCTGCTGGGAACTGTATTCACTCACCTGTAAGTGACTGTTCCATCTGGAACACCACGACAGCTAGGTCACACACTCCTTCCTTACTAACTACATGGCCTTAGGCAAGTCTTTCAACTTCCCCGTGCCTCCATTCTGTCCTCTGTGAAATGGGGACAAAGTCCGGCAAACCTCTGGCAGCCTCTGGCCAGAGGGAACAGCTTGATGCCTCTTTCCCCTTGAGCACCTAGCCCTGCTTTTACCTTTTCTGATAGAGATGTAAAGTAGTGCTCAGAGATCACAACTTCCCATTCCCAAATCCTTGGCAGCCAGCCCAGAGCATCTGCTTGTCATAGTGATTTTATGAAGCCTGTAGATTATCCTAAGGGGGCTTGCCCAGAAACTAAATTTTTATAATTTTGATTTTTTTTTAAATTCCCTGTGACTCAGATTCAATCAAATGGAGTAATGTCCAAGCTGGGAGTAGCTCATGGTCTCACTCCCAACTCAGAAACAATAATCTGCTTCTGCTTCTGCTTCTGCTCCTGCTTCAGGGCTAGGGAAGGGGAAGATACCTCTGACCAGCTCCAAAATAAGCCATGCATTGGGACCCAGTTCAGTCAGACGGCTTATGAAGGAAGCGTTTTCATGTGTCCAAAACCATCTTGAGTTTTAAGTATGAATATTAATCTTGATGCTTTTTAAATATTGTATTACTGCTAAGGTTTAGAAAATACTGTTTTAAAAAACTTTTTTAATTTCAATAATTTTTCTGTATTGTATCCTTCTGGGACCTGAAGGGGTTTTATACGGTAAGCACACCTAACGTTTTGGTAAATCTGTATCTGATATATATCCATCTGTTTCTTCCCTGTAAGAAAACAAGTCTTACACCTAATAAAATATTTTGAAGGGGTTTTTTTTCATTTATTGGTGCTGAAAGGAATGAATAGTTGATGTGAAGGAGAAAATAAAACATTAAAACTCAAAGCTGTCTTTTCTCATTTATTTGAGTGATTTATTGGGAGAACTCATTTTGCTCTGACTCTAGAGTATAAACCATTTTTCAGGGCTTCAAAAACCAAAGAAGATCCACCTATCCCTGATCTCTGAAAGAACTCAAAGTGGTAGGTAACAAATTTTTATCATATTCCTCATGTGTCTCCAAAAGATGCTATTATCATGGAAAGAGGACCCACTGCAAGATCCCAGTTCCAGGTCCAGCTCTGCCATTATATGTAACCATGATCAAGTCCCTAAGCAACTAACTAATCTTGACTTTCCTCCAAAATTGGGATACGTTGCTTGCCTATGTACTTCATGGAACTGTTGCTAGGCAAAGTGCTTTCAATTCTTCAAACATCTGTCATTTCCTCTTTATAGGTACTTTGTGCAACAATGCAGTTCAACAGCCTTCCTCTATGCCTTGGTAACTGTTTCACAGTTAGCTGTGGTTGAAAAAAAATCCATAAACTAATGGCAAACCCTACAGTAATATAGCCTCTCTGTAGTTAGCCAGACCAGACGACTTCAAGCAACAGATAGAGTGGAGCATAGGCTCACACTCAGGCCCTCTTGGTTCAGTTAGAATCTACCGTTGCTGGTTGACTGGCCGACCCAGTGCCCAAAGACCACTCCACTCTGATGAGTTACCAGAGGAGGCAGTTCATCCAGGAAAGGGCAGGATGTTGCCCAGCCAGCCCCTACCATCACATCCATCCTCCTTTCCTACACTGCAGATGCAGTGGATGACCTGAAGGCCAGCAGCTCCAGTGTCATCTCTACTGACTAAATTATTGGCTCCCCACATCTCCTGGGTATGAGTCTTTGGAGCTCAGGCAGTTGTGATTTTTGGCTTAGATGAGTGACAGTAAGAAATTAAAAGGTAAAAGACACTGACAGTGAGGGACCATCTTCCAACACTGGAACATGGCACAGGGCATTTGGCTACTGACTTCAGGGACCTCATCTCCTCACCTCCAACCTCAAATGACATTCCCACAGCTCCATGGGAGCAGCTCAGTATCCTCTCCAGTGAGGAAGACATCAGCTTTCACCAGTTTTATCTCTCTTCACTCAACTCCCCTTATACAGTACAAAGCAAAACTAGGCCTCTAAGATGCTGGGCCACCCCAGCCTTCCAGAAAAAGGTGATGAATATGACCACCTACTCTGTAGATGTATGGGTGGTAGAGACCCCTCATCCCAATCACTTGTACTGAGTCAGGCCCCCGGGGACCTTCAAGTCCCATCTGGACCCTGTTTTTGCCCCTAGATGTGGATAAATCTCTCCTCCTTTGTAATACAACTTCCCTGAATGAAAAGCTGGTAGGTCCTCTCAGGTAACGTATGATAATGGTGTAAACTAGAGGCATCATACATGCAACCCACAGTACTCCCAAATGTGGCCTGAGCCAGATTAAAATGTAATTAGGAAATATTTAACAAAATAAATAAAAATACAACAAAATGGAGATAGTATTGATGTGATTTTCTAAGTCAACATGAGGCCCTTAGGAATTCTTATGTATAGCACAGTGCCCCTCCCCGCCATTTCTACTTGAGTTTGACACCACTGGACTAAAGCATCTGCCATTAGACTGTCTGTTTTCAGTGTTACTGGAAACCTGCCACATGGCATGGTTATCTGCCAAAGGCATTTCTTTCACCATGTGAAACAACAAGTTCCCTGATCATCTCCATCTATAACCTCCCCCTCCCCAGTCTGGTCATGGACAACAAGCAGCAATAGCCCCGACATCTGGAAAGTCTTAAGGTTAATCCACTTCAAGCAAGAAGAAACCAATGCAAATGTGCTCTCCCTTTGCCAAAAATGGTCCTGGTCTAAGAAGCCTCTGAGTATACCTTTATGGGATCACCAAGCTAAGCTGAGGGCTTCAGGCAACTTTACACCATATTAACCACTAAAAATGAAGTGGCACCAGGAAGGCCTTCTTGGTGAGGCACAGCTGAAGGAAACCCATGCTACTACTACCACAGCTGAGAAAAGGGCCTTCCAATTAGGATTTCCTTCCAAAGTGTTTTCCTGAGGCAGCTGTGACAATCTCAGGCCACACAGTCACTTGAGGGAAGCCTCCTGGTTTGACTGTGGTGAGATGGATTACAAGGTCTGTTCGAGAAACAAAACAGCAAAGAGGCCATGTGGGATAATGGACAGAGTGCTAGAAGAGGGCTCAGAAGACACTGGTTCAAATCTGGCCTCAGACACACAAGCCGTGTCATCAAACTTTCTTGGGACTCAGGTTGCTCATCTAGAAAATGAGGCTGCACTTCATGACCTCCATGGTCCTTTCCACCTCTCGTCCATGTCCCTATGAAATCACAACATTGTGACATCCTCTGACACTGTTGATGATGGCCACAGGACAAGGAAAGAGCACATCCATAGCACCGGGGACAGGTGAACTCCCCAAGAAGGCCACTGATGAACAGCCGACAGGGCAGCCAGGGAGCAGAACTCTGGCTTCCCAGACACACCGGCCAACACAAGCAGATGATCAGGAGCAAGTCATTCAATGGGACCCTGTTTTCTCATCTGAAAAGGGGAAAGGGGAAAGTGGGGAAGAAAACTTGAAATCCCTCCAAGTGGCAGAGGCCATGTTTCCTTGTTAGAGGAGTTGTGTTAGTGGAAAGCCAGGGAAGATGGCAAAGCTCTGTCTGGATGATGGATTGAGGTCACCTGAGCCGGGCAGATCAAAGGCAGCTGTCATCTGTGTTTCTGAAGCATCTGCCCTCTGACTTCAGGCACACCAGGACTTTTCCATTGCACATGAAGTCACTATTCATGTTTCATCTCAAACTGAAATCCAACCATCTCAAATCATACAGATTGGCTGAATTTTTTAAGATTTCCAAAGAACAAGGAAGATTCTGGTTATGTTCTCTTCCCACAGGAAAATACTAGAAGCAATTTTGTATTCCTTTAAAACCTTTACCTATGAGAGGGTGATTCTTCCTCCTCCAATCCCAGTGGAGATTCAGCTCCTTCTCCCAATGCAGGCTGCAATCTATTACTGATCAGCACGGTTTCCTTCCTCTACCTGATGCACATTTAATTACTAACAACTCAAGAAAAGCTCCAAAGCAAGAGTTCTAATCCTCTGTGTGTCACAGAACACTCTGAAAGTCTATGAAGACCCCTTCACAGAATAACATTTTAAATAGAAGGAAATGCTAAATTCCAGTCATAAACCGGTAAAAATCAAGATTTTTTTCCCCACCCAAGGTCACAGATCCCTTAAAAATGCCCATGGACCTGCTGGACACTGCCCATTAGGTAAGACATGCTCTAGTGACCCCATGAAGCATTACACTGATTTTGCTAAGAACTATAAACATCTAGAACGAGGATTCTCAAGCTGGCATCCATGATCTTGTTTTTAAATACTTTTTTAGACTGTATTTTAGTATAACTGGTTTTTTTCTAAGCTTTTACATCTTATTTCATGATTTTAAAGACACTATTCTGAGAATAAGAGCACCCATGGAACTCATAACACAAAAGCAGGGGAAAAACCCTGGGCCTGGTGCCCATCTCACCCCCACCCCTTTCTCAGTCTTCCCCCATCCTGGACCCCTCCTTCACACACACTCTGGGATCCAGGGACACCGGCCTCTGGCTGCTCTTCATATGGGACATGCCATCTCTCAGCTCTGGGCATTTTCTCTGACTGTCCCTCAGGCCCTCCTCCAATCTATTTCCTGGCTTCCTTTAAGGCTAAATCACCTTCTACAAGAAACCTTTTCCAGCTCCCCTTAATTCCAGCATTCTCTCTCTCCACTCATTATTTCAAACTTATCCAGCCTATATCCTGTTTGTCCACAGCTGTTCAAATGCTGTCTCCTTCCCTAGACCATGAGCTCCATGAGAGCAGGGATTGCCTTTAGTCCTTCTTTGCAGTCCCGATCACGGCCCCTAGAAAACATTTACTAAGTGTTTACTGAATGCCTGATCTAGAACACCAGAGCTAGAAAGGACCACACAGAACCAAAAATGTTTCAACAGACAACACATGTCAGAGAAATATCATCTAATCTAACCCCACCCACCCCCTGCCCCCTTTCCTTACAGACTCTAAGGAGGAAAGTGACTGGCCAAAGGTCAAACAACCAGCTCCTACTTCAAAGTGACCCTGATGTGCTGTGCTTCCCTCCAATTTTTTCCAATTTTCTTTCGAGTGTTCACAGTGCACCACAAGGAAGGGAGGCTGGGCTTCATGAAGCTTGTTCCAGAGCCACCAGGCTTCTGAGACCCAGGCCCTGTTTAGGCTCTGGTCTTGCCATGAGGACTCCATGTTCTTAATCTTAGTTGCCTTTGCTCCCTCTAGCTGGTGCCAGCTTCTCCTTATTAATCAGGGTGTGGTTTTTAACTCCCCCTTCCCAAGAAAGCCCACTGATCACATCGTAACAACTTTTGTGCAACTTTATTTCTTTATAACTGGAAAAGTCCAGGATGGCAAATGAATTTTAGTTTATAAGCCTGAAATCCATGGAAATATCACCCACCTTTGGGTTAAACTCAAGGGCATAGGTGACAGTCTGGGGACTGTCTTGAGTTTTTGCTTCCAAAGTAGAATTAAGGAAATATACAGCCTGTTTACAGTGGGGATTCCAGGAGCACTCACCCTGTGGGAGAGAAAAAGAGACTTTAGGAGTTCTGACCAAGGCCCTTTTCCCAAACCCAACAAGCAAGGCAAGGAAGGGAGGGAGTTTACCCTGAGAAGTTGATTTTTTTTTTCAATTTCAGGTAAGGACTTTACATTAATCCCTATTACATTTAATAGAAATTAATTATCCTCCCTCCTGACTAACCCCTAGTAAATGCCATCATTAGATTCAGCCCATGGTAGCACCTTGTTAAGCTTGTGATGAATCCTGATTCCATTATCTGCGCTCTCCCCTCACCAATGGCTCCTGCGCTCCACTGCCAAGCCGAAGTCAAACAGCTCATTTCCCTGCTCTAGATTTTTTAAGGGCTCCACAAGACTTTGTGGGTTAAAACACAAGTAGCTTCGCCCAGTATTTAAAGCTCTCCAAGCTGGCTCCCCGTCTCCTTCCAATCTCATTCCTCATTCCTCCCACAATCTCAAGATCTCCAATCCCCAGGGTCCTGCTGCTGGCTGTTTCCTGGATAAGACATTATCTCTCCCCCCTCAGGGCCTTTGCCAATGTCCCCCATGATGTCTGGAAGACATTCTCCCCTCACTTCTGTCTTCCTGATCTCCCCTAAGGCCTGGTCACTATCATTTCTCTCTCTTTAGTCTATCACTAACTGGCACACATGTGTGTCTCCTCAGTGCACACATTTACAGTTAGCAAAGTGTAAGGGCTCTGAGGGCAGGATTACTTCCTTGTTGTTTCTGATGTCCCCAGCCCCTCACAAGGAGGACCCATGGGACAGAAGGGTGAATGCTCCCAAGAACTTAGCCAGCATGAGGAAGGAGCAAGATTTCTCACTGATTTTCTGTAATGGAAATACAGATTTAGATCTTCCCTGCCCCTAGGCCCTTTGATTGGCTTAAGTGACTCCGAGAACCTTCTTTAATTTGAAAATATACTCTGCCCCCTAATAAGCTGAACGTGGTCACATGGAACCTGTGGTAGGAGGCTTGGTTTTCAGGAATGACCACACCTTGATGCTGTGTGATTGGGCAGTGGGCCAAGAAGGTGGTTACATTCTCTGAGCGAGGAGAAGGCTATATAATTCTTGATGGGAGGCTTTGCTTTGGGGCTCACTTTGAGAAGTGTTGTGTGATTTGACCAGATGAGACTCTGGGCAGCCATTGAGAGTCCCCTGGCTTTGAAAACCCAGATGTTGATGCTTCCCTCTCTGGTAACTGTGATTTTGGTATTGATAATTGTTGGGACAGTTTGGAAGCCTGTCTATTTGATCTGTCTGTATACTCTGAAGTTCGGGGTGCTGACCTTTTTCCCCTAAACTAGGTAATATATGTTTGTTTGATTAAAGTGAGCTTGTTAACTGATTTTGAGTTGCTTTCCTTTACAAAAGCAGATCTAAGAACCCGTGTTGGCAGCCACCCTGGGGATGTTGGGGTGCTTGCTGTTACATTTTCCAATGGTCTCTCTGTCACTACAGATAAACAATGAGCTAAGAACAGAACTGAATGCCAGAGAGTGTTAGCTAGACCGCCCCAAAGAAGGTGGGCAGCCCTTCAGGTTGCTACCTGACCCACAGGTCCATATTCTCTTTAACACTGACATGTTTTCCTCAGATTTCAAGCCCATCAGGCCCACAGCAGGGAGGTGCAGGTGAGCTCAGGTTAACAAAAGCACCAAGTCTGACCAGGCCCTCCTGAGCCTCTCCTGAATGCTATCTGCTAACTTACACAGTGTGACCACAAATGAGATACTTGTAAAGCTTTTTGAAAAGCTTAAGGTGCTACATCAATTCTATTGTTACTATAATTATTATCATTAAACTCATAGGCCCATCATTCTTTGCAAAATTACATTTACGCACACTAACGCCTACTAGCCCGCCAGGGCATGTCCTATGCCACCTCTATTGGCCATGGCCATAAAAAAACACAAAAACACAAAAAACAATAACTCCCAAGAAGGTCAGATGGGAGATACATAAACAGAAATAGCCGAAGTGACTGATGAAGTACAGGTATAATCTAACCTACTTCTGATATGTTCTTTCTGGAATGTACCTTAATCAATAAATAACAGCTAACAGTACATAATCCATGCCAGGCACAGGGATACAAAGAGGAGGAATGGGAACCTTATGCCTAAATAAGTATATTCTGAACGTTTACAAAATAAAGACAAAGTAAACTTGGGGGTGGGGGTAGGGGTGGGGGTGGGAGAATCAGAATGACTGGATCACATAAAAAATGGCAGACAAGTGTTTTGAAAGAAACAAGGCACTCCAAGGCCAATTCTTGATTATATCCCAGGAACAGGACTCAGAAGTAGATGTGTCCTTCTTTTTGGATGGGATGGTTTTATAGAAATGAAGGGAAGCATGCACTGTCCCAGTTGTGCTCTACAACCCTCCAGATACCTGGGCCTCGGGCATCTGGATAAGCCCTGTGCTGATCGAGCTCTCGGAAGTCAGGTGGTACTCCATCCAAAGGACCACCCCATGACTCTTTCCAGGCCTGGAAGAAAAGGCCAAGAAGAATGGTGTGAGTTGCTGCCTGAGAAGATCTTTAGTAAACCAAAATGGTAGCTCTCCCACCTCTTTCCCAAACCATTTGTTTGTCCTGTCACTTCTGGACCTGCCTGGGAAAAAAGTCTTCTTCAGAGAGCTCAGTCTCCAGCTCTTCCAGAATGGCAAAGGAGTCATGAGTTCGGACCAGGAAGGAAAGGGCAGGGTCAGCCACAGTGAGTCCTACAATGGCCATGCCCATTCAGTGGTCCATAATCCCAAGACCTGAAGGGCCATGAGATGGGTAGGTCCTCCTGGTAAAATAATTTCCCAAAAGAAGAATTAAAAGTGCATCCAACAAGCCTTAAGGGCCCTTCCCTTTCTTCACTTGCTATTTCCAGTTCTGATGAGCACTTGGGTTGGGTTATCCTGAAGCAGAAACCACTACAGAGACAAATTCGGTGAAAAATCACTTCATCTAACTAAACGGTGACACTTCTTAATGCTTTAAACCCCAGTCTTTTCAGAAGTCACTTTGCTCATTATGTTTGCCCTTGCTCCCCCCACTAGACCGTGAGCCCTCTGAAAAACGCTTCTGTCTCTGGCCTTTGTTTCCCCACCAGTGCCTGACCACAGCAGGAGCTTAATAAGGTGGGTGTGCTTGACTGATGAGGACTGCTTGGGAATGATGGTGGGCAGGGAGTAGTTAGCACCCATTCCCACAAAAGGACATCCTTCACAACAGAAAAAGAGGCAGAGTGAACTTCACTATCTTTAGGAAATACCTGCTTTTCTAAATATTCAAGGACTTTCCCAGGGAAAATGCAGAGATGTTTGGATACCACAACAGGAAGGTCCCAGGGGCCTTGTGCTTTGCAAACTTTAAAAAGTGTACAATTTCTAGTTATTACTATTATTGGAGGAGATTCTTGTTTGGGTACAAGATTGTACCAGATGACCTCAAAAATCCCTTCTAACTCTGAGACACTGTGATTCTACAATACAAATGCATTTCTTAAAAAAAAAATACTATGCATTTTTTACCTATTCCCACATCACTAGATGCTTTATGGTTATCTCCTGGGTGTTTCATTATCATTTCAAACTCACTGAGTCAAAAAACAAACTAAATATCTTTCCCCTAAACCTGCCCCTCCTGCAAACTCCCTTATTTCTGCTCAAGGATCATCGCCATCATTATAGGTACCCAGATTATACTCTAGGAATCATCCTTAACTTTTCTGGGGCCCTCCACTTCCATGGCCAGTTGGTAGCCAAGCCTAGCCAGTTCCACCTCCCCCACAGCTCTGTCTCATCAGCCGTCACCTCTCTTCCCCATGTTGCTAACACCATTGTTCATCAATTCTCAATTCGATTACTATAATAGCCTTCTATTGGTCTCTTTTTTAAAAGCATATTTTCCATACAGACAAAATATAGTGATATTAAAGACAGCATGAATAAAGACAATTTATACTACAGAACTCCCAGAACAGCACAATAAATAAAAAAACTTAAACCCATAATGCAAAAATACAAGAAACTGTCCAGAACGTCTAAACACAGGAAATAATGGGCCAATTTTTAAAAAATCCATAGATCACCTCCAGAAAAAAAAAAACCTAAGGCTGCAAATCCAAGGCACATAGTGGTTAAATTTAACAATTTCATTGGGAAACAACAAATTCTGCAAGCAACCAGGAGAAAGATCTTCAAATACAAAGTTCTGGAAATTTGAATAATACCATACCATTCAACAGTTCCAAAGAGCAACAGAGCTAGATCAAGGTCAGACCAAGGTGACCTGCCCTGCAAATCGGAGTCTAACCATAAATGAAGAGAGATGGACATTCAATAACAGCCATTTAATCAGGGGAGCTACAAAACGGTACGACCATTTGGGAAGGCAACTTCATGTTTCCTAAAAAGTGGCACTACACAAAACCCTTTTGACGTTGGTGGCACGAGGGGAGGAAGACATCTGCTAGCACCCATCATCCTCTGCCACAACCACATCCTTATCTTCTACCCCACCTAGGCCTCTTCCTTCAATAGCTTCAAAAGCTTCCCTTTTCTTAGGTTTTACCTTTGGTTCAACACTCATGAATAAAGCACCCAGGGTTGAGCAGCCTGGAGGATGAAGGAACACATGTTATTTCCTTAAATACTCAGTGTTTTCAATTATACAGGTTCTCAGTTCTTCAAGGTCATTTTCACAGCTATAAGATGTGTATTCATACTAACAATTATGCACATTATGCAAATGAAGTAGCTAAAACATCCATATCCTTTGAACCAGAGACTCCATTACTGGGCTTATACTCCAAGGAAGCCATTGATTAACCAAGAAGAAAGTCCCCGATATGCTAAAATATTTACAGCAGCACTTATGGCAGTAAGAGGGACAGCTGCTTAACTGACCACCATTTTGTTCCACCAGGGACTCTATCTGTGGGGGCCACTACAAGGAGCACCATAGTGCTCTGCCTAATTAGCACCATAGTGCCTTAGAACCTGGCCATGAGGGTCTTCTGCTACCAGCTCAGCAAACATTCCCTAGGATGGTGACATCCTATCAAGGAAAAGTCAGATTTCCAATTCTTCTTTATAAACAGACTGAACAGAGTCAACTCCGTCTCACAATTATGGCTTGATAACCAAAACAGCAGTGCTTTGCAGCTGTATCTCTAGAGAGTGGAGGAAATGGTTAAACTGAAAAGCATAACCAGATAAACAAAACCAAAATGTCTCTGCAGCTGCAAGAAAATGGGCCAAGTTACTGAAAAGGAGAGCTCCTGAATCTCTAACAGAAATTATGGGTCAAACACAAAATGGGCTCTTCCTGTACTAAATCCACACAAACTAGTGGCCTCATATCAGGAATGGCACAGGTGTAACTGTAGAAAGTAAAAAGAAAAACTCTTTCAAAATGTGATTCTTCTATGACTGAGGAACTGGAGTCTAAAATAAAAATCATGCAAGAGAAGCAATGAAAAGGACCAGTGTCTTGAGTCTGGCTTGGTCTAAGTTGTTGGGCTCTATGCCCAAGCTAGGAACTGTCTTTCTTTATGAAGGTTTACTGCACTGAAAGGCGTATCCTCATCGATCACTGAGGGAGGAAAAGATGAAGATAAGACCCTTCAGAGGGGAGACGGAGCAGATGTGGGTCCTCTCTTGGGATGCCCTGTGGAATAGTCTTCCTCACCTTCTCTGCTCTGGGGACCTAAGCGACTGTCCATCCAAGCACCTGCTCACCTTTTCAGGGTGATGGAGCCTTTGATACTAAGTGGCTGCTGAGGAACAGGCTCGAGGAAGTCAAAGGTTAGGAGCCGCTGGGGCTCCGACAAACATCGGCTTGAGTACTCCCAGAGTGGGTGAGGCTCTGCTTCCCCGGCTTCCCTGAAGTCCATCGAGTGCTGAGGAGAAAAGAACAGTGACAATAACAACCATCTGAATTTCTGCAGCCTCTCAAGGTCTGCAGGCCTTCTAGCACAACCACTAGGACGAGGTAAGGCTGGGCTGGCATCCTTCTCTCTCACTCACAAGGGAAGTGCCTTCCTTGTCCCTGGCCTCACACAGTGTAAGGGTCACAGCTGAGACTTGAACACTGAGCCTCCTCACTCCAAATTCAATGTTCTCTGCATTAACAATGACTCACAAATAACAGGGTCTACAAGAAAGGAGTGAGGCAGGACAGAACCCAGCAGAGACGCACAGGAAGACTTGGCCCTGGCAGACAACATGGACGACAGCTGCAGCTTACACATATACAGTGCTTTAGGTTAAACCTGGATTTCCTTGGAGGGTTAAATCTGTGCAGTCACTGGCTTCTTCAATCCAAGACCTGACTAATGCTCCTTGCTACTCTGTCAGTCTCTCTCTAGAAGCTTCCTGACATTTGACAGTAACTTAGTGGCATTCCAGCCGCTGTCAGGCTGTGCTTCTCATGTAGGGAGGGGCCAGGGGGGAGGAGGGCAGGGGAAGCCTGAAACCCTCATCTCCTGTCCTTCAGTCAGTGATTTATTTTTAATTCAGTGAAAATTCTGCCCCAACTCCCCACCATCACAGTGTTGTCCCAAGGTGCCCTGGGGACGGGCAGTCTCAAAATACCTATAAAAGGATCATTTCTGTTTGGCTAAGGAGTTGCTTCCTGCCACCTGTCATAGCAGAAGCTGCCCCTCCCATATCCCTTTCCTCCAGCCATAAGAAATGGGCTGAGAGATGAGAGAGGCCCAGCTGAGTCAGGGCTGCCCCAACCAAGGAGGGCTTAGGGAAGCGACTTCCATGCCCCACACTCCAGCCCACCCTCCAGGGTGGGGAGAGAGAGCACAAGGGAGAAAAGAAGTGCCCATGACATCATCTCAACACCTGTCTGTGCAGGACACTCCCACTGACACCATCAGCATGGGACTACTCCAGTCCCACTTAAAGATGGCAGACTGTGCCCACCTTAATCATATCATCCATAATGTGAACATCAAAGCCTTCACAGCTGCCACATGGGCTTCGGATCCGCCATAGGTCCTGGGAACAACAAAACAAACATTCACATCCTATACCAAGCTAATGAGAAACAGGTCTGTAAATTTCACCAGGAAACCAAAAGAGAAGTGGAAAGGGAAAAACCACATATCCACAAGTAGACCCACAGCTGAATCTACATCCCCTGAAAAGTTCATTTAAAACAGCAGACAGGACAAATCTAAACAGCTAGAGAAATACTGATAACTCATGGGCAGACCTAGTCAATACCACAAAAATAACAACACTACTAAATTATTTGTTTAGTGCCACACCAATCAAAATACCAAAGAATTATTTTATAGAGCTTAAAAAAAAATAAAATCCATCTGGAGGAAGAAAAAAAAATCAAGAATATCAAGGGAATCAATGAAAAAAGAGAAGGAAGCTGGGACTAGCAGTCCTAGATCTCAAATGATGCCACAAAGATGTAATCATCCAAACCATCTGGTACTAGATAAGAGTGATGGATCAGTGGAACAGACTAGGCACACAATACACAGAAGTAAATGAGCACAATAACCTAAGGACTGAAAAAACCCCAAAAACCCACTGGGGCAAGAACTCACTAGTTTACAAAAACTATTGGGAAACTGGAAAGTAGTCTGGCAGAAACTAGGTATAGGTCATCTCACACTGTGTGTGTGTGTGTATGTATACATATACGCATATATGCGTGTGTGTGTGTGTGTGTGTGTGTGTGTGTGTGTGTATGTACACACACTGAGATAATCTCAAAATAAGTACATGATTTGGACATAAAAGGTAACATCTTAAGCAAATTAGGGGAACATGGAAAAAATTCCATGTTACATCTGGATAAGGGAAGAGGTCATGACCAGACAGGAGACAGAGAAGACCACAAGATATAAAATGGATGTTTATTATATTAAATTTAAAAGGGATGGCACAAACAAAACCAACGTAGCCAAAATTAGAAGGAAACTAAGGAAAAATGTTACAGCAAATGTCTCTGACAAAGGTCTCATTTCTCAAATATATACAACAGAACTGAGAAAAACTTTAGAAAATAAGTGCCATTTCCCAAATGATAAATGGTCAAAGGATATAAAAAGGCAGTTTTCAGAAGAGGAAATCAAAGCTATCAACAGTTATATTAAAAAAAGCTATAAATCACTAATAATTAGAGAAATGCAAAGTAAGACAACACAGGTTGTCTCACTCAGGTCCTGTCTTATACATATCATATTGATAAAACTGACAAAAAAAAGGAAAATGGCTCTTTAAAAAACAAGATTCTATTATATTGAACTTAATACACATAATTTCAAATGCCCCATCTGGACCCAAAGTATTTGAAATAAAATTGTCACAGACAGCTTACCTTGAACTCCACCACCACCATGTGCAAGGAGGCGGCTTGCGGCAATATTGTAATGTTGTTAGCAAGGTGTTCAGTCACAGCTGTCCTTGCATACCAGAAATACAGATTGTGCCATGGCAACAGACTTGTTGTGAAGAAAGGCTCCCCAAGAAGAACAGAGATCTGGACAATCAGAAAAAGAGGATGAAACCATCAGCCTGATTTGACTTGGAATCAAGTGTAAGCCATAAATCCTAAGCATGCAAGAAGGAAAGAGGACTTTCCAATTTTAAGGAAATATGCATGACTGATAGATATGACAAATTCTAAGTCATTTCTGCAATCTAAAAGCAAAAAGATGAAGTTATAATGGTTTCTATTATTTATCAACTACTTATTATCTTTACAAATGTTAATACATTAATCTAAAAATCTTTAGAATATTAGTGGGATAAGTAACAGAGCCAGATCTATTACTTGAAGACGAGAAGTGGGTTTGCAATGAGAACAGTCGATACTGGAACTTTTTCATTAAAACAGTATTGCATAAGCATACCATCCATATTTCAGTCTTTATTCTCTTGTAAAGAAATATAATAAATTTGAGGGGGGCGGCTGGGTGGCACAGTGAATAGAGCACTGGCCCTGGAGTCTGGAGGACCTGAGTTCAAATCTGGCCTCAAACACTTGACACACTTACTAGCCATGTGACTTTGGGCAAGTCACTTAACCCCAATTGCCCTCCAAAACAAAAAAAAAAAAAGAAATATAATAAATTTAATTAGGTAACTTAAATAAACCTTACTCAAGTGAAATATCCAAAAAAGAAAAAAAGAGATGTGGCTTGGAACACTGCCTTCAATAGGTATGTGTTACTAATGCAAACATATGGCATCTATTACTCACCTTTTTATCACCCAAATCTGCAGAGGTGAGTAATTCAGGACGCTTCTCTATTATGCTAATTTTATCCTCTAGGTGATTAGCCTTAAAAATCTTTAAGAGAAAAAAATAAATTTGGTTATTTGTTAAACAACTTCAGTCTTTGCTTTCCAAACACTAATTTTTCTTTTATGTATATTCAGCATAAAAGCATCATGATGCGTCAAGGGCAAGACTGCCAAAGAACCAACATGATTCAAAAACAAATGGCTCTTGTAAGCACTTAAGCAAATCCAGTTTCTTTATGACAATACAACTTTTTGAGAAGAATTTCAAATTTGCCCATTTCATCTCCTGATACATTTAACCACTTTCCCTGACACCCACAGGATAAGGACAAGGACAAGGACATAAACTCATCAGGATATGGATGTGATAGATTCGATCCCCCAAGTGGGATTGTTCCTTAGACAAACAATGCAGAATTATTACTGCAAATGTTCTATATCCTTCTTGTAGTCTTTTTACTATACTGTGAAATGAGGTGAAAAGTCTTAGTAAGAACAGGTAACCTCAGATTTTTTACCAAAAATAAATTAAAATATAGCAGTATATGTTAGTTTTATACTCAAGCAGAAAATAGGATAATCTACAAGTCACCTCTTCTTCCACTTTCCTCTAAATTTCAAAGGGAGAGAATCAAAAACAACAGTTCAGTGCCAGATGTTTAATCTCCCATATCACCATACTAGCCGAATCCATCATGTCCCCTGAATATTCATCCACTCACTTTTTTCATCACTCGATGCGACACTGCTGAGTTCTCTACTGTGAATACCTAAAGGGAATCGTGTTACATTAGTCACAACTGGCTTGAATTCATAATACCATTGGAAAGTTATAAATACTAACACTTCCTAAGTGTTATCCCCCTAAAAAGAGGGATTAGGAAATGCCATCTCTGTGACAGATATTGTTCCAATAACTGCCCACATTATCCAGGAACACAAACCATGATGTAGCTCTGGACAATATGTCTTCAAAGTCTCTGAATTCTAATGATGACTGCTGGGTTATACCCATGGGCTAACCAGAGCCCCTCAGTGTCTAATACATGTATCTACAAGAGCAGACAAATAATAATATCTAAAAAGATCTTTTAAAAGATACTTTATTGATGTGAGCACTTCCTGTGCCACATGCCATAGCAGACATTTCCCTGGGTTGCTGTGGCCCAAACCCAGTCATCACCTGGCAGCCAGGCCTCTGGTTACAGGCTTCTCTGTACTCTCAGGCTGCTGTCACTCAAAGTCCTTCCACTTAGGGATGACTGCACTCCTTCAGCACTGCCTCCCAGAGCACCTGCTCACCTACATGAAGCACTCCCCTCACACACCACTGCCATACAGGAAGGCATCAACAGTCCTACCATCCTTGAAGGCATCAAAAGTCATTGCATGAACAACACACCAAAATGTTCAGCATGTGGGTGAAGGAAAAGCTATAAACTGTAAACAAAAATGAGGTGAAAGTGGTAGAAGTAGTTAACTTCCAAAATGATAGGACAAGTAGAAATGTGCTGTTACCTGTTCTGCCCCCACACAGTGAGCCAGGATTGGAAGCAGGCTGCCATCACTGATGCAGAGACAAATACTGTCTGCTTTCAATACCTGAGAGAAGAAAACAATTGTCAGCATCTGCTTCTGTTACAGATTAAAAGGTTTTCAGATATAATTTGTCAAGAAATCCTTGTCAGCTTAAATAGAGAAGAAACTCATTAATCTGACTTTATTATTTCAGAATCGACCACAATGAAATGTGGTCCGAACTAACCTTACCATCTATAGAAATTACGATAAAAACAGACTGTTAAGCAAACAAAGTCTATAAACAAGATTGAAGAGGTAGGTTTAACCTGTTCAGGAGAGGGGTTTTTAAGGAAATTAGCACTTTTTAAAAATGCATACTACTACTAATTACAAATAATTCCATCTGCAAAGTCATCCCTAGGGAACTGCACCGTTTGCCACATAACCTACGTCATGTCTCATGACTCCCCAATACAAACTGCCCCCTATACACATCATTCCAACCAATTCTTGTGCTAACCTTGTACCCACAGGCTGAATGCCCTTCATATATCTCTATATTGATTCAGCCCCTTCACTTCTCTCAAGCACTGCCTTCTCCATGAAGCCTTCCTTGATTTCCTAGTCAGCACTGACCTTCTCCCTTCTATGAATTCTTATAGCACAGTATGTCTCTACCAGACAATCTTGGTTAACTATATTCTACCTTGAGCTTTTCTCTCATTGTTCTCATATGTTTACATCTTGTTTCTCCAACTAAACTCTGAGCTCCCTGACCACAAGAATGAAGTCTTCTCCTCCTTCTTACCTGATTCTCCTATCCCCACAACAGCTAGCATATTAGGTACATAGAAAGAATGTAAAATACTTGTTAACTTCTGAGTGGAAAAAAAAAATGCCACACATTTATATGAAATATATCATAAGCCCTCCTTTAAAGTATCCCAGAAAGGAATGAAGCCAGTTTTTTAAGATCTCATAATTTAGGGGCCGCTAGAGTAACAGGCCCTGGAGTCAGGAGTACCTGAGTTCAAATCTGGCCTCAGACACTTAACACTTATTAGCTGTGGGACCTTGGGCAAGTCACTTAACCCCAATTGCCATGCCTTCCCCCCTCCAAAAAAAAAATTTCATAATTTAATGTCTCAAACCTTATCATCATAACATCTAACCCTAAATCATTCATGCTATGCTTAAAAATAATTCCTTGACATAGTACATGTGTGTATAGTGAAGTTCTAGATTGCAAAGAGATTTTTCAAAGGGAAATTAGCTTCTAATTGTAGTATAAGATTAATTCAATTGTCAGATAGTCTAAACTTCAGCCAAACTCAGCCAATTAAAATGGATATGGCATAAGCTAATATCATAACCAAGTTCTAAATGGACTTGGGCAGATTCACAGATGAAATTAAGAGAAGCACAGGATGTTTTGGGGACATCCCTAAGCTTCTGAAGTTGACTGACACAATGGAGGAGAATCATCTCTAATCACAAACTACTAAAAAGGACTCCTGAGCAGGCATCTTTGTGAGTCTGACCCAGTGTATCACTGCAGAAAGCTCTCAGCTATAGGAATCAAGCATAGCAATTTTATTCTTAAGTTAAATCGTCTTCTTTAATAACATCTAGCAAAAATGCATTAGAAACATATTACCAAATAATTACAGTTGCCTGGTAAGGGCAATAATTCAGGTGAATGTGCACTTTATCATTATGTTTCCTTGAAAGAAAAAGCCCCTCAGAGAGCCAAGATCTCAAACTGACTATCTGCCTTAGGGGAGGCAGATCTGCAAGTTTACAGGTTCTAGCTTGGAGCTAGAGGGGGACTACAAGGCAATCTAGTCCAAAGTCCAAGCATAAGGCAGTTCGAGCAAGGAAAACGAAGTCAGTGAATTCCAGACAGAAAACACTGAGGGGAAGAAAAAGAACTCTTGTTGTGATAGTACAGAGAGCCCAGAGACCTACCTTCTTCAGTGCCTGGGTATACTGTTCTGTTCTACTTTGGTCATTGAGTTCTCCAAATCGTGGCCGGTTCCAGAGTAAATGGGCTTGACATTCACAGACTGGACGCTCTCCATGGAAGTTACTCTTGCTCTTTTCAATCCTAGGGCACACCATGCACAAAAAGGTAAGATGACTGACAAGGTATCAAGAAATTCTAATAAGCCTGTCAAGGTGCTAATGAGATAATAAAGAGTGAAAAGGTCACTCTTCTGGGACTGAAACCATTCACAAAATGCAACCTGTTGGGGAAAAGGGTAAGGCCTGAGAATCTCACTCATATAAGCATGGAGAGCATAGGAAAGTTTGCTATTTACTGCATGCATGCCCAGCTCTGGATTTCTGCCATCGTCCTGTGTCTCTCTTATGCCTTAAGTATAGGCTGTTCTCCCTCCTATAAGAAAAAGTAAAGAAAGCCTGAAGAACACTCCAATTTCCAGATTATCAATGACAACACAGTGTTCTTTAAAAAGCTAGAAGAGCTTCATTGTAAAAAAGTTAAAAGGAAAAAGGATCTGAAGGAGTGAAAAAGGAATCCTTACCTGGATCAAGAGTTGGAAGGTGGAAAGATACAAGTTGGAAAGTAGAAAGATTTATATGGATAGGAAAATTAAGAACAAATCTGAAGATGATTGCTGCTTAGAAAGCTAATGCTCTTCCCTCAAGGCTCATCAAGGGGGCCCACATGTACTGTCAGGTAGGAGATTATCCCCAGCAAACATCAAGAGGAGATGGTCAGAATTCCAAGTTGAGAAGAACTAATGGCATCTATTTGTCAATCTAATAACAAGAGATGCTATTGTCATCATCATCTGGTGTCTTCCCAGAGCATGTATCCAAGACATGATAGAGAATATCCCAAGCCTTGTCAAAGTGACTATTACAAACTTCTGCTGATTCACATGGGCACAGATGATACTTCTTGAAGGAAACTCAAAATCACTACTATAGATCATGGAGTCCTGCACAAGAATTTATAAAGACTTCGGGAGCACAAATGGTGTTCATCGAAGACAAGGGATTCAAAAAGAAAATTAGAAGTGGGAACTGAACAACTGTTAAGAAGATGGTGTCTCATGATGGTATTTAGATTGTAAGTTATAGCTTAAAATATAGGAATGGTGGGCTTCTGGGCACCTAACAAAACCTAGAATGTTTTCCTAAGAGCCCTGGCAAATTTAAAGTGCTTTCAAACAGAAAAGGGAGGGGAAGAGAGAAAATTCCCTATATACAACAAGCTGAAAATCATAGTGAAATGGTTTGTAAACTTTTTATCTCAAAATCCTTTCATACTTTTAAAATTATTGAGGGCCCTCAAGAAGTTTTGTTTATATGGATTACATCTATCAATATGTACTATATTAGGAATTAAAATACTAACGTTATTATGAAAATAATCTTTGGGTTAATCTCACTTGATCAGAGAAGATCTTCGAGGAAGGTTATCTCTGTTATTACCTTTGTTTAAAATTTGAATATTTTGATGTGTGCACAGGACACACCTTATTGGAAGACAAACTTAAAGGAGGCATGCTGCTCTACCAAATCAAATGCTTTTTGTAGTCAAAAATGATAAACACATCTTGTATTTTCTACATCTTTCAATCAATTGTGTGATGTCAAATAAAGAATCTACTGTGGAATATCTTTTGCAAAGGCCAGTCAGTTTCATACTGATACCCTTGTCAAGAATAACCCTAATATATCTGTAGATGCTTCTCACAAAGACATTTATGGAAATGGAAAAACAGGCACATAGGCCAAGAGCTGCGGGTATTCTCTGTCACCTTGTCTTGGTATTCATAAAGTCCAAGATGTTTTCCATCCCCTTTGGTAGCTTCCCCTCTTTCAGATCACATTTGCCTCAGATCTCTTTCACATACACTTGGTCAGCTGCTTTTCCCCTCTCTGGTCTCTTCAGAACCACGTCTAGCCCCTCTACATGCACAGAATCTTAGAGAATCCCAAGGTCACCACCACAACATGACAAGAAATCAATTAGGACTTTGGATGACTTCATAAGGCATTAGGAGTTAGGAGGCCTAGATGCTTAGCTAGGTTCTGCCGTTAATTCTTTATAACCTGAGTCACTTCACCCTTCTGGACCTCAGTCCCCTCACATATAAAATCAGAGGCAGCAGTACTGTAGGAAATGCCCTGGATCTACTTCCCATCTGCTTGACCTTGGTCAATTAAATCCCAAGCCTAAAACCCTTTCAGGTTAAGAAACAGAGAGGTCCATCAGTGTAATAATATTCACAGTAGCCTCATGTTTGATAAATCCAAAGAAACCAGCTATTGGGGTCACTAAATCTAAGCAAATGCAAAAATGTTAATGGGGGCAAGGCTTCCACATTTTCAGTGATGATACATTTAGCCCATCTATCTCTTTGGGTTTATTACCTGGTTTTATGAAGGTTGTACCACACACAATAATCATCACGGTAAGCAGTAAGATAGAGGGATTCACCCTGGACCACAGGTTCCTCATTTGGAAGAAAATAGACACACTGCATCCAATGATCTCGCCACTAAAAGGATTTTACATAAAAACAGAAAAAGGGAAAAAATGTTTTAAGAAGAGAAAATTGAAATGAGGAGTAAGAAATAAAAGTGATCAGTAATGAATAGAAATTATTCAAAATTATCAGAAACTGCCCAGATTTGTAGACCACCCAACCCCCCAACACTTCCTCTCAATGAGCCATTTCAGGATCACAGTGAAGTTTTCAAAATGGAGGCCATGAAGACTAATCAACCCACATTCTCTTAGAGGAGCACAGGGTGCTTCTTTGACAGTAACTGTACTAGAAAAGTCAGCTTAGGGGCGGTTAGGTGGCGCAATGAGTAAGAGTGCCGGCCTCGGAGTTGGGATGACCCAAGATCGAATCCGGCCTCAGAAAATGAGCACCCACACACAAATAATGACTGGCCGTGAGCCAGTAAGTAACTTGAGCAAGTTACTTAACCCCAATTGCTCTAAAAAAAAAAAAAAAAGAAAGTCAGCTTACCCCTCCTCCCTCCCAAAATATTACAACGACCTAAAATATCTTTATTTTTGGTTGAGCTAAGAATAAGAAGAAAATTCCAAAATTTGGTTTGCTAGCTTAAAAAAATATAAACCATGAACCTCTGCTAGAACACAATTCATTACAAGAAAGATTCAATGTGAAGGACCTCATTACAAGAAGTCCACAGCACAGATCCCAAGAACAATTTTCATAGACTCAAATTCTGTCAACCCATTAGTAATTCTGCAAAGACAAAGCAGAGGGTTTTTTCCCCTTAAATGCTATTTTTCAACTACTATTATATTAAATTTTATTTACAGAGATCAAGATTTAGCCTTCAAAAGAAAACCAGACTCTGAAAAGAGAACCAGACAAGGAGTTAGGAGGCCTAGATGCTTAGCTGGGTTCTGCCGTTAATTCTTTGTAAATTAGGTCACCTCACCCTTCTGGACCTCAGTTCCCTCACATATAAAATCAGAGGCAGCAGTACTGTAGGAAATGCCCTGGATCTACTTCCCATCTGCTTGACCTTGGTCAATTAGATCCCATGCCTAAAACCATTTCAGGCTAAGAAACAGAGAGGTCCATCAGTGTAATAATATTCACAGTAGCCTCATGTTTGATAAATCCAAAGAAACCAGCTATTGGGGTTCAATTCAGCTGCTGCTGTTTAGTTGTTACAGTCATGTCCAACTCTTCATGATTCTTCTGAGGTTTTCTTAGCAAAAACACTGGAGTGCTTTGCCATTTCCTTCTCCAGTTCATCTGACAAATGAGGAAACTGAGGTAAACAGGGTGAAGTAAATTGCCCAGGAAGTCACATAGCTAGTGTAAGTATCTGAGGCTAGATCTGAACTCAGAAAGATGAATCTTCTTGACTCCAGGCTTAGCACTTTATAACTGCACCACCTCGCTGCCCCAAGTTATTAGAGTCAAAACTCCCCATTCAATAAAAGCTATGGAAAGTATTTTAGCATATTTGTACTTGGTATAAACTATATCAGACTGCCTACCATCTTGGGGAACGGGGAGAGGGTGGAGGGAGGGAGGGAGAAAAATTTAGAACTCAAAATCTTATAAAAAATGAATGATGAAAAATATTTTTACATGTAATTGAAAAAAATACTATTTATATAAAACAAAATTTTTATAAAATAAAATAATTTTTTAAAAAGGAACAGAGTTAGGATTTTAAAAACCTCACAACAGACAAGATCTAATAAGAAGAAATTCAATAAATGTAAAGTGTTAAACTTCAGTTCAAAAGATCAACTTTCTTGGCATTAAGATGAAGGATGAGTGACTAGACAACAGTTTTTCTGAAATAAATTGAGGTATTTTAATGGACTACAAACTCCAGAAGAGTCAAGAGTAAGATACAGCACCCAAAAAAGGCAACTGTAACCTTAGGCTGCATTAAGACAGGCACTAGCCATAGAACCAGTGAGGTTATAGTCTACCTGTGTCCATCCTGACCAGACATCTAGAGGATTGGATTCAGCTGCAAGAACAATTTGGGAATGACCCTGTTAAGCTGGAGTATACAGAGAAGGGCAACCAGAAGGGAACATGTGAGCATCTGTTAATGGAACAGGAATGCTTAGCCTGGAGAACACTTAAAAGAAACATGACAGCTGCCTTCAGGTATCTGAAGGGCTGTCATGCAGAAGAGGAATGAGCTCGGCTTTGCAGGACCACAGAGCACATAAGTTGCAAACAAGAAACATTAAGCTTAACCTAAGGAAAAACTTGCTAATCATCACTCTTTTCAACAGTGCCAAGGGCTGTACCCAGAAGATGGTGGACTCCATCTGCTGTGGAGATCTTCAAGCAAAGGCTGGACTGTCATTCATTTGTTGATTTTTTTGTTCATTCTTTTCACCTGCCCATCATGTTATTGGGCGGATTCTTGTTTATGTGTCAGGTAAACTGGAATTTCTTGAGATTTCTTCTACCCCTGAGGTTCTGCATTTATACCGTTAACTCCAACACTGGTCCTCAAAACCCTAGGAGAGCTCCAACTGCTTTTAACACTAAAAGGACCAGGTATGCCAAGTGATGCTGCTTAGGTATTACATAATTCATGACTTTGTCACTGTTATAAACATTCCTTAGGGTTCTAAAAGCTTTTCAAATAACACAAAATAAATAAATAAATAAATGAATGAATGAATAGATAAATAAATAAATAAAGCAAGCATATGGTTCTACCTATAAGGCCCAGATGTGTCAAATGATACATATGTTTAAAAACTAGACTTATAAATAACAGGAAATG
The DNA here is from genome assembly GCA_011680675.1 of Gymnobelideus leadbeateri. NCBI lineage: Eukaryota > Metazoa > Chordata > Mammalia > Diprotodontia > Petauridae > Gymnobelideus > Gymnobelideus leadbeateri. The sequence continues at coordinate 94,734 of WOXC01009272.1, forward strand.
TTCCTACACTTATTTCTAGTTGGTCATTTCTTTGCCCATATTAGTCTTCTCCCTTTGGAGTAGCAATAGAATTCATCAGAAACATATAAAACTTCGTGAATAATGTATTTATAGAATAAAAGTTTGCATCTAGTTTCTACTATTTTGCTAATTTAAAATTTTTTCTGGTTTTTCAGATTTGCAGAATTTGTATTCTGATTGTTGTAAAAATATAGTTTTGCTTATATCCTCCCTCACTGATAAAATGTCTAAAAGAGTCTCTTGAGTAGATTTTAGAACTAATAAGAAATATTCCAGCTGATGCATGTGATGGTGAACTTTTGGACAGGAGAAGGAAAGAAATAAGCTAGGCATTATGCTAAGGGCTTTAGAAATTCTCATTTGATCTTCAAAATTACACTGGAAGGTAAATGCTATTGATAGCCCCATTTTATAACTGATGAAACTGAGCAGCCAAGAGAAGTTAAGTGACTTGCCCAAGGTCACACAGTAAGCATCTGAGGCGCTATCTGAACCTCAGATTTTCTTGCCTCCAAGTCCAGAGTTATCCAGTGAGCCACCTAACCATCTCTAGGGAGTTCAATGATGTAAATATTACAATTACAATCCATGAGGCAGACATGCAGTTTTCCTCATCTGATTCCTGTGATTCCGGGTCCATCAGTACACTTCCTTCTATTGCTAATAATCTAAACCACAATGTCTTAAAGATAAAGATGGTTCTTCGGGGCAACAGAATGCTGCTTCTCAACAGAAGCCTGTGACAGCTAACGCTGTTCTATTTCAGTGTAACCCTAGTGCATATTCTATAGTCCATATCATCAAGAAAATTCTAATTTCCCTCTTTCCAGATTTTATTTTGTGAGTTAAGAAACATTCAGAATGCACAAATGCTGAGGGTCAATGAGAACACGATACTCTAAATGTCCCATTACATGATATGAATTCAAAAGTTCAAAGTTCATTGGTCTCACCGCAGCTTGTGGCATTATCAGTGGAAGAAATCTGACTCTTAAAAAGAATGCAGATTAGGTCCTTGGTTTTCAATAAAACCAGTACACAGTACACACTGTTATACTTTCACTGTAATCTCTCTGAAAACTGAAGAGGAAGCAAAATTTGTCCTAGGACAAGTTCTATTTAGTGTCCTCCTTTCAATGAAAAGGGATGTGTGTGTGTGTGTGTGTGTGTGTGTGTGTGTGTGTGTGTGTGTGTGTGTGTGTGTGATATATCCAACAAGCAACTACTAACTTGTAAAGTACGCTCTAAGTTTATTCAGTATATGTTCAATGCAACACATCAATTTGGTCTGAAAATTTGGCTGACATTAGACACTGAAAACAAGTATCTGTTCAACGGATCCCCTCGCTTGGGAAAAGACAGTACTAGAAGCCATGATGCTAGTGTACCTACAAACGCAGTGCTAAAGCTCATGAAACCAACATTCAACAAAAGCTCAGCAATGTTAGAGATGGCAAGACTTTGGGGTCATCTATCCCAACCTCCTCATTTTGCACAAAAGAAAACAGAGGTCTGAGGCTTCACCTCACTACCAGCAAATTAGCAAAGTTAACAAAAGATAGCCAGAGTCAATGTTGAAGGGACAGTGGAAACACAGGCATTCTGATGCATTATGAGTGCAGCTGTGAATTAGTACAATCACTCTGGAACACAAATTACCCAAAGAAACTGTCTAAATTACCCAACTGTCTGAAATTACCCAAAGAAACTGTCTAAAAGGGCCATGCCTCTTGACCCAAAGATCCTGGGCATAAAACCTCAATAAGCATTAATTAAGCATCCACAAAGTGCCAAGCCCTCTACTGAGCACCAGGGACACAAAGAAATGCCGAAAAACACTAACAAGGGGCAGCTAAGTGGCACAGTGAATAGAGTACTGGCCCTGGGATCAGGAGGACCTGAGTTCAAATCCAGCCTCAGCAACTTAACACTTACTAGTTGTGTGACCTTGGGCAAGTCACTTGACCCCAATTGCCCCTGCCTTCCCCCTCTAAAAACCAAAAAACATTGACAGTCCTTGCCCTGAGAGAGTTCACAGGCTAACAGGCCACTGACGAAAAGAAAGGCTTCATATAAAACCAAAACATTTATTACAGCATTTTTGTGGTAGCAAAGAACTAGGAACAAAGGGATGTTCACTGACTGGGGAATGGCTAAACAAGCTACATGAAGGTAATACATATTGCCACAGGGCATTAGCACAGTGCCTGGGATGTAACAGAATCTCAAAGAAGGGCTGTCTTCCCTTCTTGTTCTGTCACTTATGTGAAGTGTGATCCTAGACAAATCCCTTTCTGTCTCCCCTTGTAACACAAGAGGGACAGTCAAGATAATTGCCACAGTTTCCTCCAACAACAAGATTCCAAGATCCAATACACTGCTTCATTTGTTTCTTGTTTCACGATGAAAAAGACTTCAAACATGTCTCTCACCTGGATGTTTTTGGGGTCAGAATGCACCCAGTAAGGTGCCATACTGCACTTTATTTTCCCCTCAGGATCCATATCAATATCCCACCATGACAGGACTACTTGTGCTCTGCCAGACACCAGAGGTTCAAACTGCATGGTGTGATAGGTGGGTGAGCTATTCACTGGCTTGCTGAAGTCCACACTGTAAGAAAACATTCAAGAAACTGAAGAATTTTTTAATATCATGGATCTTCACATTTTTAGAATATATGACATGAGAGAGGGGAAAATCTAAACAATGTAAAAACTAAAGATACCGACAAATCGCCATATATGTATACACATTACACACACACACACACACACACACACTTCCCATAAAAAATAAGAGTCCTTCCCCCAATGGATAAGTAGTCAAATGATAGAACAGGAAGTATTTTTAAAAGGAAATGTAAACTATTGTCATCTATATGAAAGAATCACTAATTACAAGAGATGCAAATTAAAAGGTTTTTCCTCACCAACAAAGTGACAAAGATGATGAAATACACTATTGACAGAACTGTTAACTGATCTAACCATTCTGGGAAGTGATCTGTAATTATATTTTTAAAAGTTATTTAAACTACAGTAACAGATTAAAAATCAGGAATTCAACAGTTATTAAAATAACACCTAATACTTATAACCACTGTTACTTATAAAGGTATATGTGATCATTGTCAGTTTGAGACCACATCACAAGCTTTAACATCTGTGTAAAGGACAGAAGGTGGACAGCCAGAGTGCTCCACTGGCCCCCTGGGGAGGAGGAACCATGGAAGAACCCAACATGGTGAGGGACCTCTCCCTCCCTCCCCCTAACCACAAAGAGGATGCAGCCAAGAGACACAAAGGATGAGTGGGCATGGCTGCGTAGCAATTTACGTCATTGAAGGAAAGCTCCAAATCAATGAGATCACAGATCCACTAGAGTATATACCCTGTGAAAGTCAAAAAAAGGGTGGAAAGTCTATAATATATGGTAAAAAAAATATACAGTCACACTTTTTTAATAACAAATAATAGCAAGTAAAGTTGAGGAATAGCTAAACAAACTGTGATATATGAATACAAAGGAATATTATTTCACCGTAATAAATGATGAATATGAAGAATTCAGAGAAAGCGATACAGAGAGAAGTAATGGGGAATAGGAGAACAATTTATACAATGACCATAATAACATTAAGGATGACACAACACTTCAAAACTCGGATCAATGAAGTAATCAAAAGTAAGTTCAAAGAGCTAGAGAGTGAAACTTGTCTTACATCTCAGTAAAGTGGGGTCAAGAAAAGATATAGAACGAGATATACATATTCAGACATGGTCAAAATGTTCAATTGCTTCATTGACCACATCTATTCATTTATAAGGAAGGATTCCACTGGCCATGGGAAAGAGATAGTGATGTTTAAAAAAAAGAACGTGAATAAAACATTTGTAAGAAGATATAATGTGCCTACCAACAATTAAACTGGACTCCATAATCAATCAACAAGCATCTCTTCACCCCAAAGGCAGTGGGCTACTTTCCCTTTTAAGCCCCCAGGTCTATCATGTTTCTTTGCCTGTCTCTTTCTGCCTTCTGCTTTTTTGGCAGCACATTGTAACAAAAGGATTGGGCTGATTTTTTTTTCCTTTCTTACCTAAACATTGTTAGTACACTACTGAGGACAGTGAAGTCACTCGATGGCACCTGATTCAGCTGAATATCGTAGACTGATGGAGCGCCAGGGCAATTCTCCATTTCTGAGGGAGCGACAATAATTTTATTAGCATCATCTGTCTGGATGTGAATAGGAAACAACTTATTCCAGGACCACATTCTTCTGGACTCCACCAGCTGGGCATATACAGTTGCCTTGTGAGGTACTGCCTCACAGTTTTCCTAAAGGTTCATAAAAAAAAGAAGAGCAGTGAAGTCAGTTACTGTTATGCTTATTATTTCCATACAAGGAAAAGTCAATTATTTTTAAATATTAAACATTTGTGGTAACTTCCACTACCTTGCAATGTGATTTAAGTAACCTGAATTAAAGAAAGGGCATATGTGGCCTGCCCTACATTACAAGGAGAGGTACAGACTTCGGAGCTCCTCACTTTAAAGCTATGGTCCCTTCTTAAATACTTTTTTAAGAAGGCTGTTAGCTGTGGTCCTGCAGACTAATTCCCACATTCACTCTGTCATAGGCCTACCCTGAATACTAAAGACATACCCCTAAGCCACAGCTACTAAGCTCTACTTCTGGCAAAGCAGAGCATGTAGCAAAGCTGCCTTGGTGGTTTGAAAGGGAAATATTTTAAATGGTGCTCTTCAAGTTTCTAAAATCCTCATTCCTTATGCATTTATCTGCCTCTCCACTGAGGACCTTACCTATTACTTCACTGAGAAAATGGAGGCCATTAAACTGCCTCTTCTCTTCATTTCAAAACACCCTGACATCATCCCCCACTTCCTTTCCTCCATTCTCAGATGCTTCTCATCTTCCCCAGCAGATAGAATGGCAATCATTGCCTCTTTCTGTGACCTTCAGTCTTTCCTTATTTCCATATTCCTTTCCAAATGCCTTCAAACATGTCCAAGTATAATTCACCAGGAAAAAACTTTCACTGAACCCACACACCCCTGACATCATCATCTTATAAAAGCTGTCCACGAGAAACAGCACTTCCAAGGTGCTCTGCCCCACACCACCTCCAAACAATGTGAAAGGGGAATCTGAACAACTTCTAGAGCCCGAGCACCCACAGAACTAACCTCCCGCTGAGGATAGCCCAGCAGCCCTGCAGGGAGCGGCCAGTACAGCGCTCAGCAGGCAGCACAACACGCTGGGAACCTACAGCGCAGCCGAGCCCAGCGGTTTTAGCCCCAGGGCGGCAAGGCCAGCAGCCAGCTGGAGGGACCCCAGAACACCAGCAGCTGTGGCGATTGCAGAACTATCAGCACAGATATGCCTAGGAAAAAGTGAGAGGTTAGTGCCCTATGGACTTTGGGACCAGTATCTGGGGAACGCATAGGCTTCCTCCCCTGGGGGTGAAAAGCTGCTGAAGAAACAGCAACACAGAGGCCATTTTGCAGCGTCAGTGGCAGCTCCAGCTCCTAGTCTGCGAACTGTAGAGAGATCCAGCAATCAGTCTGGGGGTTAATCACTCTTGCTTTAACATGCTTGGATCTGGATTGTGATCTGGGGTGGAGGTTTGGGGTGGGTATCCAGAGGCTTTACAGAGGCCACCCAACCTCCGGAAGTTGTGAAGACCCCACGTTTGGGACAGAAGTTCTCGTGTCTGGTGGCAGAGTCCTACTGTGGCAACAAGCCCAAAAATCAAGTAATTAAGTGGCAATATGCCCAGGCAAAGGAAATAAAATAAACAGAAAAATGCAACTTTAGACTCCTATTTTGGGGGCAAAGAGGATCAAAGCATGGAACAGGAAGAGGACTGTGAGGTCAGAACTCTTGCACCAAAAGCCCCAAATGAAAATACAAGCTGGCTACAGGCTATAGAGGACGTGAAGAAGCAGATAAGAGAAGTGGGAGAAAAATTGGGAAGACAAATGAGAACAATGCAAGAAAAGTATGAAATGAGAGTCAACAGCCTGACTGAGGAAAACAACACCTTAAAAAAATAGACTAACTCAAATGGCAAAAGAGGCCCAGAAAGGCAATGAGGAGAAGAATGCCTTAAAAAGCCGAATTTGCCAGATGGAAAAAGAATCTCAAAAGTTCACTGAGGAGAATCACTCCTTCAGAATTAGACTGGAGCAAATGGAAGCTAGTGACTTTAAGAGAAATCAAGATGCTGTTAAACAGATCCAAACAAATGAAAGAATAGAAGGCAATGTGAAATATCTCATGGGAAAAACTACTAGATCCAGGAGAGACAATTTAAAAATTATTGGAATACCTGAAAGTCATGATCAAAGAAAGAACCTAGAAATCATCCTTCAAGAAATTCTCAAGGAAAACTGCCCTGATGTTTTAGACCCAGAGGACAAAATAGAGGTTGAAAGAATCCACTGATCACCTCCTGAAAAGGATCCCAAAAAGAAAACTCCTAGGAATATTATAGCCAGGTTCCAGAACTCCCAGATCAAGGAGAAAATACTACAAGCAGCCAGGAAGAAACAATTCCAATATTGTGGAAACACAATCAGAATAGCACAGGACCTGGAAGCTTCTACACTGAGGGATGGAAGCAAGAAGATGCTTGAGAAGGTAATCAGGGAAAAGAAATCAAAAGGAACTTATCAAAGTTGAACTATTAACATTCCTACATGGAAAAACAATAACTGTGTCTGATGAAACCTTTCTCGTTATGAAAATAATTGAAGAAGGGTATATGGACATATGAATACATATGTGAATTTGTGTATATATGTTTACAGGTATACATGGATAGAGGGCACAGGTCGAAATTGGTGGGAAGGGATGATACTTAAGGGGTGAAGTTAAGAGGTGAGAAAGGAAAGTGACAAGAGGAGATGGGGAGAGACAGGGTGAGGTAAACTATCTCATGTAGAAGAAGCAAGGGGAAGTAGTTGCAGGGGAAGGGAAGAACAGGAAGGCAAAAAGGCGAAATCTTATTCTCATTGAATTTGGCTCAGGGAGAGAATGACATAAATACTAAATGGGATATCTCACCCTGCAGGAGAGTAGGGGGAGATGAGAGGGGGGATGATGGCGGGGAAGGCATTCTAGGGGGAGGGGAGTTTAGAAGTACCCACTATAGAAGAGGGACAGGATCAAAGTAGGAAATGGACCAGGTAGGGGGTGGGATGGATGGGAGGGAAATATAAGCAGTCTTTTACAATATATCTACTATGGTAATATTTTGCATAGCTATACATGTACAACACACACTGAATTGCTTAACTTCCCAGAGAGAGTGGGTGACAAGGGAGGAAGGGAATGGATCTGAAATTCGAAGTGTTAAAATTAAATGTTTCAAATGTATATAAATACTATTATTAATACTATTCTGCATGTAATTGGGAGACAAGATGTTCAGGCATTGGGGCTCAGAGATTGACCTTGCCCTAATGGCAAAGCGGAAGGGGGTATGGGAGAAGATATGGGAGAGAGCAGATTGGATGAGGGGATATCTAGTGGGACTGCTATTCTGGGGTGGTGGGTAGGGAAAAAAATGGGGGAAAATTGTAACTCAAAATCTGGTGGAAATGAATGATGTAAACCAGAAGTTAACAAAGCATTTGTTAAACCAAAAAAAAGCTGTCCACACTCACTGACTTTGCTCCATTTCCTTTCACTTATTACCAATCTTGTGACCTCATCACTTCTCTGAAACTGCTCTCTCCAAAGTTACAAATGATCCCTCCGTGACCAAGTCTGATGATCTCTTCTCACTCCTCCTTCTTGACCTCTCTGCTAAGTGACACAGCTGACCACATTCTCCTCCTGGAGACTCTTGTCATGACACTTCTCTCTCCTGGCTCTCCTGCCCTCTATCTGATGGATCCATCATTCTCCTTTGCTGTCTGATCATCCATGCCGTGTTCCAAAGTTCTATCCGGAGGCTTCCTGTCTCCTCTATACTCTCTCTGTCAGTGATCTCATCAGATCTCGATTTTAATTATCATCTCCATATAGACAACTCTAAGATCTACAGCTCTATCCCAAGTTCTAGTCCAATATCACTAAATGACTAATAGATATGTTGAACTGCATGCCCTACAGAAATCTCAAAATTGACACATCTAAAAACTGAACTTAATGTCGTTGGTACCACCACTCCTGCTGTTTCCCAGGTCTGTAAGCTAGTATTATTCTACACTCACCTTTCCTCAGCTCATATATCTAATCAGTTGCTATGTTTCTCCATCTCATCTCCATAACATCTCTCGTATCCACCTGCTCCCTTTATTCACACAGTCACAACCCTGGGCCTTGTCTTCATCAATTCCTGTCTGGGTCGTTGCAAAGGCCCCTAATTGGCCTTCCTATAGCAAGTCCCTTCTCCAATTCATCCTCCACAGAGCTGAAGTGATTTTCCTAAATAATAGGCCCAAGGGGCAGCTAGGTGGCACAGTGAGTAGAGTGCTGGCCCTGGAGTCAGAAGGACCTGAGTTCGGATCCAGCCTCAGATACTTAACACACACACAAACAAAAAAACCTAGCCATGTGACCTTGGGCAAGTTACTTTACCCCAACTGCCTTCAAAAAAAAAAAAAGAATAGGCCCAAACAAGTTATTTCACTAACTTAATAAACTTCGCCAGTTCCCTTTTATCCCAGGATTAAATGAAAACTTCTCTATAGAGCTTTTAAAGCCCTTTACAACTTGACCCCAACCTAAGCTTTGAGTCTCACTCTGTATGACTCTTCTCCTTCATGCCCTCCACAGTCCTATCAAACTGGACAGCTCTATGTCCATCCTATGACCTCACAAGGATTATGCCTGGAATGAATTACCTCCCCAACTCCACTTCACAGAATCTCTCTCCTCTCCATGACGCAGCTCAAGTACTATCTTCTACACAAAGTCTTTCTTGACTCCCAAGAAAGGAGAAGAAATTCTCTAGACTCTACCATCTGACTATGCCCTACTATAATTTCCATGACAGCAAGACAGAAAGGAGTTGGAATTCCTAAATACCAATACAGTAAGGAGCAATCCATGAGACTGGCTAAAAAGCAATATTTTAAATGAAAATGGGTTTAACCCCTGCATGGTTATACTAAAAACCATGAGTCAGTGTTTCCATCTGTACAGATGAGCTTTAAACTGCAAACCTCAAACTTCTTCCTACCTCGACAAGATTCTTATGAGCATGTTCATAGGAGGGCAAGGCACCTTCCCCTATCAGCTCCGTATCAAACAGCTCTGTGACCAGGATGTTTGCACAGCATTGCATGTCACCATCTAGAAATCACAAGAGAAGACAAAAGACACAGGTTATTTACAGTAGGACTGTAAGCTCTCATCCCAACGGCTCATGAGATCCCACCCCATCTTTGAAGTCAGTGAGCTAAAAGAAAGTCAGAGCTAAAGACAGATTATTTCTATGGTTCTGATATATACGTAATTCCCATCAAAATATAAAACACAAGTACTGCAAAAAAGGATACTGCTTCTTCCTTGAATTCCTATAGAGGCTTAACTTTCCATTTATTAAAGGTTTTTTTCCCCTAATATCAGTCTGTTATGGGAATGGGAATCTAAAGATCTTCCCCACTCCTTGTCCCCGATAGGCTTAAGTGACTCTGAGAACCTTCCCTGATTTGAAAATATACTCTGCCCCCTAATAGGCTGAATGTGGTCACAGGGAGCCTGTGGCAGGAGGCTTGTTTTTCAGGAATGCCCACACCTTGTTCCTTTGCGATCAGGCAGTAGGTCAAGAAGATTGTTACCTTCTCTGAGCCAGGAGAAGGCTATATTTCCTAATGTGAGGTTTTGCTTTAGGGATCACTTTGGGAAGAGTTGTATGATTTGGCCAGATGAGACTCTGGGCAGCCATTGAGCCCCCTGGCTTTCAAAACCCAGATGCTGGTGCTTCCCTCTCTGGTAACTAACTAGGTATGGGTGTAATGGTCAGACAGCTAGAAGCCCTGTCTGCTGATGTTTCTCTGTATTTTTTTGTCTGCTTGTAACTTCTGTTTGTATTCTCTGAAGTTCAGGGTGCTGACATTTTCCCTCTGAACTAGGTAAATGATATTATGTTTGATTGATTAAAGTAAGATTGTTAACCCATTTTGAGTTGCTTTCCTTTAGAAAAGCAGATCTAGGGGGCGGAGCCAAGATGGCTGAGTAGAAACAGCACGTCCAAGGCACTCTCCCCCCAGATCACCTCCAAACTATGCAAAAGGGGACTCTGAACAACTTCTGGAGCCCCAGCACCCCCAGAACGACACAGAGAATCTAACCTCCCGCTGAGGACAGCCCAGCAGCCCTGCAGGAAGGACCGGTGCAGCACTCTGGGAGCCAGCAGCGCAGCGCGCAGAGAGCTGAGCCCAGGTCTGCCTGAGCCGCAGTTTTAGCCCCAGGGCAGCAAGGCCAGCAGCCGGCTGGAGGGACCCCAGAACACCAGCAGCTGTGGCGATTCCAGAATTATCAACACAGACATGTCTAGGACAAAGTGAGAGGTTAGTGCCCTATGGACTTTGGGACCAGTATTTGGGGAACATGTCAGCTTCCTCCCCTGGGAGCTAGAAGCCACTGAGGAGACACGCCATTTTATAGTTTTCAGTGGCAGCTCCAGCTCCTGGCCTGCGAACTGTAGGGAGATCCAGCGATCAGTCTTGGGGGGTAATCACTCTTGCTTTAACCTCCCTGGATCTGGATTGTGGTCTGGGGGGGAGGTTTGGGGTGCGTGTCCAGCTTGCCAGAAACGGAAGTTGTCCCCCCACTCGTTCGGGACAGAAGCTCCCTTCTCTGGTGGCAGAGTCCTACTGTGGCAACAAGCCCCAAAAGTCAAGTAATTAAGTGGCAACATGCCTAGGCAAAGGAAACAAATTAAACAGAAAAATGCAACATTAGACTCCTATTTGGGGGGCAAAGAGGATCAAAGCATAGAACAGGAGGAAGGCTATGAGGTCAGAAATCCTGCTCCAAAAGCCCCAAAGGAAAATATGAGCAGGTTACAGGCCATAGAGGACCTTAAGGAGGACTTTAAAAATCAAGTAAGAGAAGTGCAGGAAAAATTGGGAAGAGAAATGAGAAGGATGCAGGAAAAGTATGAAATGAGGGTCAACAGCCTGACTGAGGAAAACAACACCTTAAAAAATAGACTGGCAAAGGAGGCCCAAAAGAGCAATGAGAAGAATGCCTTAAAAAGCCAAATTTGCCAGATGGAAAAAGAATCTCAAAAGCTCACTGAGGAGATTCATTCCTTCAGAGTTAGACTGGAGCAAATGGAAGCTACTGACTTTATGAGAAATCAAGATGCTGTTAAGCAGATCCAAACAAACGAAAGATTAGAAGGCAATGTGAAATATCTCATGGGAAAAACCACTGACCTGGAAAATAGATCCAGGAGAGACAATTTAAAAATTATTGGACTACCTGAAAGTCATGATCAAAGAAAGAACCTAGATATCACCCTTCAAGAAATTCTCAAGGAAAACTGCCCTGATGTTTTAGATCCAGAGGGCGAAACAGAGGTTGAAAGAATCCACCAATCACCTCCTAAAAAAGATCCCAAAAAGAAAACTCCTAGGAATATTATAGCAAGGTTACAGAATTCCCAGATCAAGGAGAAAATACTACAAGCAGCCAGGAAGAAACAATTTCAATATTGTGGAAACACAATCAGAATAGCACAGGACCTGGCAGCTTCTACACTGAGGGACTGAAGGGCATGGAATATGATATTCCAGAGGGCAAAGGACCTGGGACTGAACCCAAGGGTCACCTACCCAGCAAAACTGAGTATTTTGATTCAGGGGAAAATATGGTCATTCAGTGGAATAGAGGACTTTCAAGCATTCTTGATGAAAAAACCAGAGTTGAATAGAAAATGTGACATTCAGACACAAGAAGCAAGAGATGCTTGAGAAGGTAATCAGGGAAAAGAAATCAAAAGGAACTTATCAAAGTTGACCTATTTACATTCCTACATGGAAAAACAATAACTGTGACTGATGAAACCTCTCTCAGTATGAAAATAATGGGAGGGTGTATGGTCATTTGAATACATATGTGAATGTGTGCATATAGGTTTACAGTTATACATGGATAGAGGGCATAGGTTGAATTTGTTGGGAAGGAATGATACTTAAGGGGTGAAATTATGAGGTGAGAGAGGAAAGTGGCAAGAGGAGATGGGGAGAGACAGGGTAGGGTAAACTATCTCATGTAGAAGAAGCAAGGGGAAGTGGCTGCAGGGGAGGGAAAGAATAGGAAGGCAAAAAGGCAAAACCACATTCTCATTGAATTTGGTTCAGGGAAAGAATGACATACACACTAAATGGGATACCTCAACCTGCAGCAGAATAGGGGGAAGGGGGATAAGAGGAGGGATGATGTATGGGAGGGCATTCTTGGGGGGAGGGGAGGTTGGAAGTACCCACTATAGAAGAGGGACAGGATTGAGGGGCGGCTAGGTGGCACAGTGAATAGAGCGCTGGCCCTGGAATCAGAAGGCCCTGAGTTCGGAGCCGGCCTCTGACACTTAATCCATAGGAACAAAAAAACCTAGCCATGTAACCTTGGGCAAGTTACTTAACCCCAATTGCCCTAAAGGGGCGGCTAGGTGGCGCAGTGAGTAAGAGCGCAGGCCTCGGAGTTTGGATGACCCGAGATCAGATCCGGCCTCAGAAAATGAGCACCCACGCATAAATAATGACTAGCCGTGTAACCTTAAGCAAGTTACTTAACCCCAAATGCTTTAAAAAAAAAAAAAAAGAAGAGGGACAGGATCAAGTAGGGAATGGACCAGGTGCGGGGGGGGATGAGAGGGAGGGAGTTATAAGCAGCCTTGTACAATATATCTACTATGGTAATGTTTTGCATAGCTAGACATGTACAACATATACTGAATTACTTATCTTCCCAGAGGGAATGGGTGACAAGGGAGAAAGGGAATGGATCTGAAATTCGAGCTCTTAAAATTAAATGTTTCAAATATATAAAAATACTATTATTAATACTATTTTGCTTGTAATTGGGAGATAAGATGTGCAGGCATTGGGGCACAGAGATTCACCTTGCTCTAATGGAAAAGTCAAAGGGGGTATGGGAGAAGATAAGGGAGAGAGCAGATTGGAGGAAGTGATATCTTGTGGGACTGCTATTCTGGGATGGTGGGTAGGGGAAAAACAGGGGAAAAAAATTGTAACTCAAAATCCGGCGGAAATGAATGATGTAAAAAGGAAGTTAATAAAGCATTTGTTTAAAAAAAAAGAAAAGCAGATCTAAGAACCTGTGCTAGCAGCCATCCTGGATATGTTAGGGTGCTTGCTGCTACACAGTCTTACATACAGTAATGCTACAAATGCAAGAAATGCAAAGGAATAAAAATCCCTTTCCCTATCAGGCAGTTTTCCGAGGCCAGACATAAATAAACATATCAAAATTTAGTTGTTTGGAAAGTTTCACTTTTAATGCAAATTTCTTTAGCTTCCTTAGGGAAATCCACAAATACTGAAAAGACAGTCAGCATCCACATAGGTAAAGAAATAATGGAAAACGTACACTGCCTATGATGACATAAAGCAGTGGCTGGCTGGCTCTTGAACAAGCCTGTGTCCGATAGTGCTACAGATGGACAATGAACACGCACCAAGATGATGCCAAGGATGAAACTGGGCTTTAGGGCATGTTCAGGGATGGAGGTCCACAAGGTTGTCTGGAACACTACACTACCATTTCTACCAAAGGCCATAGTGTCAGCACCGAGAATCTTCTGGTGATGCTGCATCACCATGAACCATGAAAGACCATGGCAAACTAAAACTGGAGGTGACCCAAAGGGTACTGGGGAAACATGGTGAACAAAAACTGCAGCACATTACTAGTCATGACCTCCTAATGAGAAGTACTACAAAACACATTAACAAGGATACATAAGCCCTAAAAAGGAAGGGAGCCAATCATGCTGGAACAATGGAAAACAGCACATGAGCACCCCAACTGCCACAACGGTAGCCTCCAGAAATTAAAAGAACTGAAGGAAGACTCTGCATGTTGAATGAATACCCTGAGATTTACAGGAAAGCACAGACAAAAATTATCAAAGGTATAAGGTAGTTTCAACCTGCACCAGGGGTGCATCAAAAGTGACATTTATACTGGACTTTAAGGACTGCGAAGTACTTTCTATGTTATCTCATTCCCTATAAGGTAGTTGCTACAAGTCCTATTATGCCCATTTTACAGATGAGGAGAGGTTAAGTTCCTGCCCATGATCACAAAGCAAGGAAGTATCTGAGGCTGGATTCAAATCCAGGTCTTCCTAACTTCTGGTACAAAGATCAGGATCACAATACTTCAGGTTTCAGTAGCTACTTTGTACAATGCATATCTGAACAAAAGTGTCCCCCAAAACACACAAAGGGAGGTGGCTCAAGCAGTGGAGAGAAGTGAAGACATGAATTCAAAGACAAATCACTATACAATGGGGTCCTAAGAGCTCCTACCCCAGGTGTCACATAAATCTTAGCTATCATTATCCCTGGTATCATTATTAATATCTGAAAAGTGCGCATCTAGCTTCTGCATGAAGATTCCTTCCGTTTTTTTAGGCCAAGGCCCAATTTGTCCCTGAGCTCCTAATTCTGCATCATGTCTAATCCCACTCCTCAAGCCTTCTCATGGCCTCTCAGCCTTTCAAATACCTGAGGACCTCCTTCCAAGTCTCACTCTCCAAGCAAAATATGCCAGTTCCTTCAATGGGTCTTCCTGTCAAAAGAATTTAGGGCTTTTTACCATCTTGGATCACCTGGTCTGGGGGCTCAAGCCAGATTATCCATGTCCTTTCTAAAATGAGGCCCCCACAAGCAAACACAACACTGTGGAAGGAGTCTGATCAGGGGTAAAGAACCCCAGGACTGCCCTCTCCTAAGGGCCTATTAACCTTCCTGGCTGCCATATTACAGAACTGACCCAGCTTATAGCCAAGGAAAACCCCCACAAGTTTTACAGACCAACCCAGTTTCCCATTTTTGATATAACAAAGAAGGGATGAAATGCAGGAAAAGGTGACCATGAAAAAGGCTGAACTGCATGGATACCAGTGTCTAGAATCTTTCCTATCAATAGCTTGTTCCTTCCATGGCTTTTGTGCATTCTAGGTGCAAAAAAGCAGGAAAACCTGGCTGTGCCTATTCATTTTCACACAGCCAAAGCTATGAGAAAAGCAGATCCTGATGACCACTCTACTAGGGGCCATGGAACATGCCCGTGGGGCACTGTCCTTGACCACAACGAGCTTCTATTCTATATGGAAAGGAAAGACATATACAATCTGATTGCTTATTTAATTATACTGCCAAATTAGCATAACAAACAATAAACATTTGCAAGAGGGAGACTTTGGGCTAAGGCACAGTTAGGGAGGCTTCATGAAGGAAGCAGGAAGAGACCCAGGACTTCAGGATAGAATTTTAAAACGGCAGAGAGAAGAGTAATGTCGGGAGGATGTATGACAATAAGAAATAACACAAACTCTGGGCAAGGGGATTTAACGTCTCAACCTCAGTTTACTCATCTGTGAATGGAGATAATAGTACCTAACTCACAGGCTGAAGGGCCTACCTCACAGGGACTGAAGAAGCGGGAAAAGGGGGAGAGTCTAGACTTTATCCTATCTATGGCAATGAAGCATCAATTACTATTCTGGAGTAGGTGGTGACAAGAAGAGTGTTTCAGGAAGACTACTCTGATGTTTGGCACATAATAGGAGTTTATAAATGCTTGAATAAAAGGAGTTTAATAAATATAACACTCAGACTGACCCAAAGTACATGAAGACTAAAAGCAGGAAAACCAATCAGGCTCTTGAAACAATTCATGCACAAGATAATAAGTGCCTAAACTGGGTTAACAGTGGTGAGACTGTAAAGGAAGGAAATGATGCAAGACACATCCTAAAGGAATAGTGAATGGGCAGGGATCAAAAGTGGAAGCCTTGAGGGAGCAGAGAAGGAAGACCACATAACCTTATAAATGGAAGGGGGGTTAGAGAGCATCAGGCCCCACCCTCTCCTGAGGAAGCAGAGCACCACAAGAGAAGACAAGATGCGTACAAGATGATACCCATAAGAGCATAGCAAAGCTGGGAGTGGAATTCAGGTCCAGTGGTCACTCTCCCCAGCCACGTTGCATCAAGAATGCCCTACGCGGCAAAGCAACAGAGCCCAGGCTCAAATGAGCTCTTCTCGTGGCCAGACCCCGGGGGCCCCTGTGCCTGAGAAATGACCAGTTCTGCCCATCTCTATTTGTGCTCTCCTGTTACCACTCTGCTGCCCTGCCTGGTTCCCACTCAAGGAACATGGAAACTCTCCCAGGGTAAGCTCATCACTCTGCTGCTGACTCATCACCACCATGGGCTCTATCTGGCACAGTCTCTTCTCCCCTCTGACTGGATTGCAGGGATGGAGGGAGGATGCACCAAACTCCCAAGGCTGTCCTTAAGAGAGGGCAGAAGCTGGACTCTTGAGTTCACTCTGCACCTGTTCCCTTGCCTGGTTTCCACTCCACAGAACAAGATTCCAGGCCAGGAACTCCTTAGTGTTCCACACTTTCCTGTCTCTTTTTGTGTGCTGTCTCCTGTTAGATTGTAAGCTCCTTGAGGGCAAGAACTGTCTTTCTTTTTATTAACTGTATCCCAGCACTTAGCACAGTGCCTGGCAAATAGTGGGTGTTTAGTAAATGTTTACTAGATCGGCGTAATATCTCCCATTCGTGCCCTGTGCATAGGCATCATCTGTCCAGGTCGAAGATGTCTCGGGCTGTGAACACTCCTGAGGGGGAGTTTTGTGTGAAAACTCAAATGATGAACTCAAAGTACTGAGTAACTGCCCAGAAACCAACAATGTCTATGACCAAGAGAAAAAGGCCTACGAAGGGAAATAAATCTCCATTTTCCCATCCCCCACTATTGACATTTTTTAAATGAGTAATTGCTAACCAGCCTTATTACCTCCAGCATTAGAGCCAAGATGCCACCCTAAAAATGGTGTGACAAATGCTTCCAATTTCCCAGGAAGCTCCTGGGCAACAGCTCCCAAAACTTCAGCCCTTTCTACCACACTGCTCCCCACTTCTCCAAGTCTCTCCCTATCTACTGGCTCCTTTCTCCTGCCATCAAGCATTCCCAGGACTCTCTCACTCATTTAAAAACCTCACCATGACCTGTTCAAGTTACTGTCCTGTTCCCTATCACGCTGGCCCCTCCCTTTCACTGCCAAGGTCCTAGGAAAAGTGTCCACTCACTGCCTCCATTTCCTCTCAGCCTCTCGAAGTCTGGATCCTGAACTTGAATGATTTAAATTGCTCTGAGACTACCCTTAGCCCATTAAACCTAATGAATGGCCTATGCTCAGTCCTCACCCTTCTTACCGTCTCTGTAGCCTTTCCCAGGACTCACCACTGGCCTTGCTCCTGGATACTCTCTCCTCCCTGGGCTGTTATGACACTTTTCTTGCCAGATTTTCCTTCTCTCTGACCTTCTCATCCTCCTCTACTGGATCACCGTTCATTTCTGGACTCCTACCCTGAAACTCTGACTTAGACCTTCTTCTTTTCTTTTGTTATACCCTCTCTCTTGGTTATCTCATCAACTCCCATGGGCTCATTATCTTATGTGGCTCATTTCAATATATAGACAGACACATAATAAATAAAACACACACATGTGCCATTCTCTCACCAAATGCAGCCCAAACTATATTCAAATATAATTGGGAAATAGTTAACAAAATAAATAAAAATACAATACAACATAGATAATATTCACATAGAGTTTTCTAAGGCAATAGGAGCCTGTGGGGATCTTTATATATCATTTAATGGCCCCCATTTCTATCTAAATTTGATTCCACTGCTCTAAGGCATCTCAAACTCAATATGTGAAAAACTGAACTTATTTATCTTTGCCCCCACCCACCAAACCCATCCAAAATTCCCTGTTTGTTGAAAATACCATCACCCTTCCAGGTTCCCAGATTTATAATCTCAGTGTCATCTATTATTCTTTCCTTTCCCTCATCTCCCATATTTAATCAGCTGCTAAATCTTGTTGATTCTATTTCCTAATACACTATACTTTGTACTTCCCTGAGTGATCTTAAGAGAATTCACTGTACTATCTTCTAACATAAACACTGTGCCCTCCAGAGGACAGGTTACTTTAAAAGAAATCACAAGCTCAGGGTAGTATATTAAAAAGCTATAATCTTAAACATCTAGATGTTTAAACATCTAAATTTGGAAACCATTCTAGAGAGCTCATGACATCATACTTTGCTGTGGGATGTCTGCTATTACTTATATTTGGTGAGGCTACCAATACTGTGTAAACATATTGCTCTAATCATTGTTTGGGTGTGTCTGCCTAAAACTGGAAAGCAAAAAGATGCATGGAAATGATATTATTTTAGATTTCGAACCTTTCAGGGCTGACCAATAGCAAACCAATAATTACAAGCACACATCTTGCAACCTCTCTCCAGTCATGAGTTATTAGGCAGAGATAACTCATCTGTTATCTTAAATAGAGCTTAGAACAAAGAAGTAATAAAAGTTTGAATCATGTTACACCTTCCTTCCTGCCTGAATGTAGGAGTGAGCCTTCTCCTTATCATGGATAATCTTTCTACATGTTGACAAGATCCCCAATTGCCATGAGTGATCTCCACTCTCTCTTGCCTTTAGTATTCCTTTATTATTATTTTATTTAATGCTAGACAATTAAAAAAGTATCAGAATTAGCCATATAATTACCATCCCCAAAAATCTGTCCTTTCTTTCATGTGTGCATTTCCCTAGAGAAAGGAAGGCACAGGGGTATTATGGTAGTTTTCTTCAAGTACTTGAAGATATGTCATGTGGAGAGAACTAGGAGCAAAGGGAGAAGTTATAGGGAGGTAAGATTTTAACCAAATATAGAATGAAATTTCTTATCAATTAAAACTATCTAATAATGAAGTGAAAAGTCTTCATGCAAAGGTTGAAACGACCACTTGTCAGGTATTCATGACACGGTTAGGTTAGGAGACAACTTCCAAATTACTTCTAAAACTCCATGATGTCTAAGTTTTGACATTACACCTTCCTCACATAGAAATAAGCCAGTAAGACACTTGAGAAAGGAATCCACAGCCTCACCTGGCCCCACACTGACTTCAGTAGAATGCTTATTAATGATCTTAATCTTATCACTGAAGCCATTCTTCTCTACAATCTTCACAGCAGCATCAGCCATAGGTTTGAAAACCTGAAATAAGGAGACAAAACCAAAGCTGAAATGAGAGATTACTAGTACACTGCTGCAACAACTGAACCTGCCTCTGGATAATGATCCTTGGCCTTGAATCTGGGGAGCTAAAGATAACAGCATCACAGAATGAATTTATTTCTCTGATTCAGGAGTATACCCATGTTTCCATTTTTTTATACAAATATAAAAATTTGTTTTATCTTAACCAAATAAGTAAGAATTCAAATACCTCATTTAAAATATAAAATATAATTTATTTTGTAGAAATTCATACCCAGAGTTGTAGAAAAAATGAGACTATGCATTGTGAGGAGCTGAATGCTCTTCAGGGAAAAGATGGAATATAAGGTTAGTGTTACTATATCAGCATTATTATTTGTAAATGTAATAAAAATTATAGCAAACACTAACAAGTTAAGTAAAATTCAGCTTCAAAGAGAAAAGTGAGTTAATCTTAACAGGATGATTCTCGAAATTAGCTTGAATGTTGCAAATGAGGCAAATAATCCATAACCCCCAAAGTCTATCTGAGAATAAAGGCAATGATTACATTAAATTCTGTGTCTAATTTGAGGAGCTGGTTGCATCACTATGACCAGTTATCAAAAATGCACCAAGGGAAGTGAGGTACCAAGAAAAGCATGTGGCGCAGTGGAGTTAGGCCTCCCTGACTGTGGCTGAGGGCTCTCAATGTAAGTACCTACCTGTATTTGGCAGCAAAGTTCTCACCAGAATCCATGCTGGGGAGAAGGCTTGGAGTGAGAATTATGAGCCCCACAAAATGTATTGCAGGATATTGTGTACAATCAACCAAGGCCTCAGGAACATGTTGTAGTTCTCCAAATTCATGTCCAAACTGGGGGCAGCAACTCCAAAAATGGATTCTCAGATTTTCTCCTTTTTTCACATAAGAAAAGTCCCCCCTGACATGTTTTCAAGTTACTTCTCCATTTACAAGGCTGCCTGGATGGTGACTGGCTGCCTTCAGTACCATGCTTTGGAGCCTCTGGGCACAGTTACTGGTTGAGGGAATTCAAAGCATGAGAGTGAAATATTCTAATTCACACCAAGCTGGATCACAAAAGAGATAAAGAAGGTCTTAGCTATGCTTCTAGGTTCTGGAATTCCATCTGAGTCCAGATGGACACTTTATCTATAAACTTATTATTGGGGGGAAAAAGGAGAGACCTTCACAGTTGATTTTAAGAGTAAAAGAAAAAGAAAAAACAACAACAAAATTCAAATAATGCAAAGTATCTGCCAAGTATTCTGGGCATAAATCTGCTCACAGAGTTGTCTCTTCAGTTATCTGGCAAACGCCAGGAAGAAAGGCCTTGGGTTATTCTCTCAAGTAAGAGACCAACAGCCTCACAGAAGGCCTTATCATCCCTTCACTTCTTAGGATTCTATCTGGGAAATTCTATCTCAGACCCCACAGGAAAAGAGGAAGAAATTTCTAATACACAAAGATCCTAAAGGAGGAACAAAGACCTTCCTTACAACTCTAACTATGGATGATGCATGTGTATATGTATACATATATAATCATATAAACACACACATATATTCTACAACAAGCAATGGTGTTTCATGTGTACTACTCAGAGTGAGAAAAGAAAGCACCTGAAATTGCCAAATTCTAAGAAGCAAAATTATAACCTTATACAATAAAGAGAGGTCAGAGGAACCAAAAGTCAAACACCAAAAATAAATCATAGTGATCCCAAAGTAGCGAGCCCCCCAATAGCAGTGCAAGCAGTGCAACAGGGCTTCAGCACAAGAAGGCCAGAGTTCAAGTCCTATTTCCAACATATTTGTTGTGTGATGACAGTGGGCAAGTACCCCACCTTGCTGGGCCTCAGCTTCCTCATCTGTAAAATGAGGATGAAATGGGGTGGCTAGGTGGTGCAGTGAATAGAGCACCGGCCCTGGAGTCAGAAGGACCTGAGTTCAGAGCTGGCCTCCGACACTTAATCCACACAAACAAAAACCTAGCCGTGTAACCTTGGGCAAGTTACTTAACCCCAATTGCCCTAAAGGGGCGGCTAGGTGGCGCAGTGAGTAAGAGCGCCGGCCTCGGAGTTGGGATGACCCGAGATCAAATCCGGCCTCAGAAAATGAGCACCCACACATAAATAATGACTAGCCGTGTAACCTTGAGCAAGTTACTTAACCCCAATTGCTTTAAAAAAAAAAAAAGAGCACCCACACATAAATAATGACTAGCCGTGTAACCTTGAGCAAGTTACTTAACCCCAATTGCTTTAAAAAAAAAAAATTTTAAAAAAAATGAGGATGAAATGTATAGAACCTACCTAACAATATTGTTACAAAGTACTTTGTAAATTATAATGCATTGTGAAAATGAAGGTTAGAAATAATTTTTAAATGTGGCCAGTTTTCTCACCTATAAAATGTGTCTAATACATGTCCTGCCTGTCTCATTAGATGCTGTAATAATAACAGCAGCTGGCAAGTAAACAATTCTTGTTAAAGGCCTCTAAGATGCCTAATACAGTAGTATCTCACTGGTTCCTTGTGGTGCCCCTGTGGGAATGTATCCGGTACAATTATCTCCACTTTATAGAGGAAGATGCTGAATTCAGACAGGTAAAAATAACCTGGCTATGGGCACACAATGTGGGGTCAAGGATCTGAACCCAGACTGCTAATACCCAACTCCCAAATCTTTTCATATCACATGACACTTGTAAAGAGCAAATGACACAATCTAAGATGAGTCAGAAAATAAACATTTATTAAGCACCTACTGTGTGCCAGGCACCATGCTAAGCACTGAGGAGACAAAGAAAGGGAAAAAACAAACAGATCTGGCTATAAAGAATCTTGTGGTCTATGGGAATGTATTTTATACAGAATAAAATTCTACACAAATCTAAAAAAAAAGCTATTATCAAATATGGCAAAACAAAGAGCTGAAAAAGAATGGTTTTTGTTCTGGTTATTTTCCTAAAACCAAATGTGTTTAATCAATAACTAAAGAAAAACACTAAAAAAATTTTTGGAGAAATTAAATTTTAAACTATGGCATTAGTCTTTGCCAGTTTATTTTTTTCAAAAGTTTAAAAGAACTTGTGCTGTTCAAAAATGCTGATTATTTTAACTGACATTTATTAAGCACCTACAGTACCAGGCACTGTGCTAATTGCTAGGGATACAAAGAAAGGCAGAAGGCAGACCTCACTCTCAAGGAGGTCACAGTCCTATGGAGAGACAACATGGAGACAACTCTTTCCAAATAAGCTACAGACAGGATAAAGTGGGGAAAGTCTTAGAGGAAAAAGGACCCCAGCATTAAGGGGGATTGCAAAGGGTTCTTGGAGAAGAGGGGAATCTGAAAGCTCAAGAAAGTCAGGGAAGCCAGGAGGATGGGTGAGGAGGGAGTGCATTCCAAGTTCCGGGTCGGGAGACAGAGGCTCCCATGAGAGAAACAGTAAACATGTTATGTAGCAGAAAGAGGCCCAGAGTCCAATGCCCTTCCTACAGCCCCTGTGTGTCCTCGGACAAGTGGCTCACCTAAGTGCCAAACAGTGACCATGCCACCTCCCAGAGAGGAGCGCACACGTGGGTGAGCCTCACCTCAACGGCGTAGCAGAGGTCAGCCCCAGCGCTGACAGCCATCATTGACAGAAGTCCGGTGCCCGTTCCAATGTCCAGAACTATCGCTGGTTCTCCTCTTTCTTTCACCCTCCTCACAGCAGCCCGGATGCCCTGATAGTATTTCTCATTCTAAGAAAAGAGAGACTCATTATTTCAAGTAACACGGTCTCTGAATGACTGTAATTCAGTCCTACTGATCTCAGCAAGAACATTCCTGACGCCCAAATCAGGGTAAGGAGGAGAACAAGTGCTTTGCGGATGTACCAGGTAAGCTCCAAAGCCCAAAGGATCCTACCCTCTTATCCAGAGTGCCCCATGCTCAACTGCTCAAGCCTCTCCATCTTAGACAATCCCTTGTTGCAATGCAAACATGCTTTTAAACAAAGAATGGGGGTGGGGGAGACAAGAAACAACTGAGGCAATTTCCTAGCTCTACCAGGCAACTAGAGCACTAGAACATCCAGGCCTGAACCCAACCATCACAGGCCCCAACCAGCCAGAGCCTGGGAGACTACAGACCTCAGGCAAGGCAGCAAGGCTCTCAGTGTGCCCCCAAGAGCCCACTGCCAGGGTGAGACAGAGCCCAGCCCCTAACTGGGAAGGCAGCTCTCCGGGCCATGTAGTCTAACCTATCAGACCCTCAGCAGCTACTTGTGGTGACATAGTTAAGCCATAAGAAAGCCAAGAGGCTCAGTTCCTTCTGAGTCTGTCATTGTGGTTTAGAAAACAATGAAGAGGCTTGGATCCAAGCCCAGCCCAAGTCCTGCCCTACAGAAAATATCTCCCTTTCTCCATCCCCCGCAACAGCTGAGGAAACTCCCTGTCCTTCCCATTCTGGCTTAAAGCTATAGAATATCAAAAACTGGTAGAGGAGAGGCAGCACCTCAGCCAAAAGGTTTACAACAGTCCTGTAAAACACACGGGCACCAAAGGATTTCAGGAGCCCCAGGGAAAGTGGAGAGGAAAACAACCACCTCCGATACCTGTAAAACATGGCTCTAAACAAATTTTAGAGCTACAGAACCCACAAAGTGACAGAGGGAAACAAATCTCCCACTGAAGGCAGTGTGGCTGGCCAGCAGGAAGGGTCTATCACACCCAGCTAGCATGCAAGTGCAGTCCCACGTCAGCCACAGTTCTGGCCCCTGGGCCACCCTGACTAGCAGCACAGAACAGCCAGAGCAGACTTCAGGAGAGTGAATCACCAGCAGCTGTGGCGGGTTCCAGACTTCTTAACCCATAAACACCAAAGAGAAAGTAAAAGGTCAGTGGGGAACTCTGTTGGAACCCCTGGACAGAAGAGCAGGGTTCAGCTCCTCTCCCCCACCCCAGGGCAAGGAGTGGAGGAGGTGCAGAGGCTGCAGATACTGCCTTGTGGCTGCCTCCAGAGCTCCTGGCCTGCAGATCGAAGGGGGATGAAGTGACCATTCAGAGGGTAATCACTCTTGCTTTGACCTGCTTAGATCTGGATCGGGGTCTTGGGTGGTGGTCCTGGGGTGTGTGGCAGTGTGCCAGAGCCTGGGGTGTCTCTAGAGAGGGCACCCTTCTCAGACTTTTGACAACATTTGCAAAAACCCCAGAAATTTGGGACATAACTTGCTCCACTCTGGAAGCAGAGTTCTACCATGGCAAAGAACTCAAAAGTCAAGTAACTGACTGGCAAGATGAGCAAACAGAAGAAGCGAAACCAAACTATAGAATCCTTTTTTGGAGACAAAAAGAACCAAAACATGGGAGCAGAAATCAACGAAGTCAAAGCTCCTGCATCAAAAGCTTCCAAGAAAAATATGAACTGGTTACAGGCCATGGAAGAGCTCAAGAAGGATTTTGAAAATCATGTAAGAGAAGTGGAGGAAAAATTGGGAAGAGAAAAAAGAATGATGCAAGAAAATCATGAAAAGCAAGTCAACAGTCTGCTAAAGGAGACCCCAAAAAAATACTGAAGAAATTAACATCTTAAAAAATAGACTAACTCAAATGGCAAAAAAGACCCAAAAAGCCAATAAGAAGAATGCCTTAAAAAGACAAATTACCCAGATGGAAAAGGAATTTCAAAAACTCACTGAAGAGAATAATTCCTTCAAAATTAGATTAGAGCAAATGGAAGCTAATGACTTTATGAGAAATCAAGATATTATAAAAGAGATCCAAACAAATGAAAAAAATAGAAGATAATGTGAAATATCTCATTGGGAAACCACTGACCTGGAAAATAGATGCAGGAGAGATCATTTAAAAATTATTGGACTACCTGAAAGCCATGATCAAAAAAAGGACCTAGAAATCATCCTTCAAGAAATTCTCAAGGAAAATTGCCCTAATATTCTAGAACCAGAGGGCACAATAGAAATCGAAAAAATTCACCGATCACCTCTTAAAAAAGATCCCAAAAAGAAAACTAGGAATATCATAGCCAAATTTCAAAGCTCTCCAAAGTCAAGGAGAAAATATTATAAGCTGCCAGGAAGAAACAATTTGAGTATTATGGAAACATAATCAAGATAACACAATATCTATCAGTTTCTACACTAAGGGATCGAAAGGCTTGGAATATGATGTTCCAGAGATCAAAGGAGCTAGGATTAAAACCAAGAATCACCTACCCAGAAAAACTGAGTATAATGCTTCAGGGGAAAATATGGTCATTCAATGATGAAGTAGGTTCACTATCTTGGGGCAGGGGGTAGGGAAGAGATGGGGAGAAAATTTGCAACTCAAAATCTTATGGAAATGAATGTTGAAAACTAAAAATAAATTTAAAAATAAATAAATGAACGAATGAATAAATAAATAAATAATTCCTGGAAGAATTAAATTAAAGAGATAAGACTGGTAGAGGAAAAATTAGAAAAAGAAATGAAAGTGATACAAGAAAATTATGAAAAGGGAAATAACAGCTTGGTAAAAGAGGCACAGAAATTCACTGAAGAAAAGAACTTCTTAAAAAGCAAAACAGGAGGAGAGAACAGAATGGGGGGCGGGGGAGTGGGGAGCAGGCTAAGATGGAGGAAAATATAGTTAGTCTTTCAGAACATGACCATATGACTACACATGTATAACCTCTTATCAAACTGCTTGCCTTCTCAACGAGAGTGGGTGGGGAGGAAGAGAGAGAATGTGGAACTCAAAGTTTTAAAAATGAATGCTAAAAATTATTTTTGCATGCAGCTGGGAAATAAGATATATAGGCAATGGGTATAGAAATCTATATTGCCCTACAGGAAAAGAGAAAGGAAGGGGATAAGAGAAGGGGAGGGAGGTTATAGAAGGGGAGCATATTGGAGGAAGAGGTAATCAGAACGCACACTGTCTTGTGGTAGGGAGAGGGAAGAGATGGGGAGAAAATTTGGAATTTAAAATCTCGTGGAAGTGAATGTTGAAAACCAAAAATAAATTAATAAAAAGGAAAAAAAATTTTAAAAACCAGGCTAAATGGAAAAGGAGGTACAAAAATTTCAAAATAACGGTTGAAAGAATACACTGACCACCTCCTAAAAAAGATCCCCAAAAGATAACTCCTAGGAATATTATAGCCAGATTCCAAAATCCCCAGATCAAGGAGAAAATACTACAAGCAGCCAGAAAGAAACAATTTCAATATTGTGGAAACACAATCAGAATAGCCCAGGACCTGGCAGCTTCTACACTGAGGGATCGAAGGGCATGGAATATGATATTCCAGAGGGCAAAAGAACTGGGAATGAACCCAAGGGTCACCTACCCAGCAAAACTGAGTATTTTGTTTCAGGGGAAAATATGGTCACTCAGTGGAATAGAGGACTTTCAAGCATTCTTGATGAAAAAACCAGAGTTGAATAGAAAATTTGATATCCAGACACAAGAAGCAAGAGATGCCTGAGAAGATAATCAGGGAAAAGAAATCAAAAGGAACTTATCAAAGTTGAACTATTTACATTCCTATATGGAAAAACAATAACTGTGACTGATGAAATCTTTCTCAGTATAAAAATAATGGAAGAAGGCTGTATGGTCATATGAATACATATATGAATGTGTATATATATGTTTACAGTTATATATGGATAGAGGGCATAAGTTGAATTTGTTGGGAAGGGAGGATACTCCAGGGGTGAAATTATGAGGTGAGAGAGGAAAGTGGCAAGAGGAGATGGGGAGAGACAGGGTAGGGTAAACTATCTCATGTAGATGAAGCAAGGGGAAGTGGCTGCAAGGGAGGGGAAGAATAGGAAGGCAAAAAAGCAAAACCACATTCTCATTGAATTTGGTTCAGGGAGAGAATGACATACATACTAAATGGGATATCCCAACCTGCAGCAGATTAGGGGGAAGGGGGATGAGAGGAGGGATGATGGATGGGAGGACATTCTTGGGGGGAGGGGAGGTTGGAAGTACCCACTATAGAAGAGGGACAGGATCAAGTAGGGAATGGACCAGGTGGGGGGGGGGGGATGAGGGGGAGGGAGTTATAAGCAGCCTTGTACAATATATCTACTATGGTAATGTCTTGCATAGCTAGACATGTACAACATATACTGAATTACTTATCTTCCCAGAGGGAATGGGTCACAAGGGAGGAAGGGAATCGATCTGAAATTCGAATTCTTAAAATTAAATGTTTCAAATATTAAAAAAAAGACTTACATGAACTGATACTAAGTAAAATAAACAGAACCAGGAGAACACTGTACATAATAACAGCAACACTGTGAGATGATCAACTATGACTGACTTAGCTCTTCTCAGCAATACAATGATCCAAAACAATTCCAAAAGACTCATCATGGAAAATGCTATCCATGTCCAAAGAAAAAAATTTGGAGTTTGAATAATGATCAAAGCATACTATTTTCACTTCTTTTTGTTTTTTGTTTTTCATGGGTCTTTTCTTTTTTCTGTTTCTTCTTTCAAAAAATAACTAATGCAGGGGTGGCTAGGTGGCACAGTGAATAAAGCACCAGCCCTGGAGTCAGGAGGACCTGAGTTGAAATCTGGTCTCAGACACTTAACACTGACTAGCCATGTGACTTTGGGCAAGTCACTTAACCCCAATTGCCCTGCCCTCCCCTCTCCAAAGATCAAAAAAAATTTTAAAAATAAATCACCAATGCAAAAATATGTTTCCCCGACCCACCTCCCCAGAATAGCAGTCCCACAGGATAGATACCCCCTTATCCAATCTGCTCTCTCCCATATCTTTTCCCATAACCCCTTCAACTCTTCCAGTAGGGCAAGGTGAATCTCTGTGCCCCAATGCCTGTATATCTTATTTCCCAATTATATGTAAAATAGTATTAATAATAGTATTTATATATTTTTTAAAATTTGATTTTAAAACTTCAAATTCCAGATTCATTCCCTTCCTCCCTTGTCACACACTCCTGCTAGGAAGATAAGCAATTCAGTTTATGTCGTACATGTATAGCTACGCAAAACATTCCCATAGTAGATATATTGTAAAAGACTGACTATATTTCCCACCCTCCTATCCCACCTCCCACTTGGTCTACTCCCTACTTTGATCCTGTCCCTTTTCAAAAGTAGGTGCTTCCAACTTCCCTCCCCCCAGCCTGCCCTCCCTTCCATCATCCCCCCTCTCATCCCCTTTCCCCTACTCTCCTGTAGGGTGAGATATCCTATTTAGTATGTATGTCATTCTCTCCCTGAGCCAAATTCATTGAGAATAAGGTTTTGCCTTTTTGCCTTCCTGTTCTTCCCCTCCCTTGTAACCATTTCCCCTTTCCTCATCTATATGAAATAGTTTACCCCATTCTGTCTCTCCCCATCTCCTCTCATTATATTCCTCTCTCACCTCTTAATTTCACCCATTAAGTTTCATCCCTTCCCAATAAATTCAACCTGTGCCCTCTATCTGTGTATACCTGTAAACATATATACACACATTCACATATGTATTCATATGCCCATATATCCTTCTTCAACTATTTTCATACTGAGAAAGGTTTCATCAGTTAGAGCCATCATTTTTCTATGTAGGAATGTAAATAGTACAACTTTGATAAGTTCCTTATGATTTCTTCTCCCTGTTTACCTCCTCAAGCATCTCTTGCTTCTTGTATCTGAATGCCAAATTTTCTATTCAACTGGTTTCTTCCTCAAGAATGCTTGAAAGATGTCCTTTATGGGCGGAGCCAAGATGGCAGAGTAGAAACAGCACTTCCAAGCCACTCTGCCCCCAGATTTCCTCCAAACTATGTAAAAGGGGACTCTCAACAACTTCTGGAGCCCCAGCACCCACAGAACGACACAGAGAAGCTAACCTCCCACTGAGGACAGCCCAGCAGCCCTGCAGGAAGGACCAGCGCAGCGGTCTGGGAGCCGGCAGCATGCAGCACGCAGAGCACGGGGAGCCAAGCACAGGTCCGGTCTGCCTGAGTCGAGGTTTTAGCCCCAGGGCGGCAAGGTCAGCAGCCGGCTGGAGGGACCCCAGAACACCAGCAGCTGTGGCAATTCCAGAATTATCAACATAGACATGCCTAGGACAAAGTGAGAGGTTAGTGCCCTATGGACTTTGGGACCAGTATTTGGGGAACGCGTCAGCTTCCTCCCCTGGGGGCTAGAAGCCACTGAGGAGACATGCCATTTTGTAGGTGGGACATCTCAACCTACAGCAGAATGGGGGGAAGGGGGAGGAGAGGAGGGATGATGAATGGGAGGGCATCTTGGGGGGGGGAGGTTGGAGGTACCCACTACGGAAGAGGGACAGGATCAAGTGGGGAATGGACCAGGTGGGGGGTGGGATGAGGGGGAGGGAATTATAAGCAGCCTTGTACAATATATCTACTATGATAATGTTTTGCATAGCTAGACATGTACAACATATACTGAATTACTTATCTCCCCAGAGGGAATGGGTGACAAGGGAGGAAGGAAATGGATCTAAAATCCAAGGTCTTAAGATTAAATGTTTCAAATATATATAAATACTATTATTAATACTCTTGTACTTGTAATTGGGAGATAAGATTGCAGGCATTGGGGCACAGAGATTCACCTTCCTCTAATGGAGAGGTCGAAGGGGGTGTGGGAGAGGATAGGGGAGAGAGCAGATTGGAGGAAGCGATGTCTTGTGGGACTGCTGTTCTGGGAGGGTGGGTAGGGGAAAAACAGGGGGGAAAATGATTGTAACTCAAAATCTGGCAGAAATGAATGATGTAAAACAGAAGTTAATAAAGCATTTGTTTAAATAGAAAAAATTTTAAAAAATAAAGAATATGTCCTTTATAGCAAAAAAAAAAAAAAAAGAATGCTTGAAAGTCCTCTATTCCACTGAATTTCTTGAAGGATGATTTCTAGATTTTTTCTTTGATCATGGTTTTCAGGTAGTCCAAAAATTTTCAGATTATCTCTCCTGGATCTATTTTCCAAGTCAGTGGCCTTTCCCATACTTCACATTGCCTTCTATTCTTTCATTTGTTTGGATCTGCTTAACAGCATCTTGATTTCTCAAAAAGTCACTAGCTTCCATTTGCTCTAGTCCAATTGTGAAGGAACGATTCTCCTCAGTAAGCTTTTGAGATTCTTTTTCCATCTGGCAAATTTGGCTTTTTAAGGCATTCTTCTCCTCACTGCCTTTCTGAGCCTCTTTCGCCATTTGAGTTAGTCTATTTTTTAAGGTGTTATTTTCTTCAGTCAGGCTGTTGACTCTCATTTCATACTTTTCTTGCATTGTTCTCATTTCTCTTCCCAATTCCCCCCCCCCACTTCTCTTATCTGCTTCTTAAGGTCCTTTATGGCCTATAACCAGCTCATATTTTCATTTGGGGCTTTTGGTGAAGGAGTTCTGACCTCACAGTGCTCCTCCTGTTCCATGCTTTGATCCTCTTTGCCCCCAAAATAGGAGTCTAATGTTGTATTTTTCTGTTTATTTTGTTTCCTTTGCCTAGGCATGTTGCCACTCACTTACTTGACTTTTGGGCTTGTTGCCACAGTAGGACTCTGCCACCAGCCAGAGGAGCTTCTGTCCCAAACACTGGGGTTTTCTCAGCTACTGGAGGTATTAGTTGGGTGGCCTCTGTGAAGCCTCCACATACTCTGGCAAGCTGGTCACACACCCCAAGACCTCTACCCCAGACTGCAATCCAGATCCAAGAAGGTTAAAGCAAGAGCGATTACCCCCCAGACTGATTGCTGGATCCCCCTACAATCTGCAGGCCAGGAGCTAAAGCTGCAACATGGCAATGTGGCGCAAGCTGTGCTGGCTGAGGCTTCTCTCCCCCAGGAGAAGCCCACTAGTCCTAAAGTTCATACCGCACTGACCTCTCACTTTGTCCTTGGCATCTATCTGTTGATAATTCTGGAAATAGCCACAGCTGCTGGTTTTCTGGAGTCACTCCAGCCAGTTGCTGGTCCAGACACCCTGGGACTAAAACTTCTGGCTTACATGGGGCCATGCTGGCCGCTCCCTGCTGGACTGCCGGGCTGTCCTCAGTGGGAGGTTAGCTTCTCTGTGTCATTTTGTGGGTTCTGTAGCTCCAGAGTTTGTTCAGAGTCCCCTTTTATATAAATTGGAAGTTGTGGGTGCTGGAGCTGTGCAGAAATGCTGTTTCTACTCCACCATCTTGACTCCACCCCATTTTGCCTCTTTTTTAATTCCTACCACTTAGCCCAGTGCCTAGAATGTAGTAACCACTTAAAAATCTTTATTTACTGATTGCTGAAACATTATTTGTGAGAAATTTGATTTGGCTTTCCATTCAATAAAACATAAATTGGTATGTGTAGCAGCAAGCACCCCAACATCCCCAAGGTGGCTGCCAACACAGGTTCTTAGATCTGCTTTTCAAAAAGAAAGCAACTCAAATTCGATTAACAAGCTTACTTTAATCAAACAAACATATATTACCTAGT
The DNA here is from genome assembly GCA_011680675.1 of Gymnobelideus leadbeateri. Classification (NCBI taxonomy): domain Eukaryota; kingdom Metazoa; phylum Chordata; class Mammalia; order Diprotodontia; family Petauridae; genus Gymnobelideus; species Gymnobelideus leadbeateri. The sequence goes on from WOXC01009272.1 coordinate 126,575, forward strand.
TCAGGGGGAAAAGGTCAGCACCCCGAACTTTAAAGTATATAGATCAACTTCAAACAGACAGGCTTCCAAACTGTCCAACCATTATCAATACCAAAATCACAGTTACCAGAGAGGGAAGCATCAACATCTGGGTTTTCAAAGCCGGGGGGCTCTCAATGGCTTCCCAGAGTCTCATCTGGTCAAATCACACAACACTTCTCAAAGTGAGCCCCAAAGCAAAGCCTCCCATCAGCCTTCTCCTGGTTCAGAGAATGTAACAACCTTCTGGACCCACTGCCCAATCACAAAGTATCAAGGTATGGGCTTTCCTGAAAAACAAGCCTCCCACCACAGGCTCCAGGTGCACTTAACCTAGGGGCAGGGAAGACCTTTAAATCTGCATTTCCATTACAGTATGTCCTGCATTATGTGTTCAAAGGCATCCAATTATATGTTGTATGTCTCTACTCAATTTGTCAACTAGCTAATCTGAAAAGCATAACACTGTCAAAATTAGACCAAAGAAGTTCTGAGCACTGGAACTGAGATTCACTTTAGGTAGTACTATTACAGTTAACTCATCACATCCATACAAATACACAATCCCTAAGAAATTTTGGATTAAAAGGAAAAAAAAGCATTTCTTCTTATAGGTGTTTTTCCCTGTTCATTTAAAGTTATAGAAGTTAACTCCAACTTTGTACTGTTATGAGGCCTACTTCAAAGCATGCTGACACTGGTTCAACATTCATTCTTTCAAGATATTTGGTAGTCACCACAAGCAATATGTTAATTGATTTCTGTTTATTATATGAGAACACTAAGGTCAATAAAGTGCTGTTTCTATAAACATATAATTAAAGGATTAACAAATACAAGTATACATACCTGAGAATTCTTCCTAAGACCTCTTCCTAATGTCCTATGAAAATGTTTTTGCCTCAGACACTTTTACTGCCCTCTACACTAGCTACAGAAATAACTAGTCAGAACACTTCATGCCCTGACTACATCAAAGAGCAAGGTAAGGAGGAGTATGCTTGGACAAAACTGGTGATTACACCTGTTGGCAGATAGGCTTTTCTTAATAACTTGACATGGCACCAGCTGGCTCCTGTTCCTGCGCCATTCAGGAGGTCCTGCCCCATGCAGGTCTGTAACCTCCACTTGCCTGGTGCAGTTTCTCTCTGCACAGGGATGCTCTTGCTGAGCTTGCCAGATGGTTGACAGAAGATGAGTCTAGGAGCATCTTCTGTTGTTCAGACCCAAACCCAGGTCAGAAACTTGCAGAGTTCACTCAGACCAAGGCAGGCAGAGCACTACAGGAGCACGGAAAGGTTATAGTTCTCCAAACTAAGCTGTCCCTAAGATCCTGAAATAACACAACACTCAATACCCCAAGAAAATAGCAACAAGTCCAGACCTTCCCTCCACAAGTGAGGCCAAGCCCAGCCCTAATATAAAGTTCACAGTAAAGAAGTAGGCTGGAAAAATGAGCAAACAGAAAAAGAATCTCACCATATAGAATTACTTTAGTGACAGTAATATGCAAAACAGAAATCCAGAAAAGAATGATTCCAAAACATCTACAAGCAAAGTCTCAAAGAATACACAGTTTTGGCAGAAATTAAACTAGAATTACTGGAAGAGATGAAACATGAGTTTTTAAAAAGTTAAAAGATGTTTGAGAGCACTGGAGGAAAAAAACTGGAAAATAAATGTGAGCACTGGAAAGGGAATTAACAGTTTGGCAAAAATGACATAAAAACTTGCCCAACAACAATTGAAATTAGAAATGAACCTGAAAACTAGAATGAGCCAAATAGAAGCCAACTGCTCCATAAGACAACAAGAAATATTAAAATAAAGTCAAAAGGCTAAAAATATAGAAGAAATTAAAGCATCTCTTAATTAAAAAAAACTGACAGAGAAAAGAGATTGAAGAGAAAAAAACTAAAAATCACTGGACTACCAGAAAAAAAAATGACCAAAAAAAAAAAAGAAATTAAACATTCTATTTCAAGATATCTCTTTTTTATGCTTTTTGGAGAGTAGAAGACAGGGCAATTGGGGTTGACTTGCCCAAGAACATGTGGCTAGTAAGTGTTATTTCAAGAAATCTTAAAAGAATATCGCCTCCATCTCTTAGAAATAGGGGGCAAAACAAAAATATTAAAGAATCCTAAAAAGAAATCCCAAAATGAAAAGTCCCAGGAATGTTATAGTTAAAATCCAGAGCTTCCAGGTCAAAGACAACATTCTACATGCAATCAGAGAGAAATAATTCAAGCACCAAGAAGCCATAGTCAAAATCATACATATTTTAGCAGTCACTATTATCAAAGAACAGAGAGCTTGGGAATACGATATGCCAGAAGGCAAAGGATATAGGCTTATGGCCAAGAATAACTTACCTGAAAAACTGTGTATAATTCCTATAAGGGAAATTTTTGCTTTTTTTTTTTGCCTTTTGGAGGGCAATCGGGGTTGAGTAACTTGCCCAAGGTCACACAGCTAGGTTTTTGTTTGTGTGTGTTAAGTGTCTGAGGCCGGATCCGAACTCAGGTCCTTCTGACTCCAGGGCTGGTGCTCTACTCACTGCGCCACCTAGCCGCCCAGAAAGAATGCATCTTTAATGAAATAGAGGATTTCTAAGCATTCCTGATGAAAAGACCAGAACTTCATAGAAACTCTGAAGTCCAAACAGAAGGTAAGAAAAATATAAAAAATAAAAGAAGTAAACAATGATATTTACATTGTAATATGCAGTGATAATAATTTGTCCTTTTGAACCCTATCACTATCTGGGGTCATAGAGGGATTCGAATTAAACAGAAGGCCTGAAAGTGGTTCTATTATGTCTTAATGATCTTTTTTTTTTTTTTTTGGCTTTTTGGAGGGGGGAAGGCAGGGCAATTGAGATTAAGTGACTTGCCCAAGGTCACACGGCTAGTTAGTGTTAAGTGTCTAAGGCTGTATTTGAACTCAGGTCCTCCTGACTCCAGGGCCGGCACTCTATTCACTGCATCACCTAGTTGTCCCATGTCTTAATGATCTTAAAAGAATAAGGGAAAGGTAGAGGAAGAGGAATACACTAGAGGTAGAAGAGAAAGGGTTAGGGAAAATCATCCCACATAATCAGGATGCTCAAGAAGACATCTATACAAAGAGATGGGATGCAGGAAGTGCCTGAACATCACTCTCACCTGAACCAATCAAAGAAGGGAATACACACACACACACACACACACACACACTCACTCACTCACACACGTACAGAATTCAATTATAAAAATACATTTCTCTCAACCAGGAAATAAGAGGGAAAGAAAAGAGAAAGGGGAACAGGGAAGCAGAGGGATTAAAGGAGGGATTAGTCCTCAACAAAACAAACCTTAAAGATAGATTAAAATGTTTATAGCTATTTTTGAAGTAGCAAAGTATAGAAATCTGAGAGAGGGTACCCTTCAACTAGGGAATGGATGAACAAGCTGTGCTATATGATTGCGATAGAATACTGTTGTGCCATAAGAAATGAGCAAGATAGTTTCAGAAAAACCTGGAGACTTGATAAACTGATGCAAAATGAAGGGAATAGAAGCAAAAGAACAACTTATATAATGACAAAAAAACCTGTAAAGATAATATCTTTGAAAGACCAACCAGGATTCAAAAAAACTGATGATGAAACATACTAACCCATTTCCTGATAGAGGTAAAAAATAAAATGGAAAAGAAAACAGGCGCACACACACACACACGTGCACGTGCATTTTCTTTCAGACAGAGTTAATGTGGAAATTTGTTTTACTTGACTACACATATGTAACAATTTTTTTCTTTCATTCTTAATTGTGGGAAGAGATAGGAAGCAAGGGTAGATGTTTGCTAATTGAAAATAAAAATTTTTTAATAAAAAAATTTTTTAAAGAGACCACTGAGGGCCAGAGAGGTTAAGCAATTTATCCAAGGGGTATAAAGGTAGTAAGTGATGAAGAATGAGAAACTAACTGGTCAGCTATCTCCTGGTCACATCCAGTCAGACTGGTAGAGCACCAGAAAGAGTGTCAAACTTTAAAGCAAGAAGACCCAAGTCTGAATCCTGCCTCAGATACTCACTAGCTGTGTGACCTTAAGCAAGTCACTTAACCTGCCTACTTCAGTTTCCTTATCAGTCAAATGATGATAGTGTACTTTACAAGGCTGTAGTTGTGAGGATCAAATGAGATTTCTAAAGCACTTTATAAACCTTAAGGAATGATATATAAACACTAGCTCTTACTACCATTAGATTTTGTAACAATATTCAAAACAGGATGTCAATTATGCATATATCTACTTTTTCATTTACTTATAGTCTAGTTGGTGAAATTCCACTGCTTTAATGCTCTGGAGGGTTTAAAGAGTGCTGTTATTCATTCCAAGAGACATTTCTTTCCACTTTAGAAAACAAAATTATCTTCATGAATGTCTGCTGCACAAAAAGGACATTTCTCTATAAAAGCAAAATCTTGTATTTATTATCTGTAGTAATTTAATCCAAAAACATGAAAACACTTTTATCTATTTTATTCAAACGTTTAGAATAAAATAGTCATAGATTTAGAGTGCTGAGAGATTCCTGAATGCCCTTTAAATCATTTTTTCTAATTAGATGAAACTATAAAAAAAATAAGAAAAATTATTATAGTGCTGAAAAAAGATTGACTTAGAACATTTTTTCCAAGTTTTAGAAAACATTTTTATATCAAAGTACTAACAAGAAAAACATTTGACTAAAGACATAAAAATAAGATTTCTTTTACAAATACCAGAAAAGATGACTGGCTTTGTAAAAACCAGGTTACAGCTTAAAAAGAAGTGCTGATAAAGTGCTAAAGTCAGTGCTTTTACACTGTCCCAGCAGCTTCAAGCATGCAAGGATTAGCCAGGAAATGCTAGTGTCACCCCATTTGTTCAAATTATGTCAAGAGCCCAGGAATGGCTTTTACAAGAAAAACATGACACAGTTATTTCTAGTCCTCAAGTTTCCAAGGAAACAAACTATAGTTTCTGGTACAGCAAAACCAACACAACCCTAAGAAATCAATAGAATCTCCCTAAATTGCTGTGAAACTGAGACTTGTGTAGATCACGATGGGGAGTTTCACTGTTTAATAGAGCAGAGGACTGTCAGGTTAACAAGTATTTATTGAAACTATAAGGAAGAGCATGCTCGCACCATGTCTATTTGGATTTACAGGCTCACTAGTGATATTATTACAAACACAAGGTACACAAGGACAATTTCATCATTAGTGTGGTTCTTTAAAATCCTAACCTGGGCTTAACCTGAGCTTGTTTCTTAAAATATTTGGATAACTGTGTTTAAAGATAATTGGTTTCCTTTCCAATCCTCTGTATTTTATTCTAAGTGTGTACAAACATAATTCTGAGAAGGGTTTCCACCACAGGCTTTACAAGGCTACTGTCTACGGTCTCCAAGACACACACACCAAAGGTTAAAAACCACCTCTGGCCTAAATGCTCCCTAGAACTGGGACACCAAAAGAAAACAAAGTACAAAAGTGACTTAACCCTGCTGTGGTCACTTTAGGAAAAAAGTTTTTAACAAAAACCTTCACTTGAAAATTAAAGATATAGGGCGGCTAGGTGGCGCAGTGAGTAGAGCGTCAGCCCTGGAGTCAGAAGGACTTGAGTTCCGATCTGGCCTCAGACACTTAACGCACACACAAAAACCTAGCCGTGTGACCTTGGGCAAGTTACTTAACCCCAAATGCCGTCCAAAAAGCAAAAACAAACAAACAAAAAAAAGAAAATTAAAGATATTTTCTAAAAGTTCTAGAAAAAGTCATCTATTAGGTGTTGTTTACTATTGACTGTACAAGGAACGAAGCATGCCAAGAAATGAAATCAACTTTTCAGGGGCCAAAAAAAAAAAAAAGTTTTCAAATGACACAAGAAATCTGAAAACAGGGACTGAGGATAGAGGTCCTGAAAGTGGAGAAAAGGTTCTCACACCACTCATTGTCCAGAATCCTGTTCCTCACACAATTCCTTCAATAATCCTGAGTTAAAAGGGTTCATCCTCTCCTCCAGAGTTATCCACAACCATTAGAATACCGGAAAAGGTAAGTAGAGAAAAGAATAGAAAATGAGAAAGCCAATGAGGAGGAAATTAAAAGGACTCCATAAATGTTGAACTGAGTGTAAATGCCAAGAATTCTGAGAGAACTTGGGTATCATTAAATATTATGACTGTGCTGAGGTAATGCCCACCTAGAATAATACTACAGGAAATATCATAGCTATTCTTTAAAATATCTTTGTTCTAATTATTATTATTATTATTATTATCATAAGAACTACCTACAAGATCCCAAACAGCTGGTGATGCAGTAAACAGCATCTAGACCTAGAGTCAAGAAGACCTTAGTTCAAATCTGGACTCAGACCCTTCCTAGCTGTGTGACCTCAGCCTGCCTCAATTTCTCACCTGGAAAATGGGGCTCATTCAGCACCTACCTTTCAGGGTGAGGATTAAATGAGATAACATATGTAAAATGCTTTGCCACCTTTAATGTGTCATATAAATGCTGGCTACTAAGAAGAAGAAGAGGAGGAGGAGGAAGAGGAGGAGGAATAAAATAGGAATGTATATAATAGCACCTACCTCCAGGGTGGTTATGAGGACAAACTGAGACATGTAAAACCTTTTGCAAACCTCAATGTGCTCTACAAATGCCAACTGGCATTATTACTATCATTACTGAATGCTAAAAGTCCATGGTTTCATAATAAGAGTTATAACCTTTATCTCACACTGGCCAATACTAATTGCTTAAGATGAATGTGCAACAAGAAAAAAAACGGGGAGGCATGTGCTGAGACAAACCACATGCTGGGTGAGTGTAATGGAAATGCAAATTTAAAGATCTTCCCTACCCCTAGCCTAAGTGCACCTGTAGCCTGGGGTGGGAGGCTTGTTTTTCAGGAAAGCCCACACCTTGATACTTTGTGATTGGGCAGTGGGTCCAGAAGGTTGTTACATTCTCTGAGCCAGGAGAAGGCTATATAAACTCTGATTAGAGGCTTAGCTTTGGGGCTCACTTTGAGAAGTGTTGTGTGATTTGACCAGATGAGACTCCGGGAAGCTGTTGTTGAGAGCCCCCCGGCTTTGAAAACCCAGATGTTGATCCTTCCCTCTCTGGTAACTGTGATTTGGTATTGATATAATGGTTGGACAGTTTGGAAGCCTGTCTGTTTGATCTGTAAGTTCTGTAACTCTGAAGTTTGGGGTGCTGACCTTTTTCCCCTGAACTAGGTAACGTGTGTTTGTTTGATTAAAGTAAGCTTGTTAACCCATTTTGAGTTGCTTCCCTTTTGAAAAGCAGATCTAAGAACCTGTGCTGGCAGTCACCCTGGGGATATTGGGGTGCTTGCTGCTACAGTGAGCCTCCCCTTCCCCTCAGATCCTGAGCAGCAACCTCTAGGACCCCCAACTCTGCTTCCAGTCCAGCCGTGGTAGGACCTGTCACCCTAGCATTCTGAGCAGCCACAGCTTCTGACAATCCAGAAAGTTCTTGGACCAAAGTCCTTGGCACTGTCCCAAATGAGAAATGGATATAATTTTGTCACTACAAATGATATTAATGAAGATCTATTACTCTCTGCCCTGCCACTATATTAGAAGGACCACTGGCCCTTTTCCATCTCCCTTTACTGGTAAATCAGCCCCATGTGCACACAATTAGGATAAGAGTTTCTAGAAAGAAAGGGCTCTCATTTCTGTAGAATTTATATGCAGTAACTTTACACTTAACTTTGAACCATTTAGTCCAAAAACATTTATAAATGTCTTACCATAAAAACATACACACATACCCCAATATACTGAAGCAGAGCAAGTGACCAACCTGTACCTGAATGGAGTTAAAAGGTAGAAGTACATGTCTCTGCTATCTACTAAATACCATGTAGCTTCAAGAATATGCACTGTAGAAGGCTCACTTGTCTTGGCAATTTAATTAAATATGCAAGGACATCTCCTGGCCAGTTGGAGGACCACACAAACAAGAAGCAGAAATACCCACTGCACCTTAAGAACTAGAGGGTATCCTAAAGATGATGTCCAACACCCTCATCTTATAGTTGAGGAAACTGAGGCCCATCAGGGTAAGTGACCTTTCCAAGTGCTCCCAAGGGACTAAGCAGCAAAGCTGCTCCTTTGAGGAACAGCTCAAGCCCTGTCTTCTACACAAGCCTGATTTCTCCAAGTGCTGGCACCTGCCCTCCCTTAGTTACAAGAACCAAAAATAGGGGCGGCTAGGTGGTGCAGTGAGTAGAGCGTCGGCCCTAGAGTCAGAAGGACCTGAGTTCGGATTCGGCCTCAGACACTTAATGCACACATAAACAAAAACCTAGCCATGTGACCTTGGGCAAGTTACTTAACCCCAACTGCCCTCCAAAAAGCAAAAAAAAAAAAAAAAAAAGAGCAGATCAATGAATTGGGTAGGCAACTAAAAAATAAAAAACCAGGGGAAAAAAAAAGAACCAAAAATAGTCAAAAATGAAGATGGATACACTAGAAAAATGTGGTGTTTTAGAGGCACAGTGAACATCAGAAAACTGACACTCATCCAAGCCCGTTTCATCAGGCTCAAAGAGCCCTGGGCCAGAAGTGAGGACAAAGCTTCTCCTCTGAGCTCTATCACCCATGACAGTACGTGTGCCCCTCACACACACTTTTTTCCTTCAATGAATCTACTAATCCATGTGGCATTCTTTCTCTCCACAGCACAGATCACAACCCATTTCTTCCACACATGCTCTGGAGTCTTTCCTCTGTCCAAAGTGCTGTGAATACCAGCCTGTGCAGCATTTGGTTTAGTCACCTCTCCAATGGCCAGACCACCTCCTGTCCCAATAACACATGTCCTTGACAATTTCTGGCATATAAGGCATCTGCCATAATTACGCTCCAATGCTATTTGGATTTATTCATTCATTTAGCAAGAACAAGGCACTGTGCTAGCTGCTCAGGATGCAAAGACAAATTGAAAAACCTCTACCCTCAAGACACTTACATTCTTCTACTACAGAAGCTGACACCATACTGCACCACCTGCAATTCTTCTGACGACTTCTATTAAAAAGATGGCACACACTCAGCTTCAGGCCAGGGGCCACGCCTCCAGCTCCACAAGTGTTTTAAGAATCACCAAGTTAAATCAACAAATTAATACATGTGTATACATAAATGCAAAAGTGAATACAGAAGAGAAACAAAAAACATGGAAAACATGGTTCAGGAATAAAATGCAGGAGAAGATAAAGTCAAATAGACTAACTGGAACCTCACACCTAACTATCATGAATATTTCTTTGAAAAAAAGAGTACAGGATAGAATATACATTTAAGACATGGCCAAGCCCCAATTAATAAATGGTCAAAGGATATGAACAGGCAGTTTTCAGAAGAAATTAAAGCTATCTATAATCATATGAAAAAATGCTCTAAATCACTATTGATTAGAGAGATGCAAATCAAAACATTTCTGAGGTACCACATCACACTATCAGATTGGCTAACATGACAAAATAGGAAAATGATAAATGTTGAAGACACGGGAAAGTTGGAACACTAATTCATTGTTGGTGGAGCTGTGAGTTGATTCATCCTGGAAAGCAATTTTGAATTATGCCCAGGGGCGGCTAGGTGGGGCAGTAAATAGAACACCGACCCTGGAGTCAGGAGGACCTGAGTTCAAATCTGGCCTCAGACACTTAATACTTACTAGTTGTGTGACCTCAAGCAAGTCACTTAACCCCAATTGCCCTGCTTGCCCCACCTCCAAAAAGCAAAAACAAAAAAAAAAAAAATAGAATTATGCCCCAAAAAATGTGCATACCCTTTGACCCAGAAATACCACTTCTAGAGCTGCATCCCCAAAAGATAATAAAAATGGGAAAAGGACCCATATGTACAAAAATATTTATAGCAGCTCTTTTTGCAGTGGCCAAGAACTAGAAATCAATGGGATGCCCATAAAATGAGAAATGGCTAAACAACTTGTGCTATATGAATGTAATGGAATACTATTATGCTATATACAAGAAATGATGAACAGGCAGACTTCAGAGAAAACTGGAAAGATTTATATGAACTGATGTCGAGTGAGGGAAACAGAAGCAGAACATTGGAACCAGTAACAGCCACAGTGTGAGATGACTGATTTTGATAAACTTGGCCCTTCTCAACAATGCAAGGACCTAAAACAATTCCAAAGGACACATGATAGAAAATGCCAGCCACATCCAGAGAAAGAACTATGAAGTCAGAATGCAGAACGAAGAAGACTATTTTCTTTTTCATTTTATTGTTTTTCTTTCTCACAGTTTTTCCTATTCGTTATAATTCTTTTATGCAACATGACTAATGTGAAAATGTGTTTAATAGGAATGTACATGTAGAGCCCATATCCGATTGCAAGCCATCTTGAGTAAGGAGGGGGGAGGGAGAGGGAGAAAATTTAAAACTTATGGAAGTGAATGTTGAAAACTAAAAGTATATAACTTACTTTAAAAATAAAAAAAAGACATGGCCAATATGGTGACTTGTTTTGTTTGACTTTGTTTTGGGGGTTAGGGAGTGAGTCAGTGAGTAGTAATAGAGATACAAACAAAAAATTTAATTTCGTTATTACCTCATTATGCTGAATATGCATTTTTTTAAACTATGTAGCAGAAGCTGAAGGATTCATATACAAACCTTTTTCTTATTCTTTGTATATTGAAATGCTCTCATTTTTTAACAATTGATAAATTTATAATAAAAAAATTTATTTTTTAAAAGTCAGGGTACAAGGTACAGGTAAAAGTGAAGTAATATCACAAAAACTTAAACTGATTATTTGGGGGGGGACCCCCACCAGTGTCAAGTGACTTGCCCAGGCTCACACTGCTAGTAAGTGTCAAGTATCAGAGGTCAAATTTGAAGTCAGGTCCTCCTGACTCCAGGGTCAGTACTCTATTCACTTCACCACCTACATGCCCCTGACTGATTATTTTTACAGACAGGAAATGACTGGTTACCGTTGTGGGTGTCATTCCTAGTCATCTAGGTATAATCAGAGCACTGGTTATTTAGAAGATTAAAATTAATACAAAAATAAGAGGAGAAAAATGAGAAAATGATAAATAATTGAGGGACAATTAAGAATATGAACATTACTATGAGAGAGGAAGATGGTGGAAGGTTCTATATATAGTACACCTCATAAAACAATGAAATACCATGAAAAGAAAACTTATGTAACATTGAGCTACACTTCTAACCTCCCTAGGTCTCAGTTTCCTCCTCTGTAAAGGGAGAGGGTTGGATTTTACAGCTTCCAAGGTTCTATGATCCTTTTGAAACAAGTTCACTGAAAGTTTGGCAAGAGACCTCTTCAGGCTAAATTATCCCAAGAATGTTTAAAGATAGACCTGGAATGACAAGGAAGAAATGAAACCTAGAAAAGACCTTTCCATATTTCTATACCACGTGACAGCTAGCACCCAAGATCTCAATGGATGGGAAGAACAGTTAGACCATGCCAAAGTAACACACTGTGGGTCTGTGTGAGAGGGCCACAAAATGTCAAGGACAATGACAGATCAGTTTTCATATTAAATTAGAGAGGATAACACGTTTGGTAAAAATCAGAGACCTCATTAATACCCAAAATAGTCCAAGAAAACAGCAATAAATACTGACCCATTTGCCTTATAATGATGTGATCACAGATCCAAAACCATTTCACAGTATTACCTACAGAACACCTAGGATGGGACAACTAGCAAAACATTTTTTATGGGTTAATAAAGTCTTGATATTTATTGATACATATCTCTCAGTTCTTGTATTTCTCTGTAACCCTACCAAGAACAAAAGAAACACTAAGGTAAAGCAAAAATATGCATAAAAATCTGAAATATAATTATATGTTAATATCCAAACTGGTTACTTCAATCTAAGGTAATTCCAAAGGTCTAAGTGTAAATTACAAATTTATTTTGAAATCTATGTCCTGTAGATGGTGAAATTTTATTATATTACACAGTGTAGTCTTTCTTTTTTTCTCCAGTCAGAGTAATTTGAACATACCAGTAAGATAAGCGTTTTCTAATACTCACTCTGTCTTTATCATGCAGCATGTCTGCATATGATGATCTAAAAAAGAAAAGAGAAGAAAAAAACATGAGAAACCCCTGGTTAAAAAAAATACATATAATTCATGCTGCCATGGGGGGCAAGGCGGGGAAAGAGGGAGGGGGAGAAAATTTGAAACTCAAGGGATTGTGGAACTGAATGTTGTAAACTAAAAGTAAATAAATAAAATTTTTAATGAAAAAAATACATATATAGGTATAGCGTCAGCTCAAGTCCTCCTCTGATGCTGAATTATGACTCAAAGAAGAACTGCAAAGGCCTCTCAAAGGCTAGGTCAGCAGCCATCAAGTCTGGCATATCCTACTGATCTGTGAATGCTTGGAATATAAACAGAGTCAATAAAAGACAAGTCTTGCTTCTTATCACAGGACAAACCTCACTAAGAGCCAGATGACAAATTTTGGAGGACAGAGCAATTTATTTATTTTTATAAAATTTTCTTTTCTTCTAAGAAAGGAATTTATAATTTTCTTATCAATATGATATGTGTAATGAATATACTAATAATTTAGTTTTCTCAAGAGCTGCCTCTCTGGCTTGGGAGTCAGGGCTCACGATGCAGCTTAAACTGATTAATTAAAACTCTTGATTAATGCTCACAATTATTAGACCTTATGTGAAGTGAATCAAAGATTGTACAGCCTGTTCCCATCACAGAACTCAGGTTCTGCACTCTATGGGAGGTGGTCACAACCCCCAAAGACCTGACTCCAGAACTGCTATATTGTAGGATTTGTAGGTTTCTGGTAGGAAACCACTAAATGATTGTTTGTGATCCGCCTTCCCCCTCCTTACCGAGTTGTTATTTAAATATATAACCTGTGCTTTTACTTCAGCTAAGAGAACACCCTTCACTCTGAAACTGATGAATGAAGTACTTGATCACTGGCACTCCCATGTCTAGGCCTGCCTTGGGCTGCTCTGAGCATTCCCAGGTTAGAGACTGGCTCAATAGAAACCCTGGTAACACTTCTAACCAGCACAAATGTGCCTTCTCTCCCTCCCACACTCTCAATTTCTCAACTGGTAAGAAAACAAAACAAAATCCATTAAAAACATGTATAATCAAGCAAAATCAATCTCCACACTGACCACACTCAAAGCTGTGCCTCCCTCTGCATTGAACCCTTCACCTCTCCATCATGAAATGAGCAGCATGTTTCCTAAGTCAGGAGCCTTTGAAATCAAAGCTGGTCATTATATTGATCAGCATTCCTAAGCCTTTCAAAGTTGCTCTTCTACAATTCTGTCATTACATAAATTGTTTTCCTTGTTCTGTTCACTTTACTTTGTGACACAATAATTAATGAAACCCTATACCAAAGGACTAGAAGATTGTGATAGTTACCAATGAAAGGTGAACCCCCACAGTGAAATCACAGCACGGATATATCCATGAGTGTGTGTTCTCAAGTGCCCATTCCCTAATTATGCCACATTTCAAGGGTTAATGATATTGCTGTGGTGGGTATTTCTTCCACTGAAGCAGATCTCCATCCCTTTTAACACTCTGATGGTCTCTGGGAGTTGCTGTGGCTAAAAACATCGTCACAAGGGGCGGCTAGGTGGTGAAGTGAATAGAGCACTGGCCCTGAAGTCAGGAGGACCTGAGTTCAAATCCAACCTCAGACACTTAACACAAAAACTAGCCGTGTGACCTTGGGCAAGTCATTTAACCCCAACTGCCCTTCAAAAAGCAAAAAAACCCATCATCACACTGGTGAGAAGTCTCCAAATACGGGCTAGTAGGCTCATCTAAGGATCTACACTGCTTAGTACAGTAAACAGCACATAGTGGGCATTTAATAAATGTTGACTGATTGACAAATGTTGTAAAACTTATGCTCAAAGCCCTCTCATTGAAGGCAGGCCTGCCAGAACTTCAGTACCAGGCCATACCATGTGAGTACCCAGGATCACTCACATCCATGCCACAGTGAGGCAATGTAGGTGGACATTAGTGGAGACCATGATAAATAGCTATTAAATTATATTCATTTAGAAGATGGGACTCAGCATAACTAGAGGACAATATAGTGATATAATTTTACATTTCTATAGTGATCTGCTGTCTACAAAGTGCTTTCCTCTCAACTCTGTGAGGTAAGTAACATACTATTATCCCCATTTCATAGATGGGGAAATCAAGGTCCCAAGATATTACATGACTTGCCAACAGTCACAACGCTCATATGTATCAGACTCAGATTTTCTGATTTCGACTGACAAGCTCTTTCCGTGCTTTATCTTCAGAGGATACTGAGGATACACTTAAGGTTCCATGAGGATATTTGTTCTTGGTGACGAAAATGCAGGCTAATCAAGAGCTCTTCCCATGAAGACCGACACACCTATCTGGTATCACTGCAGCATGATTTAAGTGTATATTCCCCAGGGAAAAATCAGCCTAAATTATCATGACTTATCTAATCTAAAAGCTTCCAGCAAAGGCTCTGAACTTTCATACGACTCACTCTAAGGAACACAAATAAGGGCACATGAAGAATTCACAGAATCACAGGATTTTAAAGCTGAAGGGGGCTTCAGTCTATTCTATTCTCATTCTCTCACTTGATAGAAAGGCAAACTGAGGGCCAAGGCTGGATAGAAGCACAGAATATCTATCTATTTACATGGATTCATAGGATTTAGGGGAGAAAGAGATCTTAAGATATTATCTAATTTGACCTCTTTATTTTATAGAAGAAGAAACTAAGGTCCAAGAAGTCCAAAGATTTGCCTAGTATTACATCATTGGTTAAGAGTAGAATCTGGGGTGGTTAGGTGGCACAGTGAATAGAGTTCCAGCCCTGGAGTCAGGAGGACCTGAGTTCAGATCCAGCCTCAGACACTTAACACACACACACACACACAAAAAAAAAACCTAGCCGTGTGACTTTGGGCAAGTCACTTAACCCCAACTGCCCTACCTTCCCACCTCCAAAAAGAAAAAAAAGAGTAGAATCAAAACAAGACCTTCTGATTCCACCAAAGTCAGGGCCTTTTCCAAAACACTAGTCATTTTCCAATACACTTGACATTTTTCCATTAATACATAGCCCAGACACTGGGCATTGGTTTCCTCTCTGTATACCTGTAATGTGATTATCACTACAATGCCATGAAGCAAAGGTAGGCTCAAAAGGGGTTGAAAATTCTGTGGGTGGGCATAAGAAGTAAGGAGGGGTGACCCATCCAAAGAAGCACCCACACCACCCAAGCGAATGGCCTGCCAAAGATGCAAACATTCATGGGATGAGATTTAACACTATGAGGTGATCCCCATATTGAACGTTTGGCAAGGACAGAACATAGACAACAGAACAGCCTGCTTCTGTTCCCATTATAAAGGGATTTCAAAAGAATTTCAAAACTACATGTATGTAGTACTGCTCCATCCTTGGCTCCAACACATAAACTTCATGGGGGGCAAGTTGACGGCACTATAACGATTCAACTGTGACTGAAGTTCGGAGGCGCCCTACCTTGCAATCTCTTGGTGATAATCATAGTGCTCATCCTCCTCCAGCCACTCCACTGAGCCTGTTGTTGGGTTCGCTCGACCACAGAAGACCTTCATGGTGCCAATTAAGCCATCTGGTTTTTAGTGCAGAAAAAAGAGCTCTCTTGAGTTGATTTTAGCAGAGGAACTTGTGCTTTGGTCCACTTATCAGAAACCTATTCACACATAAGACCCCCAAAATAAAGCAGAGAGAAATAAATCAATATACTAACAGAGCACAAACCATCCTATCTTCAAAGAGTCCCAACTGAGAAGAACTAATCAACAGGACTCAGTTGTCTCTTGAGTCTTTGATTATTTGGAAGATTGTTAAACATATGTTCACTGTGGCTTAAATTCAGTCAGCAAACAGTGTGAAAAGGTCTACAGGAATAAAGGGTTAGGCAATAAAGGGTCAACAACTTCAGTAGCTCTGAAAAGAACAAAACAATGCTCAAGATGTAATACAACCAGGATGGGCATAAATAGAAGAAAAGGAGAAAAAGGCAAGGAAAAAAAGAATGGAGAAAGAAGTGATAAAACAAAAGGATAGAGAAGAAAAGGGAAAAGGAAAAAATACACTATAGAAGAAAAGAAATGCCACCAATAAGTGCTTCCCTTTGCCCTGAGAAATACAAAGATACTAAATAATCCAGAGACTGGCTAATTTTCTAGTAAGGAATATTTGTTTACATATATAAAATCCAAACACCTACAATACATCTATTATTTTCTTTCACCTGTCTATGCAAGTAGACCTGAAATAAACCAGGAAAGACCAACAATCTTCTCCACACTTAGTTAATGGCTCTCATGATCCACACCCTTTCTATACCCACTACTACTATCCTAGTTCAAGACCTTTCATTACCAATAATATCACAATAGTTTCCCAACTGGTCTCCCCACCTCCAATATATAGTATACAGCACTGTGTACTTGTACTGCAATTTTTTGCTAAATCATAGCTAGTCATACCCTTGGTCTACAATCTTCAATAACTCCCCATCAACTACTTAAATCTCTATATGGATCTCTCCCTCACTATATGACCATAATTATCACTGACAATTTTGTGTAGCATTCCCAAGAACTTAAAACATCTTCTTGATGATTCATTAAAAACAGCACCACAGGATCTGCTTTGCCTTCAGGCAAATTTTTGTTTACAATTACTTTAGAAAATATCCTTTTCCCTACCATCTGATTACCTTTCTCTTCCTGTAGTTTAAATTCAGGACACACTGCAACAGCCACGAACTATTTCTAAAACTCCTCTCTCCTGGCAGAATCCAAAAGCTTCAGGCAGAGCTGGGCTGCTTCTAATGCTTCTCTCCCACTACAAATTCTGAAGATCAAAACTAAATTCCTGCCTTACAATTTCGGTTAATTACCTAAGAATAAAAGCACAGTATAAAATAGATTACTTATGCCATTTTTCATCTTCTATGAAAGTTAAACTATTTCTTTTGTACATAAATTTTTAAAAGCCCAACCTCCTCAAACTTTTAATTCAAAGTCATTCAAAATATATGCCCTAGCCCAGTTTTCAAGTATTCCTCTATATAAAGCTCCAGTCTGACCAGAATAATTTCTAATCCATGAATATGCACTATACTTTCCTGTTACTCATGAAACAGGACTTGCTTAAGTTTTCACAGAAGATAAAGGTTTACAAAGTACTGTGTATACTTTATCTCACTAGATCTTCACATCTACATTGTGAGGTTGCTGTTTTATAAATGGCATTTTATAATCTTTATTTTATAAATTTTATAAACTGAGGCAAAGGTTAAGTGACCTGCCCAGCATCACACTGCTAGTGTCTGAGGACAAATTTGAACTTGGGTCTTCCTGACTCCAGGCCCACTGCTCTACCCACTGCTGCACCACATAGCTGTCTTCCCTTTGGCTCAATATAGAATCATTTAGGCTTTATATTTGCTATCATATTTTTTTTTCTTATTTAATCAGTCAGTATGGTCATAAGACCCCTGCTGAACTCAGGATCAGGCAAGAGCTGAGTGCAAAGCTTACCTCTAATCCACACTAATTGTACAACCACTAAGAAGTCAATTAACATAAGCTTCATTTTTTCCTATTTTGCAAAGTAAGGATAGACTTCTTGGAATGAGAAATCAAATGGCAGAATCAAATCCTGATTCTGAGGCCTCTTGGCTGCATGACCCTGGGCAAATAGCTTAACCTCTCACAATCACAAACTTTCTGAGTCAATAAGCATTTATTAAAAGCTACATGCCAGACACTCTGCTAAGCACAGGGGAATTAAAAAAGGGTAAAAAAATAGTCTCTGCCCTCAAAAAGCTCACAGTCTGATAGGGGAGAGAGCAATCAAACAAACAGGGACAAACAAGTTATATACAGGATAAGTAGGAAATAAGAGAAGAAAGGCATTAGAATTAAGAAACTTGAGAGAGCCTTCCTATAGAAAATGGGATTTTAGTTGAGATTTAAAGGAAGCCAATGGGTAGCAATGAGGAGGGAAAGTATAGGAACAGAAAGAGAAAACATCTAGAACTGAGAAATGGTAGGTCTTTTTTGTGAAATAGCAAGGAAGTCAAGGTCACTTGGATTAGAGAGTATGTTGAAGGGAGTAGATGTAACAAGATCCAGTGTTACTGAATCAAAGAATTGTGTCAGGGTATAAAGATGGAGAAGATGGAGGTATAAGCTATAAAGGGCCTTGAACGCCAAACAGAGAATTTTATATTTGATCCTAGAGGTGATAGGGAACCAATGGAGGTGAGTAGTGGAGTGACATGACTGGACGAACCTTCACTTTAGGAAAATCATTTTGTCATTTGAATGGAGGATGGACTGGAATGGGCAGAGACTTGAAGCAGACAGACCCGTCAGCAAGCTATTGTAATAATTCAGACATGAGGTCAAGAAGTTCTACTCTAGAGTGGTCCAAGTGTCAGAGGAAAAAAGGGGGCATAAATTGGAGGGACGTTGCAGAGGTGAGATAGACAAGCTTGGCAACAGCCTAGATGTGGGGAAGGAGGATGAGAGATATTGAGGAGTCAAGGATATAAGGTTCCCCTCAACCATAGTTTGAAAGTTGGGGAAGACTTTGGTGGAAAGATGTTTTGAACATATTTGAGTTTAAGATGTCTACTGGACATCTAGTTTGAGATGTCTGAAGAGCAGCTGGAGATGCAAGACTGGGAATCAGCAGGGAGGTTGAAGCAGGAAAGGTAGATCTGAGAGTCAGCACAGAGATGGTAATTAAAGCCATGGAAGCTAAGGAGATCACCAAGTGGAGCAGAAAATGGTCCAGGTCAGAGGCCTGTGTAACATCCACAGTTAGCAAGCATGATATAGATGAGATTCCCACAAAGGAGACAGAGAAAAAACAGTCAGACAGGCAAGAATAGAACCAGGAGAGAGTGATGTCCTGAAAACCTAGAGGAGAGAGTATCAAGAAGAGGGTGATCCAATAGTGTCAAAAGTTGCAGAGATGTGGGGCGGCTAGGTGGTGCAGTGAGTAAGAGCACTGGCCTCGGAGTTGGGATGACCCGAGATCAAATCCGGCCTCAGAAAATGAGCACCCACACACAAATAATGACTGGCCATGTAACCTTGAGCAAGATACTTAACCCCAATTGCTTTAAAAAATAAAAAAATTTTAAAAAATTTAAAAAAAAAAGGTGCAGAGATGTCAAGGAGCCTAAGAATTGAGAAAAGGCCACTGGCTACAGCAATTCCAGGATGTCAGTCTTACAGACCACTAAGACTGTATTACATAGAAGGTGTCAACCTACATTAGTAGAGAATTCATCACCCAAAACACCCTCTACCCTTGACATCAGAGATCAGGTCCATCCATAGAGTTGTCACCTTGGAGTTGTGAGGAGCTGTAAATCTTTTTTGTGAACCTTAAAGCACAGTTGTTATTAGTAGGTTATTATTAATGGTATGGGGAAATAAGCATCACTTTATTGTTGATAAACTGACTATACAATCCAGAACCTTGCTGTGACTGATTTTGTGCTCCAACATGATGGCTTATAATGAACATGTTCAAGCAACTAGTTTTTTCTTAAAGACAGTGCCTTAAAGCCAAAAACAGAAGTCAGGGGGAAGGAGAAGAACATGACATGTTTGGGACACACTGAGTAAAAGTTTAATTTATTAAAAAAAAAAACAGTTGTCAGTTTGTAAAGGGCCTAAAGGAATTTGGACTTAAAGCTATGGGCAATGGACAATTATTGAGTTTTTGAGGATTCCTTGGGGTAAGATGAAAAAATATTGTTGCCAAAAATATGGAGCCAGAAGTTGGATACAGTTAAGTCTATGGTTGAGGACAAGGAAATGATATCGAATCTGGGGTCAGCCAACTTGTTCTCCTTGAGGAAAGGACTATGCTTTTATTTCCCAATGTGTGCTCTCCCCCCTCCCCTCCTCAGCTTGTAATATAAACTGTCTACAGGGAAACTCCTAGAAGTCAGCAATTAAATTTCCCCTCTGCCTTTGTATCCCATAGCATGTAGCACAGTATTTGGTACACTGTAACTTTTTTAAAGTTTGCAAAAGCATTCTCCATATATTATCCTGGCTCTCATTTTTATTATGTAGGTGGCCTTGGACAAATTATCTAACCCTCATTTTTCTCTTCTGTAAAATTCGGAGAGCTGCCCACATGAGGCCCCCATTTCACAAGCAAGGATCACCACCAGGATTTGACTCAAATTCCACCTTCCCGCATCACCCAGATTTTCGTAGTTAGGATTGTGCCTCCCTACCCTGGTCTTCCACAGGTAAGCCTTTGTCCTCTCCGGCTGTTTGGGAAAGGTGGAGAGGCAGAGGCAGGGGCTAACCCAGCACTCCTCTGCCGCAGGGAGCCAGGGTCTGCCTGCGCACCCCCACCCCCCTCCCGCGGAGCCCCAGCCCCAAGGTCATACTCCCGGCCAGCTACTGCATGAGCTCTGCTGGGGTGTGCAGACGTCCGAGGTCAGGATTAGCCATTTGGGGGGACAGGACCCTACACCTCTGGGGAAATGTGGCATTGCTAACGGAGGCTGTGAAACGTCTTTTAGATTTCTGGTGCTCAATCACCTGGGGGTTACAAGGGGTGATGCTCCTTCTGAGAAGCAAGTGAACCCGAGGGGCTCTAACAACGTGCAAGGGTCCCCAGGGGATTCTCTAATTTATAGACTAGGAAACTGGCGTCAGGGAAGGAGCCTGACTTTGCCTGGGGTCACGCCGGGATGAGCATCTTCGTCTTCAGACCTAGAGCAAGGCCTTTAAGCAGATCTCGGGATCTGGTGGGGAGGGGCTCAGCTGCGGCAGGGGATCTCGGGGTCGGAACCCAACCACCCGGGGTTCCTCTTTCCGGGGACAGCCTGAAGAAGCGAGGCTACCCCGGCCCCAAGGGCAAGGACCCCCATGGCTCCCTCCTAGCCGCTCTGGGGGGCACGGCAGATGAGGACAGGGCCCCGCCCCCCCGGGGGCGGGGAGGGTAAGACCCGGGCCCGAGAAGGGTAAAAGGTGGGTATCTCAAGCTCCCCCTTCCTCCGAGGACCCCCACCCCCGCCCTCCTCCAAACGGGCCTGAAGCGGGGCCCGGGAGCGCCTGCTCCCCTCCATTCCCGAACCGCTCCGGCCTCCTCTCCTGCGGCCAGTCAAGCACGCACGGACAGCGCCTGCCGTCGCGCACGCGCACTGCTTCCTCTCCGCGCTCCCTTTCCCCCCCCACCCCCAACCTCCGCTTTAGAACGGTAACGGTCGGTCGGCCGGCTAAGTGTCTCACCGTCCTCGCGACCGGCCGCAGCCGCCAGCGCCATCTTCATCGGGGAAATAGCCGGCCCAGGCGCACGTGGCGGGAAGGGGAGAGGTGGCAAAGCTTACTAGACCCCCCGCCCCTGCCTCGTGAGGCCACGCCTCGGAGACGGAGAGGAAGCTCTTACGTCACGCTTCGGAGGCGGGGCTAAAGAGATATCCCGGCATGCCCCGGGAAAGCCGAGTAGGCCGACGAAGATGGAGAGTGGTACGGCGCCTGCTGTGCTGCGGGTGAGACGGAAGCGCGGCGCGGATCCTGCCGAGGCGCTCGTCCTCGCGTGTAAACGGCTGCGGAGCGGGGCCTCTGAGGAGGGGGCGGTGGCCGCGGGGCCGGGGCCTGTGGAGGAGAACGTCTTCAAGCTGGCGGCGACCGTGTCCTCTCAGGTAGAGCGACCCCCTGCTGGGGAGCGGTGAGCAGAGCGGGACAGGTCCCTGCGGCTGTCCCGCAGTCACCCGAAAAAAGGGGGTGATCATGCTTCCGGAGCGTGGCCTCCCGGGTGGCTCCGGGGACGCGTTCCAGAAACTGAGGACCAGAGCAGACTAGGGACGTAAATAGGGAGCGAGTCTGACCCGCTTACCGGGCCGGCCCAGACTGCGCTGAGCCCAGGAGAAAGGGGCCGCTTAATTCCATCGTTAGTGGGCCCGAGGAGAAGGGAGCCGGAAGAGCCTGGAGTGCGGCGCCCCACAGAGAGGGCGGGCCCCGAATGGCCGGCGCTGGGCCCGCCGCTGGTGTAAGCAGTCAGGAGTCGCGTTTTTCTCGTGCGGGGAAAGGCTATCTGCATCCAGAGAGAGAACTGTGGATCAAAGCATACTATTTTCTCTTTTTCTATTTTTTATTTTTCCTTTCTCATGGTTTTTCCCTTCTTTCACAACATGACTAATGTGGAAATATGTTTAGTATGATCATGCATGTGTAGCCTATATCAGATTGCATGCCATCTTAGGGAGGGGGAAAAATGGAGGGAGGGGGGGATAATTTAGAATTCAGAATCTTATATAAACAAATGTCGAAAATAAGTTTTTAAAAATAATTTATAACAGCATCGTGTACATAAAGAAAATTCATATATAACAAAATTCTTATAATAAAATGTATGTCAGGAAAACAGGAAACAAAGCTGGTACCCATCAAGAAAATGGATAAATCGTGGTTTATCGATGTGATGGAATTTTATTGTATATGTAAGGAAAGACAAATATAAGGGATTCAGAAAAACACAGGAAGACTCAATGCAGAGTGAAGTAAGATGAAATAGAAAAGCTGTGAACTGAACTGAACACAGTATGATTACAATAGCTAATCTTAACGTCCAAGAAGGAAAGAAATAGACTTATGTGGCACTGTCAGACTCAGATGATGGCTCAGATTTTGCTTAACTTTACCATTTTTTGTTAAGAAGGAAGGCTAAGCTCACTGTGAGGAAGGGCATACCCAGAAACAGGAAAAAGAGCAGCAACACTTTAAAGAAAGAAGGAACACTGGGCTTTGGAGTCAGAAAACCTGAGTTCAGGTGTGACTGTCCCTCAGTCTCACAGAGCCTCAGATTTCTCACCTGCCTCTTGAGTGTTCCTAAGCTTCCCCTATGTCATCTGGACAGTGAGGAGGGTCCTCTCCAGCTCTGTAACTCTTTTTTTCTGGTTCATGCTTCTGTCTCTCTCCTCTCTTCCCTGCTTAGGATGAACCTGTTCAGAAGTATGTCAGAGAAGCCATCGCCAGAGCCCTGACTCCTTCACTGGAAAGTCATCAGAGAATACGTCAGGATCTCCTCGCCACAAAGCTGGTGACCCGGCAGGATGACCGATACCGCCTGGTCTCCAAACGCCGGGCCCCCTATGCAGAGGGAGAAGCAGCCCTGCCGGCTGTGGATGCTGCCAGCAGGGCTGAAAGGGACAAGCCGGACTCCAATAGAACCAAACAGATGGCACAAACAGGAGGCACTTCATCATCTGTGGAAGAATTCCAGCTGTTTGATATCATTCATGAGGATGCTGTTGAGAAAGAGACCCTCTCCCTCCCTGCCACTTGCCCTGAGGTAAAGTGCCCAGAAACTGCACTGTTGCTTTGTGAGCCCTTTCTGGGATTTTCTTTTTTTCTTTTGATGATTTCTTTTTATTTTTTATTGTACATTTTAATATTTTTAATTATCTCACTCTACAGTAGTGAGATTTGTTATCTCAAGCATTTGATCCCTATACTTTTTTTTTTTTTTGCATTTTTTTTTGGAGGGACAGTTGGGCTTAAGTGACTTGCCCAGGGTCATAGGGCTAGTTTTTTGTGTGCGGTAAGTGTCTGAGGCAGGATTTGAACTCAGGTCCTCTTGACTCCAGGGCCAGTGCTGCTCCACCTAGCCACCCCTCTGGGGTTTTCTTGGCAAAGATACTGGAGTGGTTTACCTTTGACTTCTTCATTGGATTAAGGTTAAAAAAAAAAAAGGTTAAGTGACTTGCTCAAGGTCACACAGGTAATGAGTATTTGAGGCAGGGTTTGAACTCGGGTCTCCCTGACTCCAGGCCCAAAATTCCATTCACTAAGTCACCTTGCTGCCTTCAAGGCAAACAGGTTGAGTGACTCACCTAAGGGTCACACCACTACTGAGTGTTTGAAGACAGGAGTCCAGTGTGCTATCCAGTGAGCCACTTAGGTGCCTCCAAGATACAGCAGGCATCATTTAACCACACAGTTAAAAAAAAATCCAACCCCCTGCCCCAGGTATGCATCCTCTCAGGTAGGGATTAAGCTAGATGTTCCTGCTGCTCAGGAGCTACCATGGGGTCAGGCCCATTTCAGGGGCTGGGGGACTTTTCATTGTCAGCCCTGCCCGCCTGTCCCAGAGTAGCTGAGGACCTAGGACCCAGGTTGAAGAATGTTTTGTTGGTTTTTTGTTTTTTTTTAATTCCACTTTCGTAAAAGGGAGACAGTACTCTTGGGTGTTGGCAAGGTTGGTTCTTGCTGATAAGGCCCTCCTCAGCTGAAATTACTTGCAGTTTTTTTGTTGTGGTTTTTTTTTCCACCATGAGCAGAGTTGTGAAGAGAAGAAAACGACTTTTGTCATTCTCTTGTTCCTCCTCCCCTGCATTTTGACCCTGTGTCTTGGGCTGTGGCCACTTCAGGAATGGCCTGTGTACAGCAGCACTCTGATAAACCCAGTACCTAATGGCAGTAATCATTATGAGCAGACACCACCAAATGCCTTAATGTAGAAAAGCTGTGCAGCAACCAGGTCCACATGCTTTTCCAACTTGGTTTGAAAATCAAGAGTCCTCCCTCCATTATGAAATGAGTAGCCATCACTGACCAGGCTTGGCCCCAATGAAGCAATAGGAGAAGGCCCCTCATAACTAGGGATACAAGTGGCAGAAGCATGAGTGTGGAATGCTTCATACAATGTGCTAGAACTTTCTGATAAGTTATGAAGTTTTACAGAGCTTTTTCTTTCTTCCTTTTTAAAAGTAGCTTGTTATTTTTCAAGTAACAAATATTTTTATTTCTCTGTCCCCTTCCAACCCACCCCCCAATTGAGCAAAATTTTCTTTATTCAAAACAACCCCCCAAAAATCCCTCAATACATAACCACATAACTAATTCCTACATTGGTAGTATCTGAAAACATATGTCTCTTTATTTGAAGCTCATCATCTGCAGGAAGTGAGTAGAATGTTTCATTTTCATTCTTTCGTACCTCATTGTTTATCATTTCATTGATCAGAGCTCTAAAGTCTTTCTTTATCATGTCTCAGTGTATGAAATTGTTCTGATTCTGCTCACTGCTCCCTGTGAGTTTGTAAAGGCTTCTTCCCTTTAAAAAAGATTTCATTGTTATAAGGGATGATCTCTTGGAGGGAGAAAGGGATACAACGAGTAAATATAGGTAATAACATGAGGTAGCAATCAAACTGTATTCTAAAAAATAGAAATGTGTAGTTCACTGTGGAAATGAGAACCAGGGAAAAAATAATAGAACAAAAAATTATAATGCTGTTTGAGTCATTTTGTATTTCTGGGATGAAATGGTAAGTTCTAGATGGTTGTCCACTTTGGTCCATTGATATTCTTGGCCAATTACATATATTACCCATTGTCATTCCTTTTGTTTTCCTAACAGAAGTCAGATCCAGATGTGATACTCTGTAATTCAGTAAAGTTGATCCGAGAGCGGCTTACCATTTCCAAGGACGGAAAAGGAACTGAGCACCGAGAGAAGGAGGACAATTATGTCTATGACATTTACTACATGGAGACATCCACCCAAGGATGGATTGAAAGCATCCTGTCTGTGCAGCCCTACAGTCACGAGTTGGAGCTGGTAAGGCAGGCAACAGGGGTGCAGGCTTAGGTAGGCCCTGAGAGCAGGGGTCACACAATCACAGAAGGGGAGAGTTGAAGGGCATCTCAGCATCTATCTGGGTGGGCCTATATGCTGTAATGTGCCTGCCCAGTGGTCACCCGGGCTTTACCTGAAGACCTGCACAGATGACGAACTTCTTGGTCTTGGGACAGCCCACTCCCCTGTGGGACAGCTCCAGTGGTTGGGACATTCACCCTAAATTTACCAAAACAAATCTAACTTCTCCCATAACTACCCTTCTCCAGAATGCTTGAAGGCAGCATCATGTCCCCCCAAATCTTTTTCTTCAGGTTGAATGTGCCTAGTTCCTTCAACCAGTCTTCATAGGTTTGTGTAGAAGTGGGTTGTTTTCTAGTCAGTATGTATTGAGGCCACTAAGTGGTGCAGTGAATGGAGCCCTGGGCCTGGAGCCAAAGTTTCAATGAAGCCTCAGAGGCTTAGAGCCCTGTGACTCCAGACAAGTCAAAATGTTACCTCCTCTTGCCTTAGTTTTAACTCCCAGGCTTGTTATCAGGATCAAAGGAGATCTTGTTTGCAAAGCGCTCTCTGTAAACCTTAAAGCAATATGTAATTGCTAACTATTAGTATATTTAGTTCCTCCAATAATGATTTACATCTTAAATGTTAGTATTTTACTCATAATCTTTCCCTAGGTTTGTAACAGAATCTTTATTTTGGATCATCTGAAAAGACTTGTGAAGAAGCAATTTTTGTAGTTCAGAACTTGAGTCTTTTTTGGCTTTCTTACACTTAAGGCAATGTGTATCATAAGATTTAGTCCTAGAGGTGACCCTAGTCTATCTGGTCTAGGGATTCTTAACCTGGGATTGGTGAATTTTTTTTTTTTTTAATTTCTATTCTTAAATATTTTGACAAGTCTTTCAGTATAATTGAATTCCATTGTGATGCTCTGGATTTAAGAACATTCTGAAAAGAAGTTCATAGACTTTAGGAGATTGCCAAATGACATAAAAAAGACTAAGGAACCCTGGCCTGGTCCAACATTCTTATTTCGAAGATGAATGAATAGGTCCTGGGGAAATGGCTTGTCTGAGGTGACAGAGCTATCAGCTAGGAAGTGTCCTCTGACACCTCCCAATCGCAACAGTGCTGGTTCTGTTTGGATTATGTAACCCACTTTTCCAAAATAGATGTGATTTCTTGGTACCCTTTGACAGTGACTACTATTTGTATTGAGATAAACAGGTACCTGATGATCTAGTAGAGGAAATTGATGATGCTGATGACGAAGACGAGAACAGTGAGAATCACTGGCGCAATGAGTACCCTGAGGAGGAGGAGGAGGAGGAGGGAAGCAGTGACAGAGAGAGCACCAGAGGTAAGCACAGCAGGGGTCCACATTTGTGTAGCACTTCAGTCAGCTGGCCTGTATTGCCTTCTCTGTGCTAAGCACTGGGAATAGAGTGAGGCATGGTGGTTAGAATAGGGCTGGCTCTGTAACATTAGACAAGTCAGTCAGTCCACATTTATGAAGCACCTACTGTGTGCCACTGTGCTAAGTGCCAGGGATACAAAATGGGGAGGGAGGGCCAGAAGTCCCTGCCCCTCCAAAAAAAAAAAAAAAAGATAATGCAGAGACGTCGAGTGAGTCAAGTTCTCTCTTAAATGGAGGCTTGGAGTTCATGGTCCCAGTAAGTAGCAGAGGGTGGGATTTTACAGTGGGAGGAGGGCAGCATAATGGAAAAGTCAGTCCTGAAAGAATGCAGCCAGATCAGAAATAAGTCAGTCACTTAGCTTCTTTTAAATGAGATGTTACTTGTAGGTTATGAGGTTTGAATGAAATGTGTTTCTTTAGCCTTAAAATCATCAGTTTAATTGTATTAAATTATAAAGCCTTGAACTTTATATATATATATATATATATATATATATATATAAGGTTTCTGTTCCTACGATAAGAAGGAAGAAATGTGTATAGCATAGCATTCTCACAGCTTGGTCTATGGATACCTTCAAAAAAAGATGTCACAAGTGCCTGGTTCAACTGTTCTCATTCTTTTTCTAGGATCTGATGAAGAATATGGCAGCTTTAGTGATGAGGAAAACAGTGTCATCAGACCAAGGAAATGGAACAAATATCCCTATGATGTGCTAAAGGAGTTTGAGTATGACAGCTCCCAGGACTTAGATTCAGACTGAGGATTCCTCAAGCATTCACCAGTTACCTAGGACAAGCCAGTTGGTGGCTCTGGCCATGGGCATCAGTCAGCCTCCTCTTTTCTGCTGACCCTGCCCCAGAGTGCCACTTACTACCTTGGAAGGGAAAATGGGGAGAAAAGTCCCTCTGGGAACTTGGCTCTCAGGTCAGATTCTGGCCTCCAGATAATTTTGTGTTGCTGGGGAAGGAAAAACCTAAGATAAATCCGAGCTCCTTTGCCTCTAATTGCAGTGTTGCCCATTGGTATGGGAAGAAAATCCTTTCACCTGACACTGCCAGAAGGTATTTTCCTTTCCCTACACTTTATATTTGAGCCCTTTTTAATCTAAAAGGTTTCCCCTTCCATATAAAAAAAAAAAAAAAAGAATTGACTTCTACGTGTTCAGATCTACAGCATTCCTAAGATTTGAGTTTTTGGTGAGAAAAGTTAACTTTTGAAGCCAGTGAATAACAATGTTGCTAACGTGTTTCATGTGAAAAGGTTGGTCTACCCCAACCTTTTCCTTTCTGCTGCAGGTCTTGCTTCATGCTGCTAAGTGAGGCATTTCTTTGGAATCCTCTAGTGTTAAGAGGTGAAAACACTATGAAAGGCTGCACTTTATCAAGAAGATGATGCATGTATGTTCACTGTTAGTGAAGTGTTAAAGTGAGAAGAATCCATGTTGGTATTTTCCCCATTTCCCATCTGTGGCCTTACTTTGATCCTGCTTGTAGAGCTGGGAATCCTTTGACACAAATGCCAAGGGACCTGTGTGTGTATGTCTGTATATGTGAATTTGGTGCACTGATTGTATTAAAGATTATTTTGGAACATGGAAGAAAATGCTTTTTTAATGTTTGTTAAACTCTTCACTGTGGATCGTGCCACAACCTCTCCTTCCCTAAAGTTGGCAACATTTACTTTGTAATGGAACAGCAGTGAGGTCTCATTTTTGCTTTCCCTTGAGAAAGGTTGCTGGGGAACTCTCACCAAAGGGAAAAATCTTAACAGAAACAATGGTTTTATAACCAGAAGTTGTGTAACTACAAGTGTATATTACAAGTGAACTTACTCAAATCCCCATTTTAAAACCACAGCTGCCTTTATTCCAGTTTGAGTCAAAGCACCATTGAATATAAGAATTGGAAGGAGCTATAGAGACCTCTGGTCCAAATTCATTCTGCAGAGAAAACAATCCCAACCAGCAGACATGACAGCCAAATTGCACGGAGCCTGACCTCAGTCCAGCTTTAGCTTCTAATCCATTGGCCCAACCCCCACCCCAGGACAAAAGGTATGAATTGTCTAGCTAAGAAATGCTCATCAAACTAACAGATATAGTTAGTCTCAGGTCATAACTAAGGAACTGGACTTGGACAGAAGCTTTCTCCCTGACATAAGATTTTGTCTTAAGAGGCATCCCTTCCCCTGCCCAAATTTTTTAAATTGTTGCCGAGTTAATAAAAATGTTAGACCTGCCTAACCATGGCTTTGTAAATTCTCTAAGGGGAAGGGGCAAGAACATGCTTTCAGTTCTGAGGCTTTCATACTGTCAAGACTTTATAAGAGGCAAGATTAAAATTCACCTTTTTCTTGTCTTGCTCCCAATACTGAACCAGTGTTTTGTAAAACACTCAACTGAAAGTCTATAGCTATGCTTACCTAGCTTTTGGTCTGGTTACACAAACTCTGGATTATCTATGCCTGCACAAGGGACAGACTTGTGAGACGGTACTGGCCAGGATAATGATCTCGGCCATGAGTCGGGTCTGGTCTGTTCAGTCACACTACCAGACAAGAGGCACTGGAGTTGGTAGGAATCCCAGGTTGGCTATTTAGTGCATCTTCAGGTGCCGGCATGCTTAAAGCCTCATCTTTCCAGGTCTTGCTTTCTTCCTTTATATTGAAACAGTGGACAACTTCTACTGTACCTTCCAATTCTAAATCCTATGCTCTTAGTCAATTTAGTAGGTACTTTTTAAACCTGAGGAGCCATGCAGAGATAGCTGAGATCTGCTCTCTGTTGGACAGTACCTAAGAGTACCACTCAGTCACATTGCTTTAGCTTTATAGTCTTACTGTGCACAGAAGCAGTGTGATGCCTATTCTAGCACCTCCAATGAGACCGAAAGCATATACTTCCCAGAAGAGCCCATCCAATTTCTGTACATCTCTGGTTGTTAGAAAGTATTTTGCTTCTCTGCAACTTGATGAGGTACAGTCTTAATTCCTCCTGGTGAAGAAAAGTCCTGGAATTCACAGGAAATCAACTGCATATAACTAGAGAAGCTATAGTTGTTTTTTCTAAAGGTTCTAGGTCACAAAATAAAAGCCTTTCTTGATCCTGCCCCAAACTTATGACATTTGGCTTCTTCCCTAGGGGGACCAGACTCCAGGAAAAGCTTTCAGGCTGGGGACTAGACTCCAGGAAAACCTAAGCTTGCAATTTCTAGGAAGAGCTAAAATTAACAACAGCTGCTCAGTTACAAAATATAAAAGTGGTATAATCGTTTAGTAAGCTATCAAGACCAAGAGAAACAATCCAAATACACCATTACCTGAAGATTCAAAGACAGGCAGAATTCCAGCATATTGGATAAGTCCTCTTTGAAGGATGTATGGTATTATACATAGATTGTATGGTATGAAAAGGCACAGTTTCCAGCTGTCCTGGTGAAGGAGGGGACCAGAGGGATGAGAACATGAGTCCCTTAAAGTAAAGGCAGTGCTACCTCAATATGAGTTACTACTTTATTTTGTCCCTCCCCCTACTTTGGCCATCAGTTTATTTAAGGGCAAATTAGGATAGCTGTGTTAGCAAGTACAAAAGTTAATTAGACTCTGGTTTTGAGAGGCTTTTTGGAAAGCCTAACCCTAATTCTTGAGCTCTGCAATGAAGAAATTTGGGGCTTTCACGTTTTTAGTGCTTCCTCTCTCCCTAGAGGAGTTAAGATGGTGTTCATACAACCTAGTGTTCATCCTAGTCTTGAATAAGTGGTAATCAGAGTTGGTGGATATGCATACTGCCCTCTAGTAAGGAAAACATGTCTTCCTTTTGTACTCCTAGAGCTATAAAGTGCTATTAAAGAGTGCATCAAACTTGAGAGTCAAAAGATTTGGTTTCTAATTGGCCTTCACACACCGTTGTGACAAATCTCAGAGTTTGCTCATTTCTAAAATGCATTAGATGCTCTAACCTCCCTCATGGGGCTGTCATGAAGAAAGCATTTTGCAAGCCTTCTAGCTCCATTTCTCTCATTCATTCTGTACCAACGAAACTAAGATTTATCAAGTGCTTACCATGTATATACCAAGGCCCTGGGATTACAGAGATGAAAAATGGTCCTTGCCACACTGGAATTTACTTTCTACTGGAAAGGAGAATAGATGACATCTACACCAATACACAGAACACAGTGTAGTCATAGACAGGGACAAAGCAGAGATCACTTTCAGCTGATTATCAGAAAAGGCTTCATGGCAGAGGTAGCTGCTGAGATGAGAAAGGAGCGCATTCCAGTCATGGGTGCAGGCGCCATAGACTGAGCAATGGCTAAACAAACTAGGTAATGTATAATGGAATATTACAGTATGGGTTCAAGAGAAACATGGGAAGATGTGAATGAAATGTGAATTAGGAAGACCATTTGCATGACCACAATAATGTAAAGGAATGTCAAAATGAAGTCAAATATGGTGTAACTGTAATTATCTGTATTGGCCCAAAGCTGGATCTGTGATTTCATGGGCACAGGTTAAGGAAATTCCTTCTACCAATGCAATTGCCTTGAGCACTAAGAGGTTGAGTAACTTACCCATACTGTCAGGCTAGACTTGAACCCAGGCCCTCTTAGCTCCAAGGCCAGCTTTCTAACCACTGTACTGGTTAGAACCACCTGCTTCTTGCTTCAGAGATGTGCAGAGAATTGGATATTGCCTCAGACATGGTCACTGCATCACAAGACCACAGAATGGCCAGATCACAGACATAAAGCTGAGATGAACAAAAATTCACACCAAGCAGGGCAATGACTGACTGATTTGTAAAGAATAGACTGGAGGCAAGTATACCAATTAGGAGACTTATTATAATAGTCCAGGAAATAGGTGATAAAGTGATTTAGGGTGGTAGCAGCATTAAGTGGAGTGAGAGAATGATGCAGGAAATACTGTAGAAGTAGAAACAACAGGATTTAGCAACTGACTAGATTGAGAAGCAAAGAGCCAAGAATGACCCCAGCTATCAAAAATGGATAACTGGATGGCAGTGCCTATAGGGAAGTTAGGAAAAGTGATTAGGAGTATTATAAGTTTATTTTTTTTTATAGTACCTACCAAGGGATATTTCTAAGATGCACGTATAGGAAGTGGAACTGATAAAAACGTGTACATATAGATTTTCGAATGATCTTCAGGTATAGCTATAGCTAAAGTTATAATTTTAGGTGACACTGACCCTTAGGACGTGGGAGAACAATTAAACAGTAAATGGGTCAAGAAATGGTCACATAGATAGGAAAGCTAGAAAAACCAAGGAAGCAGAAAATATCCAGACGGGAGTGAGTCCTGTTACATGATGGAGAAAGGTGAAGGAGGACAGGCTGAGAGATAACTATCTTAATGCGGTTACTTCGGAGACCAACACTTACTCTGGGCAAGCCAGTCTATATTATACTGGAGACCTGAGTCACTATATGGTGTTTCAAAGTGAAATGGGTGGTATGGAACCATGGGGTACTCTTTCCTGAAGATTAGCAATTACTGAAAGGACAAAGGGAAACAGCAAGGTCAAAAGGACTCTTTCCAAACAAGTTAAGGGCTGAATCTAAAACCTTGTTTATAATTATAATCCATTATCAGACAACATATATTAAGTACTTAATGCTAGAGTCAGCCCCCTTCTTAGAACTGTAGCTTAATTTCCTTTTAATCAGTATAGAAACTAAAAGGATTAGACAAAGTACTCAGTGGGTTAGTCCCATGGACATGGCATGCTGTGCTTATGCATTCATTAGATTTTTTTTTCCCTATCTTTTAAAGGGTTTACTTCACAACTTCATAAAAGTTCCTACTCAAGTAGGGATTAAAACCACAAGTAAATAACTTCAGATACTAGTATGTAGCTCCTGGGAACCAGTTCCCCCAGAGTTCAAAAGAAAGGCCGATTTACCGTCCTTTAGGGTATTAACTTCCAGTCCTCTAATACCGGGTTACCTTCCCTACAGTAACACTGGGTTAGAAAAGAAAGGCCTGGGCTAGGGGAATTAATAAAGGTAGGGACCCCACTAGAATTAGCAATACAATATTCCCTGCAGGCAAGATGTGTTGCTATGTAAATACAGAGGAGCCACCAGTTCCTTAGGGTGGTCACATTAAGAACCAGATGTCATATAACATGATGTCATTCACAAAGCATGCAGTGGCTAAACTCTCCCAGATAGGCAACGGAAAAAATGTTTATCTTCATCAAAATGTCTCAAGTAACGTCATGTTTTTTAATGAAACTTGTGAATGAGTGACCAATTTACTATCTCCTAAAACTACTGGAAGGCAACTGTCCCCAGAAGAATATCCTATGTGCAAAATAACAGTGTCAGAGACTTTCAAATCCCTCCAAACAACAGCTCAATGAGATTTGAGATTTAAGGAATTACCTCACATGAGGAAAAGTGCAGGCACCAGACTGGCACAGATTTGAACTAATTTGTGCATTAAAGTGGCAAGGCTCCCAGGAGGTTAGGAAGGAAGGAAGAAGGAAATGATTGCAAAAGAATTTAATTTAAAAAAAAAATTTAATCTTGAGCCACTAAAAGCAGTCAGGTTCTAGAGTTCTCCACTAGTCCCAAAAGGCCAAGAGCTGTAGTGACTACCCTCCATCAGGCTAATGCATCACAACATGCCTCAATGAGATGGAATGATCGAGAGTTGATGCTTTCAGTAAACTTAAAGAGTCTGTGTGAATCCCACCTCTGACATATACCAGCTATATGACCCTGGGGAAGCTACTTAATCTCAAACTCAGTTTCCTCATCTGTAAAATGGGGATAAACTGTTGTAAAGTTCAAAGGAGAATATAAGTTAAAGCACTACATAAATGCCAAGTTATCTGTATGGTGCAGCACAGCATAGGCCTGGATTCAAGACCGTCCCACAGAAGATACCTACCTGCACTAATAGAGGGAGCTTCCTCACCAATGAAATCCCTATCCCACTGTGTCAGCACAGAGGTCACATTCTGCTAATACCTGAGACTATACTCAAATCATTAGTTCAAGAAACCTCCTAACGTGTGGCTTAAGTCTGAAATGAAGTGGTGGCAGTGGCCATGCTGATCAGCCTCCATGCCATGGAGGCAAGAAGAGATGGAATAGCCTGAGACACTACTTGTTTTTTCCTCTGAATGAAATGAAAGTAAGTTGCTGGTTTGGGTTATTGTGAATTTCCCAAGAGTGTTATTTTGCAAAAACTGTTTATGCAAAGTATTCCCACCCAAATCACTGTTGCTGATACAAGTGCGGACAGAAACAGGCTGACTCCATTCTCATCTTCATTCTTTATTGATTCTGAGGCCAAAGGACAAGGAGCAACATAAAATGGTGAGGTATTATCCCTGATCACCTCTGGCCCTGGGATGAGCACTGCCTGGCCTGCAGGGCAGAACACTCTGTCCAGCATTAGACAGTACTATAATTAAATGCAGCCAACTTGCACACAAAAAACACACACCAGGCAAAGACATACCACTGTCACCCATGCCTCTGGTCTTTGGGACCAATATGTGCACTAGAACTAACTTCTCTCCCTTTCTCCCCTGTGCCCCAGTATTGTCTGCTTCGAGGCTCTCAACAAACAGCTTGGAGGACAGGCTCCAAGAAATAGGTACACAGGAGAAGGAAGCTTCTACCAAAGGAAGGTCTCAGAGTCCTAGCTCTAAAGCCTGGGAAAGAGTTCTCAAGGACTTTACTAAAGGGTCCTTACTGCCTTCAAAGGTGATTCACCTCTTCCCATACATCCAAACAAAACTATACTAAACTAAACTAAACCCTTCTACAAGCAATCAAACTGTACCACTGAGAGATCTCAGTCCATCCAGACTTAGGTAAAGTCCCCTCCTGTAGCCCAGCTCCTAGAAGCTAGGGCAAGCAAGAAGGGAAGGGAGCATGCTTCCCATATGGGACACACACTGAGGCAATAGGGCTTGTGAGGTATATAAATCCTGGCAATCCAGCCACAGGGCCAATATGTGAAAATGCCAGTGCTGTCTGTGGGAGTTCTAAGACTAAAGTTTTCAGAAAACTATAATCACTATCACATAACACATCAACATGATGTGTGCATGTGTGTGAAAAACGATCTGACTACTAGCTGTCTTTATCAGAAAAGAATTAGATAATTCATGACTCAGGGTTGATTTAGACTTTCCATTGTAGGATTTATTTTCATTTATTTTCAGGAAGTTGTCAAAGCAATTAGCAGTAAATGCAGTCAATGTTTTTGAATTTCCAGCCGGGGCCCAGGATCAACCAACACTTTCATGTACTAATGTCTAAAATAAAGACATAGGGCCCCACTCAAGTGAATAGTCACTCCTCTTCACAAAAGGAGTGTGAACCCTCACTCATGAATTTGCTAATCTTTCTTCCCTGCTAAGACATTAGCCAGAGCTTATAACATACACACTTGTGTACAAGTGAATATTGCACACCTGTATGTGTACAAATATAAGTAGGAGTGTAAGAAACTTGTCAACCTTTACTCAACAGCAACTGAAAACACCACCAATGCAAAGTACTGAACTAACCACAATCCCAACTGTTAGATCCATTAGGAGAAGTCTCCACCTTCAACAGAAACTAACCAGTTAAAGAAGAATCTGCTCTGCTATCTCGGAAATTATAAATGCACCCAACCTATCTCAGCCTCTGAACATATGAACACCTGACGTTTCAATTTGAGGCCAATTATTCTGGATAATCTCAATTTTTAAAAAGGCACATAACCCTCTCCTCCCTTTTCCTGCCCCCTCACTCTCAAGAGTCCTGTAGAAAAAGTTTGGATTTGATCAAGGGAAAACCGTTTTAAAAGCCAGAATCCTTCCCCACTTCACCTTCCCTCCTCTCCCTGCCCCACTGAGAATTCCCAGTCCTCAGCCTCCAAAACCTGAAGACCAAAAAACCATTAATAAAGAGATTTGACTAGGATTTAGTATTAATGGTCTGAGTTTGGGGGGTAGGGGTGGAGCTGAGGGCAAGAGTTCTCAGTGAGGAATAGGGAAGAGGAAAGGATTCTAGGTTTTAAAATAGCTTTAAAATAACTTTAAAATACCGAATCCAAACTTCTGACTTAGGAGTTTGAAGATGTGGCCCATTTCTTCTACAGAACTCTGACTTGTTCCTGTCTGGCTGGGGGGGGGGGGGGGAAGAGGTCATATGTTCTTCTCAACATCTCTATCTCCTCACCAGTATGCCCTCCCCCAAAAAAACTTTTTTTTTCTTACCACTATGGTCAACAGAGACCCTTTTACTCTACTGTCATTCCACAGACTCCCCCCACTAAGTCTGTCAAATGTCAACACAGGGGTTTGGAGTTTTCATTCCAAAAAAAGACTGCCATGTGGGGAAATTGAGTTTCAGACTACAGAAGGCTCTTCCCCTCCCTCAGAAGGTTCTGTTGTCCTATTTGTTGGATATGCGGTCACGGGGCCTTGTTGACCCATGTATAGCTGGTTTTCCTGGCCTCTGGCCCCTAGTCAGATTTCCTTTCAGTTCTGTCTTCACTTAAGTCCAGCTCAGTCAGGACACAGCGACAGAGTAATTGTGTTGCTTTAGTGATAGCAGCTAGGGAGAAAAAGAGAAAGACAACACCTTTACAAACTAGCCCCAAAATTAACAATGTTGAATCAGTCCTCCTCACA
The DNA here is from genome assembly GCA_011680675.1 of Gymnobelideus leadbeateri. NCBI lineage: Eukaryota > Metazoa > Chordata > Mammalia > Diprotodontia > Petauridae > Gymnobelideus > Gymnobelideus leadbeateri. The sequence continues at coordinate 163,490 of WOXC01009272.1, forward strand.
AGAATTCCAGGGATTCCTCCTAAAGCCCCAGATCAGCAGGGCCAGCCTGAGGCAACCCTGTAAGGTGGTTCTCTCCCCACCTACCTTTGTGTTTTCTAGGGTATTTGACTGGTTGGTTGGCTGGTTTAGTGGCCAGTGCCTGTTTGCCCCACATCACCCTCTACTGCTCTGCACCTTTCCTTCCCAGCCTTTCTCCAACTCACAAAAACAATACATATCTCCATGGCCTTTCCCCAGAAGGTCCTTGCTAGCAATGCCTTTCAACACAACTTAATCTGGAAAACTAACCTGTGCTACATTCCTCCTCCAGGGAATTTGCAACTTTAATAGAGGGCTCTAGTTGATAAGGTGTTAACCTAAAGCTAAGACTAACAGTAGAAATTTCAAAAGTGGTGGCAAACAAAGCTTGTTGCATGCCTCATATAACAACTGGCTATGGAACTGACTCTCAACCCCTTATCTCACTCCACCCCACAACACACACCCCCAAGTAGGAGAGATACTTACCCAGGATCTTCCCAATGAAGAGTGGTTTCTTGGATGCAGGCAAATAGATAGCCACAAAGTAGACTGGGATCCCAGAAAAAGCAATTCCAATGCCAATCAGGGAGTTGATAGTGTCACTGTAAAGGGGTACAACCAACAGGAAAACAGAGCATGCGCAGAAAACAATAGGGAAAAACAGGCTCAGCTGGAAAAGAAAGGAGAATGAAGAATGTGAATATCATAAGATCCTATACATAGAGCCCAGGCCATCACTCCTTCCAGTACACCCTACCTCCAGCTTCCTGACCAAGAGGGATAAGGATCTCTGCCTCTAACCCATGAGATATGAAGAAGGCATGGCTAGAATTCTCACATGAGGGGGTGGGATAGGTAGTGCAGTGAATAGAGCATTATCCCTGGAGTCAGGAGAACCTGAGTTCAAATCCAGCCTCAGACACTTAACACTTACTAGCCGTGTGACCTTGAGTTAATCACTTAACCCCACTTTTGCCCTGCCTCTCCCCCCGCCAAGAATTAAAAAATTAAAATAAGATAAAAAAAGAATTCTCATACAAGGACAAACTAGGATGCTCTGTGACCAGGGTACCTGTTAATGGGACTTGGGTTATGGAAGCCTCTTGAACAAACAAAACCAGTTCCCTCCCCTACATCCCAAGCCTTTCCCTTCAGCCAATAAGAATAACCTCACCTTGAGGGGTCTAGGCCTCTCTGGCTCCTTGAATCGGAGGTAGAGCTGCCCTACAACTGATAAACCCACAAAGAACCAGTAACTGAAGCTAAAGTAGTTGATAAGCAGGAAGACATCCTTCACAATGAGGTAGATGATGGTCATGGTGCACTGTGAAGAAAAGGGTTTCATGTTGCACAGGGAAAAACCATAACAGGAGATCTTGATATGTGACATTCACTATTTCCTATCAATAACACCCTACAGTTGTATAGTGCTTTATGGTTATAAAACACTTTCACATCTTTCAAATAAATTCTCTAATCTGAGCCTCCACAACAACCCTGTGAGAGTAAACAGGTCAGTTACCATTTATTCCTATACTCTTAATATCTGGGACAGCTAGGTAGCACAGTAGACAAAGTGCAGGGGCCTGGAGTCAGGAAGACCTGAGTTCAAATCTGGCCTCAAATACTTGCAAGCTGCATGACCCTGGGCAAGTCACCTAACCATTTGCCTCAGTTTCCTCATCTGTAAAATGAGCTGGGGAAAGAAATGACAAACCACATCAGTATCTTTGCCAAGAAAACCCCAAATTGGGTCACAGAGAGTCAGACTCAACTGAAAAAACTCAAAAACAACAGCACTCTAATAGTATGTCACATTTATGTATTACTTTAAGGTTTATAATATATTTCCCTTGGGGTGGCTAGGTGGCACAGTGAGTAAGAGTGCAGGCCCTGGAGTCAGGAGGACCTGGGATCAGTTCCAGCCTCAGGCACTTAACACCCACACAAAAATAACTGGCCATGTAACCTTGGGCAAGTTACTTAACCCCAATTGCTTTAAAAAATTATTATTATTATTATTATTATTATTATTATTATTGTACATTTGCCTGGAAGTGAGCAGTTCAATTATCATCCCATTTTACAGATAAGGAAATTGGGGCTTATGATTTAGATTGCAAACGGTAACGTGGGAAGTAAGTGATACTAATCAGGCCTGGAACCTCAGCATTCTGACTGCTAACAATATTCTTCCTCCACTATACCATGCTGCCCAAAGGGGCCCATCTCCGATACTATCTGACTTACTCCTTTACTATCCCATCCTTTCCACATACCCTTTGGTTCTAAAGTTCCTGCTCTTCTTTCCTTACTGCAAGCACTTTAATAGTATAGGCAACTGTCCTTTCCAGAGAGAATCAGAATCAGGGCCCCTGCTCCAACAATATGTTCTCAGCCATTCTAATGCCCCTGATACCAACTTCACTTTATCTTCACTGCCTGTTCTCTCAACATCACTATCCTGCTCCCCTTTAGGAACATGGCCCCATTACCCACAGAAAGTAACTAGTGTAATGACTTGGCTCCAAATCTTTCCTCCCCATAAACCCCTTTCCCTTCTAGTGAAAGAGAACTCACATTGAAGAGCAAAGCAGGAACAGGTGTAAAGCGTTCAATGTGAATCATGGATAGAAGATAGGGGAGATGACCTTCTCGAGAACCCACAAAGAACAACCTAGGACAGATAGGAGTTAGATTAAGTTGGAGTCACCCACATCCAACATTCATTTAGCCCTAACAGTTACACACACACACACACACACACACACACACACACACACAAGCATACACACACAAAATTATCCAAATCCTAAGCCTTGTTATACAGGAGCTGAGTGAATGGTAACCAGGCTCCCAAGATGAAGGGAGACTCCATTAATACAGTCAAAGGGTTGGCCAAAGTTCCAGTTTAAAGCCTGCTTTCCTTAGCTCCAATGATAATCATTAAGATGGCATTTCCTCAAATAAATACCCTTGCCTTCAGTCAGCAGGATGGCAACTTCTAAGGCAACAACAAACACTTTCACTATATACATTCCTAGAACTGGAAGAATACAAAGAGGTCACTTACACAGGCTAGAAAGCTAGCCAGTTTGTGCTATATGCCACTAACAAACATGAGACACAAAGTAGGTAGCATGAGATTCATATTACCTTGATGAAGCAAAGATGGATGCATTGAGGCCTCCAAAGCAGGAAAAGGCAACAGCAATAGGAATTGTCCATCTAAATATGCCAAACACCTTGTCAGCAAATGTCTGGTAAATGACAAAAAGAAAGGAAGTCAAAGACCAAGACAAGTAAGCATCTCACAAGGACCTGAAGTGGGAGGAGCATTCACACAGCCCATGCTGAAGACTGATCTCTGCTCCTAGACCAGATGATGGCTTCGACAGAGCAGCAATTTACTGCCCAAGAGCAGAGAAGAGATAGAAGTAGGTCAGATAGCCTTATCTTAATTCTATTTGTGACTGGCCCAAACATCAGGGAAAGTAAGAGTATAGTGGAAAGAAATTAATTTGACACTATTTCCAAGACAGCCTCAAAATACAAATGGGACTAGGATCGGGGGACTCACCACAGCCACAGCATCACTTCCTAGGACAGCCTGGATATCCAAGACTGTATAGTAGGCCACATTGGTCAAGATATAGATAAGGGTCACAATAGGCATAGAAATCCCAATAGCCAGAGGCAAGTTCCTGTTGAGAAAAATATTAAATCATTCATTAGGATCCTGTACCTCCTTCCTTCCAACAACATTAACTCAGTTCCCTTTGGGGAAAGCATTTTATGAGATTTAAAAATGAAACTACGCTCCTAGTCCTTGGGCTCTACTGAATCTCCTTAACAATGTGCTACCCAACATCTTTCAATTTCACCACTAGGTGAGATATCAGTCACAGGATCTTGAACTTAAGAGTTGGAAGGGTCCTTAGAGGTTATTTAGTCTGACTTCATTTTACAGATAAGGAAATTGAGGAGGAAGTGATTGGTCCAAGCTCACACTGGTACTAAGAACAAAATCAGGAACCACACCAAAATCCTCTGACACCCTGCTATCTCCTCAAACTGTCCATTCAGACATGTTTTCTTTTTCAAAGTCTTTCAATCAGTGAAAAATGATTGTCTAAGAATGTAGCTGCCACTGGAGTCTTCATGCAAGGGTTATAAAAAATTTAGCTGGTGAACTTGGGAGTCAATGTCTCTACCTATTTAGTGTTCCTAGCTTAGGGCTGGGACAGAAGTACTCAGCCAGACTGGCTTAAGCCTTTTCTTCAGGTTATATGCTTCTAAGTCAGACCAGGCTTTAGCTTTGACTGCCAAGGTCACACTTCCTCTAGGTAGGACACTGGCCTCTAGTGGACCTTCCCTCCCAACTAACTCTCTTCTCCTTTCCCTTTGTCCTTCTCTTGCTCAAAGCAACAGAAGGTAAAAGGAAGAGGATGGAGAAATGAAGAAGGGAAAGAAAAGGCAAAGACAAAGGGCAAAGAAGTTGTGGACGTGAGGAAAGATGATCATTCACGTAAAGGTACCCACACCAATGGGATTCCCAACATAAATCAGTCTGGCAGTGCATTACAAACTCAACTTTACCTTTCTGGGTTCTTGATTTCCTCTGTTACAAAATTAAGGGTATCCCAACCTGAGTAAGAGAAGAGGGCAGAATACAGGGCGAGAGAGAGATTGCCCATATCCCAGGAAGCGCCCTGAAATGCATCCTGAAAGTGCTCAGAATGTCCTGCAAAGGGAGAGGGGGAGGGTTGGGATGGGGAGAAGAAAAGCAGAGCAGAGAGACAGCAAAGTAGAAACACACAAAATGAAAGAGAAGCAGGAAGAATAACAAAAGATGGGGCGGGGGGATTAAGGGCAGAGAGGAGAGAAGAGGAAAAAAGAATAAACAAAGTTTTAGTGCAAACAAAATCACAACTCCTGGCCCACTCACCTCAGACCCCAAGAACATCCAGTGCTCCTTCAGACTAAAACAAAGCAGCCCAGCAAAGTAAAATTAAAGGCATTTCTGACTATCTTTTATCATAACATCCTTTTAAAACCCCAATTACCACTTCCTGGCAAATGCCCAAAGTAATGATATCTGACCATTTTTTAAATAATAAAAATACAAAGAGTTTCCCTTTCTATATACTGAGAATATATTTTTTTAATCATACTCAGTACTATCTCTTGACATTATCAACCTTAGCTTGGAAAAACAGAACAATCTGTCTAAAGTTTATCAGACCCATGAATAAGATTCCTACTTTTCTACTTTTTTTCAATTATAATTATCCTACGTACGGGCGGCTAGGTGGTGAAATGAGTAAGAGCCCCGGAGTCGGGAGGACCCTCGGGGATCAGTTCCAGCCTAAGTACTTAGCACCCCATATAACCTTGAGCAAGTTACTTAACCCCAATTGCTTTAGAAAAAAAATAATTGTCCTATGTTAAGAAATCACAGGCTGTGCCAACCTTGAAGCCTCCTTATCTTTACCCACAGCCTAGACTAGCACTGAGATAATCATTAGAGCTTTCAGCTCAAAAAGATGTCCCCCAATCACCAACCCTCTGTCCTTGGATTTTCTTAGGAATAGCACAGGCTGGGACACACCTAGATTTTCTCCCAGATTTAGGGAAACAATGAGCCCAGTTAATCCTGTGTTCAGTATCAGATGGCCCCAACAGTCCGGAGCCCTTAGGGCAGGGTTAAATCTGAAATGACTTATTGTTTCCAGGCTATAAAGTAATCCCAACAAGTCAACACACTCAGACATAAACAAGAAGAAATGTTTAAAGGGGTTCAAACCCCTCAGTTTACATAAGAGGAAACCAAGGCTCAGAAAGGTTAAATTTGGGGGGCAAGATTACATAGGTAGTAACAGAACTTCTAATCAAAAACAGGTCCCTACAATACACTAAAATCATTACTTCTTCCAATATATCACACTGGCCCCTGGACTTGCAAATAAAAAGTCCAGGAAATCATGGTTAGCCTCCCACACCAACCACAGTCCCCTGGCTCTCATGGCTTCGGCTATGCTTCCAAACAGAATGAAGCAATGAGAAACCCCAAACTCCACTCTCCCTTTGATGGCAGCACCCACCTACTTGGTAGGATTTGGAAAAGTACTAAGCAGGTTTTTCTGCCCTCAAATAATCTTCCTTAATACTTGGTATAGTGTCTGAGATTCCATGTATGGAAATTCTCTTTTTTCTAAAGATTTTTGGTCACTAAGAGCCCAAACACCTCTGAAAGGGAAGAATACCTTTAAGATTTTATTAATTAACAGCTTTAGTGAGCATCCATGAAATTTAGGAATGTCCTATGTAGGGGCGGCTAGGTGGTGAAATGAGTAAGAGCCCCAGAGTCGGAAGGACCACCGGGGATCAGTTCCAGCCTAAGTACTTAGCACCCCATATAACCTATCAAGGAATAGAGTGGGATTGCTCCTAGATAAGGGTAGTAGAATGTTAAGATGTAGGAAGGCTTCACAAGTTTACAAGCTGGTCTAAGAGAGGTCTGACTAGAGAAGGAAGGACACGATAAGAAAAAAGCTGTACAACTGGCTCCCTACCCCACTGCTCCATGCCCATCTCCATCTACTGAGTCCAACTGCAATACAACTCAACCCAATATAACCCAACATAGCTCTGGACTCCCACATTTTAAGAGATCCCAGAGACTAGACAGAGACTAGACAGTGCTCATCCCTGATGGAAGGATTAGTCCTAGAGGAGAAAAGGGTACAATCTCATACCCAGCTGACTTTGGCCAGCCTATCAAGGGACCCAGTATCTTGCCAATACCTAAGACTGCTCCAAGGAGTCTCAAAGTCATATAAACATGAAACAGTCACAGGGAGATGAAACAGGTGAACCCAGGTCCTTTCACATATGCCAGAAGCCAGCAAGATGGCTAAACTTCACATCCTCTCTCCCTCCCAGGACCAACTTACCCTGGCACAGTTTTATAAGGCCTGTGACGATGATAGCAATAAGGGCAAGAACCTTGGCATAGGTGAACACATCCTGTACACGCGTCCCCCACTTCACATATGCACAGTTCACAAATGTCAGCAGACCTAGGAGAGAAAATCCATGTGGGGTAGCAGATCACAGGCAGGCTTGGGCAGAGAATTCCTGCCCCCTGGGCCAAGAGCCATCATTAATGTTCCATTTCTGTCCCCGACTGCTACTCAGTGACATGGTAATACAGCTCAGATTCAGGACTTAGCATTATTATGGATCAACAAACATAAGAAACCAGATAATTGGGTCAATGAAATGAAGCCACCCCCACCCAGGTCTGAATATACCTGTGAGAACCACACTAGCACTTGCCCTTCACCTAAGAAACATAGGCATGCACCTACCCCTTCTCAACTATAGAATTCCCTCCATTAAATAACTCCCATTTCCTGCCCATTTCCCCACTTCAAATAATGTTGATGCAACTACCCTCCTCTCTCTACATGGAAAAGTCTCAGACAGGTACAATTAAGTGATGATTAATGCGTGATGCTGGGCCTGACAGATTCCCGGGACACCTGCCCACATCTCTCCCTTCCCAACTTCTATGCTATCCATTCTTCCTTTTTACTAGCTTGAGAAGTCCTTCACTGAAGCAAGTGAATAGAGTTCAATAGGGAGGGGGCAGAAAGCAAAGAAACTAGCTGGACTTGGTGGGGAAGGCAGAGATAGACACCTAGAAGACTGTTATACATAGCAGTAATTACTTGATTTACTGACAACCTCAACAATACTTAAATAAATGCAACACTTCTTCCCCTTCCCCCCATCCTACTGAATCCTACACAAGTGCCCCTCCACCACACATACTTCTTTGGGCCTCAATTTACTCATCTGTAGGGTAAGGAGTGAAGTAGACTAAATCACCTTTAATATCCCTTCCAGTTCTAAATCTGTAAACTCTGTAATTTTCTGGTTATCGAGACCAATGAGGAAAGAGATTTGGCCTTGATTTTTCCTTAGCTTAATTTCAAGACCTCTGATTTTCAAAAATATTCTGATGACAACAGTGGCATATCTGCACTGAACAGGAGTTAGAAGTAGGCACTATCTTCAGCGTCCAGGAACTTCTTCCCTTTCTAAACAAACAACAAGTTGTACCAAGAGCAAGGGGAAAAAGAAGGACAAGAGCATCTGTAAGACGTGCCATTTATTACCAACCTGGGCCAGAAGAAAACAGTGATCTTTGTATCTACCACACCAGGGGTGGGGAACCTGCAGTACACCCAACCCTAACATCACTTTTTCTCAATAAACCTGAAAATATCCTAGCTCCCTCCTCCCTTCCTAGATTTTTCCCTCAGTCCTCCCAAGGCCAGCACCCACCTTGTGCACACGTGCAATGTTCATTCCATCAGAAAGGTCCCCCTTCACTTACTCTACCTAGCCAGGCCCTGCCCTCAACCTGCACCAGCATCCTCTGTACTGTGCCTTTCTCTAGCCTCCTAGGATGTTCTGCTTCATATTGCTCCTTGGCCAGCTTTGTCAGTTTTACACAGAGCTGGACACTAAAGCTCAATAAATGCTTTCTGAATTGAACCAAACTGAAGGATTCTTTTCTTCCTTCAAAGCAATTCTAGTTAGAACTTTAGTCTCCGATTTCCCGAGTAGAAGGGGATAAAAAGGCCAGAGCAACTGTCAGAGAGTCAATCCTTCCTCAGCCATGTTAAGAGAGATCTCCAGACCAGCTCACAGACATTAACAAGCCCGGAGGCAGGCAGCCCCGGGTCGTACAGCAAAGGTTTCACTTCATTAAAAACAAAGTTTTCACAGATGACCAGACAATAAGATGGGGCAAGGATAAGGCAGGAGAGAAGGGGTCCAAAAGAATATATGTTACCTACCAGAAGGATAAGAAACTGCTGTACCTGGCACAATTATAACTATCTATATTAGAACTAAGACTGGTGAATAATAAAGGTTAACAGACCCAAGGCCAGATGAAGGCTAAAACACTGACACACTATAAGTAAGCAAAAGTTGCTCCCAGCTATTACCTAACCCTACCTCCTTATCTACCTCTTACTCCTTACTGCCACACCTCTGACTCCTTCAATACACTGCTAGTGATCTATTAAGGATCTAGTAAGACCATGAACCAATTAACAAGCATTTATTAAACACCAAGAACAAATATGAAACAATACTGGCTTTCAAAGAGCTTTCATTCTTACTGGCAAGGACTACGAATATAATGTGTGCATATTCATATATTTATGTATGCATATGTGTGTGTATAAATGTATATACAGATTAAAAACAATAAATACAAGGTAGTTCTAAGAGAAAGAATAGTAACAGTTGAGGGGTGGAGGGCAGGAAGAATGGAGAGAAGGATCGGGAAAGGCCTCAAATAGAAAGCAGTGTTTGAGCTGAGCCTAAAAAAAGTAAAGAAGTGGTACATTCCAAGAATGGGAGATGGCGACTACAAAGACCCAAAGACAGAAGATGGAGTTACGTGGGAAGAACCTCAAGAGCACCAGTTTAGCTAACTGTAGTGTGGGAACGGGAGTCCTGTATATTTAGTGAGGTTGGTCCAGGTTGTAAAGAGCCTGAAACCAAGAACAGGAGTTTATATATTTGATTCCATGGGCATTACCATTAGGGAGTCACTAGAGCTTATTACTGAGAAGGGGAGTGACATGTTCAGACTTTCATTTAAGGAAATTTGCTTTTGAAACTGTGTGAAGGATGGATTATGTGTGAAGGATAAATTCTGGAGGCCACTGTAAGAAAAGTGTTGAGGACCTAGACTAAGCAGTGGCTGTCTGAGTCCTGCTAAAGGGACAGATGAGAGACATCTCTTGGAGGCAGAAAGGGAAGATCTGGCAATGGATTAGAATGCTCTGAAGGACTTCTTTCAAACCTTCCAATCTTCTTTCCTCTCAAGATTTTTCTTAACTAATATTCCACTTTCATCTCCCTCTGGTTTTAGCCAGGGCTCAAGTAGAGTCTTCATCTGAGAGGCCAATGCATTTATTTCCAAAACACTTACTGAACAAAGAACAATCATAATAATCACTGACATTTTTATAGTACTTTAAAGTTAGCATTGGATGCTCATCTCAGCATCAAAAGTGTTCGTTTTTATCTCCATTTTGACAGAAGAGGCAACAGAGGTTCAGAGAGGCAAGTGGATGAGGCAGGATGCAGGTTTTCCTTGACTCCTAGTCCTGCTATCAATTTACTACCCCATAATGCCTCTCCAAAGTGAAGTGAATAGAGCTACAAAGTAAGTACCTAATTTCAGCAGTTTTGGGGTATGTTTTTGTTTTTGTTTTTGTTTAGACCTAGTGCTCAACAGCCTCTTCCTCTACATGGCTAGTTTTTGTGTTAAGTGTCTGCAGCTGGATTTGAACTCAGGTCCTCCCTGACGTGCTCTATTCACTGAACCACATAGCTACCCCTTTCTTCCTCTACTCTTCAGCCTAAGAGATATATAGCCTCTCTCATAAGTACAATATCAGCCCTGATGGCCCTATGTTTATGGAAAAGCTTAATGTCCCCAGGCTTAAGTGGGAACTTCAGAGATAATTAGTGTTTGCTAGCTAAGAGAAATGTAGAAACCTAGATGTAGATCCATGAGACCTCAGCTCCCAAAACCAATTTCCAAAGAGGAATTCTGGGCAGAAGAGGACAAGGAAACTCTATAGAGGCTCCCCTTATAAAACTGCATCTGCATCACAGCCTAAGTTTTAGAAATTACCAGCATGACTGCAAGAGGTACATTAACTCTCTCCTTAGAAAGAACCTATGTCTTCCTGTCTGGTACAGACTCATTTGTCCCGGGTTTTTGTAAGCAAATTGTAAAGTTTTTACTTGATCATCTGAATAGCCATCCTGGGATTCTGATGGGGGGTGGGGGGTGGAGAAGAGCCTTGTGACTACTTAGCACCTGGTCTCCACCCCAGAATTGGGTCTAGTGGTTAGAGGTTAACTATGTTGTGGGCAAAGATTTATGAGAAAGAGCTAAAATACCATAAATGAAGGAAACCGTTTTTTCTCCCTTGACAATCATTTTCCTAGTACCTATTTCCTGTATGATGAGGCATGATGGACACCTTCAGGACCTCAGTCCTGTCCAGGGATTCCTTGTCATCCCTGCTGCCTTGGCTTCAGGGGCACACTGGAAAATGGGATTAACTTACCTCCTAAGCAATGAACACAAACAATATTTTATAAGTACAGGAAAGAACATTGTCTCCCTTTGGGGCCATTTTGTTTGAAGATTTCCCATTTTCTCTGTCCCTTGAGCCATTCTTTTCTATTTTAAAATTTTTATTTAACATTTTTAATATTTTGAGTTCTAAATTCTCTCCCTCGCTCCAGCCCCTCCCCTAACCACTGAGAAGGCAAGCAATATGAGATCAATTCTACGTGAGGTCATGTAAAACATATTTCCATATTGACCATACTACAAAAAAGAAAAAGAAAAAAGTATGCTTTAATCTACACTAAGAGTTTGGTTCTCTCTTCAAAAGAGTATACAAAACTGGGAAGATCCTATCTCCCTGCCTATCCCAAAGCCCATCTAAAGAGGTCTTATCTCTCATCAGAGCTTATTACTCAAGTTTATGTTCAAGCTTACCCTGTCACAGTTTTTCTATAAAAGATGCTCACATTTCTAAAGCATTTTAGTTATAAAACATTTTCCTCACAGTAATCTTATGGGGTGTGTAAAACAAGTATTATTATTATCTCTAATTGATGGAACTATACCCAAAGGGCTATAAAACTGTTCATATTTTTGACCCAGCAATACTACTAGGTCTATACCCCAAAGAAATCAAGGGAAAAGAAAAAGGACCTTTTTGTGGTAGCAAAGAATTGGAAATTGAGGGGATGCCCATGAAGTAAAGAATGGCTAAACAAGCTGTAGTACATCACTGTGATGGAATACAGTGTGTTAAAAGAAATGATAAGCAGGATGCTTTCAGAAAAACCGGAAAGACTTACATAAACCAATGCAAAATGACAAGAGCAGAACCAGGAAAACATTGTACACAGTAATAACAATATTGTATGATGATCAACTGTGAATGATCCACGACAATTCAAAGAACTTATGATGAAAAATGTTATCCACTCCCAGCATCTGAATATAGACTGAAACATAGTTTTTAACTTTATTATTCTTAGGATTTTTTGGTTTTTATTTTCTTTTGCAATGAGGCTAATATAGAAATATTTTGCATGATGGCACAAGTATAAACTATATCAAACTGTTTGCTTTCTCAAGGAGTGGGACAGAAACTTGCAATTCAAAAATTTTTTAAAGAATGTTTAAAATTTTTGCTTATATGTATTTAAAAAAATTAAAATTAAATATACTAGCCAGTTCCTGGTCATAGATCCAGGATATAATTAAGGACCTGGACATAGGAGTGGCATTTCTAAGTGAGGAGTGGCCACAGACCCTAGAATACAGTTCAGAACCAAGCAACAGTTAGCTGTGTGGCTCTGACCTCAAGAGTCAGGCAGGGTACAGGTATGCTGCTAAATGTTTAACAACCAACTCTCCAAAAAAATGTATATAATTTGTATTATTAATATTTTCTTTATCACTTTACATCTAGACAATCAATAAAATAAATCAAGCCCTGGTTTGTAGCATTTGCCTATTTCTAAGGTGTAAATGTTCACACTAAAAATTTTAAAACTAGATCACTGAAAACTAGTTCAACCTAGCTTTAGCACACCCTTGAAGCAAGATGTCAGTTCCAGGGGCGGCTAGGTGGCGCAGTGAGTAGAGCGTCGGCCCTGGAGTCAGAAGGACCTGAGTTCGGATCTGACCTCAGACACTTAACGCACACACAAATACCTAGTCCTGTAACCTTGGGCAAGTTACTTAACCCCAATTGCCCTTGAAAAAGCAAAAAAAAAAAAAAAAGATGTCAGTTCCAGGTACCAGCCTTGTCTAAAGTTTGCAGAGGAATAACCGGGTCGGGAATCTCAGATCAAAATGAAATTTATACTTCTGTCACACTGAAACAGCAGAGATTTCCAGCTGGCTGATAACTCCAGCAGCAGTTTGTTGGAATTACAAATGGGAAGTCCAGAGCTATGTTGCTCAGACCCAAACCCAGGCCAGAAATTTGAGGCATTCAGACCAGAAAAAGAGCACTTAGACTCTATGCTGGACCAGATCATTTTGGAAACAATGAAAGATTGCTTTCTTCTCTAGACTGAGCCGAGAGACTGGGATGATAACAAAGCACTCAAAACCCCAAGAAAGCAGCAATAGAACCTGCCCAGACCTTCCCTCCAAAGATGTGCCTGATATAAGTAACGAAGTTAGGAAAGCCAGAAGAATGAAAAAAGAATCCCACAATAAAAATTAAAAACGGTTACACTACTAGATACACATCAAACACACTCAGAAGAGAATGATTCCAAAATATTTATGAACAAAGCCTTAGAGTGCAGACACAGATATTCAACTACAATTACTGGAAAAGATAAAGACTTTTTAAAAGACTTTTAAAATGCTTTTATAAATGAAATGAGAAATAAAAGAACTGGAAAAGAAATGAGAACTATGGAAGAAGAATTTGAAAAGAGGATTAGCAACTTGGCACAAAAAGTACCAAAAACCATGCCCAAGAAAAAAAAAACCCTGAAGATTGGGGTGGAGCAAATAGAAGGCAGTGATTCAATGAGACAAAAAGAACGTACCAAAAGGCTGAAAACATAAAAGAAAATGTAAGGTATCTCTCATAACAGAAACAACTGACCTGGAACACAGACTGAGAAGAGATCATTTAAGAATCACTAAACCGGGGCAGCTAGGTGGTGCAGTGAATAGCGCACCAGCCCTGGAATCAGAAGGACCTGAGTTCGGATCTGACCTCAGACACTTAACACACACAAACAAAAACCTAGCTGTGTGACCTTGAGCAAGTTACTTAACCCCAACTGCTTTAATTAAAAAAAAAAAATAATCACTGAACTACCAAAAAGCCAGGAACAAAAGAAAAAAACCTACAATCAGTATTTCAAGAAATTAAAGAACTACCCAGATCTCTTGAGTAGTTCTAGAAGGAAAAATGGAAACAGAAAAAATACCTTGGTTAGGTCCTAAAAGAAACCCCAAAATTAAAAGTCCCAAGAACATCACAGCCAAAATCCAGAAAATTCAAGGTCAAAAAAATACTGGGCGGCTAGGTGGCGCAGTGAGTAGAGCGCTGGCCCTGGAGTCAGAAGGACCTGAGTTCGGATCCGGCCTCAGACACTTAACACACACACAAACAAACCTTGGGCAAGTTACTTAACCCCAATTGCCCTCCAAAAGGCAAAAAAAAAAAAAAAAAAATACTGCAACCAGTCAGAAAGAAAGAATTCAAGTGAAAAGCCCAGAGCACAAAGAAACTTTGAAGAACAAACACAGGAGTCAAAAAATATAAAAAAGTAAACACAGATGAACAATACGGGGCTAAATAAGTCAAAATTATTTGTATTCTCATGTGATGAGATGATATGTGTGTCCAGGTGAGAATTTTTAGTGTATTTAAACCTCAGAAATTGATTGTCTGAACTTAAGAAAATTATGGTAAAAATTATAATAATGCAGATAAGTCTTAAAAGTGTGACATGCTTTCAGAGAACTGGTAGTTCAACACTTAGCAGCACACTCCTGCATGTGTCCCCTCTGAAACCTATCATCATCAGGGGTCACAGAAGAAGTCTAATTAGACAGAAGGCCTGAGAGTAGTTCTTTTATATTTTGATGATTCTAAAAGAAAAATGGAAAGGCAGAGAAAGAGGAATAGGTGAGGGCAAACAAAGAGGAAGTTGGAGAAAATTATCTCACATAATCAGGATGTACAAATAGAAATTTATACAAATAAGGAAGGAGTGAGGATGTAGCCAACACGTGAACTTCACTCTCATCTGAACTGGTCAAGAAAGTAAAGAATATACACACATACAAAAATACATTTCATTCAATAGGGAAACAAGAGGGAAAGGTGAGAAGGGAGAATAGGGGAAAAAAGAATTGATCAAGGGAGGGACTGGTCTTAAGTAAATCAAACTCTAAGGATATACAAAAAATATTTCTACTTCTTTTGGCAGGGCAAAGATCTGGAAACTGGGCTGGTGCCCATCAATTGGAAAATAGATAAACATGTTTTGGTATATAAATGTAATGGAATACTAGTGAGCTACAAGAAATGATGTAGCGAATGGTATCAGAGAAACCTGAGAAGATTTATATGAACTAGTAAGAGTGAAGTAAGCAGAATCAAGAGAATGACCTATTATACAATGACAACATTGCAAAAGACAAACAAAGTTGAAAAACTTGGATCATGACCAACCACAATTCCAGAGCAATCATGAGATGAAACATGTTACCTACTGATCAAGAGGCAGACAAGTACAGAATTAAATTTTTTTTTTTGGACATAGCCAATGTGGAAATTTATTTGACTAAGACATGTTTTTCTTTCTATCTCAACTGTGGGGAGACTGGAAGAAAGACAAGGAAGATTTTTTAATGATTTAAAAATGTTTTTCTTAAAAGAAAGAAATGAGCTGAACCAATTATGGCCATCTATGGTCCTAGGTAAGGTCTTACTGCCTGGTATCAGCCCTAGAGATACTTCTATCCTCTAATTCAATCATACACTTGAGAGACAATTTCTGGGGCAAAAGGCAATAACACAGTTGGCTAAATAATCTGGGGAAAATGACACACCAGCTAAGCAATGCCAAGTGTCACACTGACCTAGTCACACTTTTAATGGGCCTAGCTTCTCTTCAACTCAAAGGCAAATCAAAAAAACCACCCTCACAGAGTCAAGGGAAGACCCCTATTAGTGCTTCATGCGATTCAAAGGAGTTTTGCTGTCATTTACAAACTGCCTAAACCATAGGGAATGTTCTTAAATTTTATTCTCTCCCATTTAAGGACAGGGAATAGACCTGTGATTCCACTGGTATAAAGAACTCTTAGGTAAGGAAATTCCCTCAACCAATGCATATCATCAAGGACCTTCTCTGCACGTTACAGTCTTAGAGTGTTTCCCAACAGGACTGAAGGGCCAATAAGCAGTGGGACTTGCTGGCTTTGAACACAGCTTTCTTTCCACTACACTACACTGTGTCTTTGCTAATTTTAAACAATGCCAAACCTTTTGAAAAGAGATAAGGGAAGAACTAAAATTAACCAAATACTTTTATCAGTAACAATAGTGAGCATCAGTGCCATTTCTCCATTGAAACAACTGATTCCTCAAGGATCCATGGACTCTCAACAATCTTATGGCTGGCACTTGGTAATTTTACTCCAGAGATCTCTGACCTCCTTCCAGCCTCACAGCACAAAACAGTACGGCCACAAGAAAGTCCTGGGACAGGGCAACAATGCAACCTCCCCAGAGATTTCACACAAGACCTATTTACACAGCAGCCTGAAAGACTGAAATATTAAAGAGGAAAATTTACCTGTGAGTGATTGAGGAGGAGAGGGGGGAAGCTTCTATTCAGAAAAGGCCATTGGCCATCAAAATAAGAAGGTGTCATCCATACAAGCCTTTGGCAAACAAAACAAACCTTGTTTTGAGACAAGGACTTAAGTTCTAATTACTTTCATTAGGCCCTAATTATCCTATGATCTCATCATGGATATGCTGAGCTCCTCTGGCCCCAATCCATCCAAAAGTCCCAGCCTGACTGGGAATAGGAATGCTAAGGGTAGTGATCAATATTCTCAGAAACAAAATCCTAGGACAAAAGACAGTTCTACAGAGAGCCAAGTACAAAAGTGAGGAGCGGGGCGGCTAGGTGGCGCAGTGAGTAGAGCGTCAGCCCTGGAGTCAGAAGGACCTGAGTTCGGATCCAGCCTCAGACTCTTAACGCACACAAACAAAAACCTAGCCATGTGACCTTGGGCAAGTTACTTAACCCCAATTGCCCTCCAAAAAGCAAAAAAAAAAAAAAAAACAACATTCTACATACTTGTACCTTTCTTTCCCCTTCCTAAAAGACACACCTTGTATACATAGGGTCTACCTATATCATAGGATTGGGTATAAGGATCAAATGAAAAAATAGGAAACTTTTTAAATATAAAATATCACGTGATTACGAGGAGTTATTGTTACACACATACTATATTCAAATTTTGCCCCCATACTTACATATACAAGCAGCAGCAAGGAGACGAGAAGCTATGTATGGTGGCTCGCAAGAGGGAAATATAGGCTGGATAATGTAGTTAGCAAAAGTGATGGCAATGATGGCCTGGCTGGTGGGTTCAATGATTAGCAGTGAGGTCCACAGACGGATAAAGGCAATGAAGCCCCCAAAGGCTTCCAGAATATAAGCATAGCTGGCTCCAGACTTGGTGATGGTGGTTCCCAGCTCTGCATAACAGAGGGCACCAACCACGGAGAAGATACCCCCAATGGCCCACACCACAAGTGATAGCCCATAGGAGGCACTGTGGACCAGGACCCCCTTTGGAGAGACAAAGATCCCCGATCCAATCATATTGCCTATTACAAGGCTAACCCCATTGAACAAAGAGATTTCCTTCTTCAGCTGTAGAGTTTCTTTCGGCCCCTCAGATGACACATTGCTGTCGCCAGCACCAAGATGGCCCTCTTGGTGGATGGGGCGGTATTCAGGTATGCGATTCACATTTTGCCTTTCTTCCATGGTGTGTTAAATTCTTTACAGCTTCAGCTATTAGGACCTGAAACCAAACCAATGTAAGTAAGTTTGTTGCTGTAAATGGTGCTATTCTAACTCTGACTGAAGAGGGATACAGAGAGGCTACAGAAGTAGTACTTCCCCTAATCTACCTTTTCTAATCCTACCCATACTCAGTATTAACTTGAGGGAACATATGTAAGATAACAAAGTTCTTTGGGTTTTAAGTCCCCGATCTTTGCAACAAGCTTCCCCTAATCCCTACCAAGGACATGGGAGATAAACAAATTAAAACTACACACCCTCACAGAAATCTCATGTGAACTCAAGATGTTATGAGACATAGAGAACCCTGGGTTAAAGCTCAGCTGTGGCACTAGTGGCAAGGAAAATTCTAAAGCAGGGTTATCTTAAACTATTTTGTGTTACTGACTCCTTTGGCAATCTGGTGCTATGGACCCTTTCCAGAGAACACTTTTTAAATGCATAAAATACATAGGATTACAAATACATTATAAAATGCATAGGATTACATTGGAGTTCTCTTATCAAAATATTTATAAAAACACCACCCAAGTTCACAGATCCCAAGTTAAGAGTTAGGGTTGAAGCCAACTCCAAAGGTGTCAGGAACACATTCTCAAAAAAAAGGCAACAATTCTACTTGGGTTAGCAGGATTTACCCCCTCACTCCAGGGGAACTTACTTGATGAGTTTTGTGATAGCACCATTTCATCCTCTGCTTCTCAATCCAAGCTATGTGGGCATAAATGATGGCAAGTATACCTGTGTGTGTGTACATGCCTGTGTTCTTCGTACAAAGAATGTGCACTGTAGTCAGTCAAAAATACTTATAAATGATGCCAATGTGCCAATCTGCTATATCTTATGAGGGATTCAAAGAAAAGAAACGACAGGAACCCTGCCTTTAAGGAGCGAATAATCTAAATGAAGGAAACAATACACAGTTGTGTCAAAACTGTCATGATCACCGCTTCCCTCACACCCAACTCAACAAAGAAGCAAAAAAAGCTGACAGCTGACAGCTCTGGTAACACCAGGATCTCTGGAGTATATAACAATCACTACTATATATAAAAAAGTATTATTAAAGAGCTGCACTTGCATTTCCTCTTTAGGCAGGTGGCAGGCAAAAAAAGTCACACACAATGGCACACACAAAATGATTTTTTACTTATTAGTAAAGAAAACAGAAAGCGGGGCGGCTAGGTGGTGCAGTGAGTAGAGCATCGGCCCTGGAATCAGAAGGACCTGAGTTCGTACCCGGCCTCAGACACTTAACACACACACACAAATAAAAAACCTAGCCATGTGACCTTGGGCAAGTTACTTAACCCCAATTGCCCTCCAAAAGGAAAAAAAAAGAAAACTGAAAGAAAGGCAAATTAGGTTCTCAGGCACCAATACCCTTGTCCAAAATAATTAACCTCTATACTTCTTGCTTGCAGAAATACTCAGTGAAAGGTGTCCTAACCAATCTTTCTCAGAAGCAAATGGCTCAATCAGACCAATGTAGAAGTCAAAGCCAACCAAGTCATATGGAATAAGTCCAGCCAGAAAGAACCCTAGAAATCATCTAGTCCAACAACTCATTTTAAAGATGAGGAAACTAAAACATAGAGATTGTAGCCTGTTTGCTCAAGGTCACAAAGGTAGAAAAAAGCAGCAGTGAGATTTAAACCAAAGTCTTCTCATTTCAAACCTGTGCTCTTTCTGGTACATTACCATGTCTACTCCATGCCCCCCACGCCACTGAGCCTGAAATGGTTACCACAAGCAGCTCACCAAATCAGACCACGTGCCGATATACACATCACTCACTGTCCACATCCTTCCACCTTGGGATTAACTCTGACAAAGTTGAAGGAAGACATGGAGATGTGATAAGAGAGTGTAGTGAAAAAAAAGGACTTTTCACCTGAACATATAATCTTAGAAAGAAACATAGCTTTAAAGGCTCAATAACATAAGTCAGTTACAAGAGGCACTTTTAATCATCAACTCTTCCAACACAAGTCTTCCCAAACACTGGGCAGAAAGCAAAAGCGGCACTTTCCTAGCGATATATACCAATAATACAAGACTCCACACAAATCACAGACCTTCTCCAGGCAATTAAGACTAAGAGTAAAGGAATAACAGCCACCTAATGGAGGAAAAATAGATAAATACTGACAAATTGTCTAATCATTAATGTGTCTTTCTTCAAAATAAGTCTCTAGCATTACCTACTTAACAGGCTGTTGTGAATATCAGGTGAGATAAAAATCATTACTAGCTGTAATTGAGGGAGCATGGCAAAGTGTGGATAGAATGTGGAATTTGAAGCCAACAAGATCCTGGTTCAGGTCTAGCTTCTGACAATACATACTAGCTGTGTGTCCATGAGCAAAAGTTACTTAACTTTTCAATTACCAGGCAACTCTTTGTAAATTACAGATAAGTTGTAGATCTGCATGGGGGGGGGGGGAGATTTCAACCAGAAATTTCCTTATGATAGTGAAATTACAGGTATAAAACAAAAATAATTATCTTCACTACAAGAGCCAATTTACTCCAAATTCTAAAAAGTCTCTGAATGGGAGGGTGAGAAGACTACTGCTTGAAAGATGCCACAGAAGGAAATGAGAAGGAATGACTACTGGCATCCTCTAATGTGAAATCTGTGTGACGGTGGGTACTGAGGTAGTAGACAGCTGGAGCAGAGAAGGTTCACTTACTGCTAAGTTCCATTTACAATCAAACTTGAATTTATTGCCTAAGAAGTACAAGAGGAAAAAACTAACCTAAGTGGTTCTGCCACAATCCAACCTAATCTGCTTGCTTGCTTATTCAGAAACTGTTGCACATTTACTCTACTAGGTACAAACATTTACACAATCTTTTTCAGAGAACCACCCAGCCCTAATGGAGAGGTAAACACACAATTTGGACAGCCTGAGGATGTATCCTCCAGGGATAGTCGTGGTGATATGACTGAAGTGTACTTTGGGGCAGCAATAATAATCCAATCACAATGCCACACCTATTGGAAAGGGGGGAGGAGGGCAGGAGTATCAGAAGAAGTCAGTTAAACAGCTTCTGAACAGGTTAAGTCAAGAAAAGAAAACAGGCAACCACCCAAGTAATGATTTGACTTTGCAGGGAGAGGGGTAACCCAGACTAGGGCCTCAGTCATTAAACTGTAGTCCCAAGGTAAGGAAGTAAAAGGGAGGGTAAATGAGAAAGGGGAAGTAAGTACTGCTTGGTGTTTTCTGGACTAAGGAAGAGAAAACTGAGTAAAAATACACAAATAAACTAAAAAAAAATTAACTAGGAAACTATGAATCAATTATTTCCTATTCAATTACTTCCCCATCTGAAGGCATTCCATCATCCTTCTGACATAGACTTTAGCCCCAATTTTAGTCAACTATTTGAATCACTCAAGTACTCCTAATACCCCTGGGCCAAATAGCTGCAACACTGACACAGAGTTAGTTATAATAGAAAAAGCACTGACCAATGGTCAAACACCTTATATTAAACTGCATAGTGGCAGACTTTTTGATGTATTAGTTGGTTTTACTAAACTGGGTTTTTTTCCTTTTTTTAGTTTTTTAATGTAAGAGGTGGTTCTAGCTCTTTCTATGGTGGCAAAGAACTAGAAATTAAGTAGGTACCCATCAATTGGGTAATGGATAAACAAGTTACGGTATATGAATAAAATGGAGTAATTGTGCTGTAAGAAAAGATGAAAGAGATAGTTTCAGAAAACCTGGGAAGTCTTAAACAAAATTAATATCACTGTGAGCAGAACCAGAACTTATACAATAAGAAAGTTAAAAAAAAAACTCTGAAATTCAAAGTTAAGACCTCTGGTCAGGGCAACTAGGTGTTGCAGTGAATAGAGCCCTGGCCCTGGAGTCAGAAGGACCTGAGTTCAAATCTGGCCTCACACTTAACACAAAAACTAGCCTTGTGGTCTTGGGCAGGTCTCTTAACCCCAATTGCCTTCCAAAAAGGAAAAAAAAGACCTCTGGTCAATGTAACGACCAATTACGATTCCAAGTGGTTTATAATAAAGCTACCTACTTTGCAACAGAGAGGTGATAGACTTGGTGTACAAAATGAGACATAATTTTTTGGCATGGTCATTACAGGAATTAATTTGACTATGAATATTTTTACAATTTTCCACTTTTTATCTCTATGGGAAAGAAGAGGGTAGATGGGAGAAAAAACAAAATTTTAGTTAAAAAAATAAATTCATACAAAAAATGTAGTGGTGCTCTGGGAATGAGAGGGAAGTAATACAGAGGAGAATTCAGTAACTATAAAAACAAAAATAGTAATAAATTTTTAAATGTATACTGAATTGCATATCATCATCAAACTGAGTTCTACCCGTTAGCTTTACTAAACTGCTTTTTTCTTCCCTCATTTTTTTTTTTGGTTCTTTGCTATAGGAAATGATCCTCTAAGTGGGAAGGAGAAAAATATTTTAATATGAAGGTGATATAAAAACAAAAGATGTAAGTAAAAATTAAAAATAAAGATAAAAAAATGTTGAATTTGACTGAAATTCACTAGGGTCCCAACACCTAAAGTAGGTGTGTTTCGCTGTACCCAAGTGATTATCTTCAGCATTTAATTCATATAGACAATAGAAAAATTGTTCTCCCAATGACAGGAAAAAGACAGAGTTTAATATTATTTTAACCAGACCTGTGATTTCATTGGTACTGGAATTTTAGTGAGGAAACTCCCTTTAAAAATACAGAAATGTAACTCTTCTCTAACTTATAGCTTTGAAAAGTTACCTGGAGAGAGTACTAAGAGCTTAAGTGATTTACCCAGAGTCCAACATCCAGTTTGTTTCAGAGACAGGACATAAATTCAGGTTTTCCAGACTCCGAGGCCACCCCTTTCTTCACAGATGCCTCTTGATCAGTTTATAATTAAATCTACACAAATATTGTATAAAGTGTAATGGAAACACCATAAGGAACAAAAAAGATAGAGGTCTGTTCCACAAGACTCTAAGAGGGAAAGAACTGAGGAAACAAAAAAAGAACTAATTTGAGTTTATTACATTTATGGGAAAATGAGATGTGTGTGAAAACTTTTTGGAAAAGAATTATGCATATGAATATACAAAGATCTCTCTGGAATAAAAAACCTGCAAATATCAGATGAAATAACAGATAGAAAGCACCTTAGTATTACGATTATTACAATACTCAGAGTTCCAGTAGTCCAGGATTCAATTCTAAAAAAACTGACTTTGTTCCTTCCCAAAGGCCCAGCAGTAACAACTTCCCAAATAAGAGACTCAGTGCCTGGTGGGCTGCTGCTCTGACCCAGGCTGCCCTAAGCTCCCATACCACAATGCCACTGAGGGTTAAGCAGCCAACACTATGGGGTGAAAAGTACATTTGTAAGTTGCAGCTTCGTATAAAGGTAACGATCAGTTTCTTCAACCATAAGATCGTGGGGGGAAGGAGACCAGCGAACCTCTAACGACCCTTCTACCCTAACCAATCTTTCTCCCTCTTTTAAAACGCACTGTGCCCATTCCCTGGAAGTAACAGCAAACTGTGCTTGGGACACACAGTAGCCCTAACCAGGCATTCCTGCGCCTAGCAAAGGGGGGGGGGGGCACTGCTCTAAGGGGGAAAACACAACTCCAAGGTGGGGGGGGGGGGGAGAAGCAGCTTCCCGGGCTTTGAGGCTTCTACACTGGGGACCGGCTCCCCCGCACTGGCAACTGCCTCCCAATTTTGTTCTCTGGGGCCCAGCTGCAACTGTATAACACGGTATCCCTTTGTCCCAGAGAACATCTTGGGGGTCCTAACTCGCGGGGGAGCCTCATCTCTGGCTGCCCCGCTCACTAACTACCCCTGATGCGTGGGACACCCCTAAATCCGGACCCTCAACCGCCTGTCTCAGGTCAGATCCCAGAGAGCAGACCTCCAGACAGAGCTACAGCCACCCTGGGGAGGGGGAATCTCCTCAGTCCCTCTTAAATTCTCCTCACCCCCTCCCTCCAATCCTCCTCGAGCCCCCCCCACCCTCAGATTCTCCCCACCCCCCGTCCAATCGTCCTAGAGCCCCCCTCAGATTCTCCTCACCCTCGTCCCTCCAATTCCCACTCCCCCCCCCCGTCTAATCCTCCTCGATCCCCCCCCCCCCAGATTCTCCTCAGCCTCCTGGTCCTCAGTCCCCCGAGGTCCCTCAGCTCCTCCTGGGTTCCCCGGCCCGGGTCCCGGCTCTGTCTCCTCCGGGACCCCTCGCCGTCCCCGCTGCCTCCTCAGCCCCGGCCCAGGCCCCGGCCCGTTACCTCCTCATGGCCCGGCCGGCCTCAGGATGCTCCAGGTGCCGCCGCCGCCTCCGCCTCCCCTCCTCACGCTACCGCGGCCCCTCCTTCTTCCTCTCTTACACACCAGCCACCCCCTCAGCCCCCCGCCGCGCGCGCCGCGCAGCCACGTGACCTGCCGGGGCCGGGAGAAGGGGGAGCGGGGGCGGAGCGCGGAGGAACGCGTCGTCGCCCCCCCGCCCCCCCGCGTACTGCGCCGCCGCTCTCGGACGGAGCCCTAACCTGGGCTGAGCCGGGAAACCCGATTCCTCCGAGGACGTCTCGCTAAGGGAGACTGCCGAGTGTTCCCTATACCCGGGGCTCGGGAGCGCCTGGGGGCTCCCCAGCCCCTCTGCACTTAGAAAGCCTAATCAGTGAAAGCCCCACGTGCTTCCTTCTGTGGGGTGAAAATACCTCCCGGTCCTTCCAGCAGTGTAGGGAGCCTTGCCCTGTGCCTGGTCTCCACCCGACCCGGTACCTCCTGGAATCGCCAGCACCCTTCCAAAGACCCTCCAAAGACACCCCACGTGCCTCGATCCCCCGTCAGCTTCAGCCGCAATGGGGGGAGGCCATGTGCATGCTCACCGGGGAGAGGGATACAATGTACCCAGTGCACTAACAGCCTGGTCCTCCCCACAGAACGTAGGATTTAGAGCTGGAGCCGGCCCACTCAACTTGTCCTTGCCCCTGGACCAAGGTCACACAGGTTCTAGGTGGCCCAGTCCGGATTCAAACACTGATACTGGGGCTCTTCTCTGCAATGTCATGTCCCTGGGCTCGCCTGCAGCCCCCAGATTCCCCTAGGCTAGAGTCTGGGGGACCGGAGGATGCTAGGACTGGAAGGAGCCCTGCACGTCATCCCAGAGAGATTCAGAGGGTGAGGACCGGAGTGGTCCTTAAAGTTCAGTTCCCCGAGCATACAGTGGGGGGGGCTTTGCCTGCATCCATCCCCTGAGGCTAGGGGATAAGCGTGGGGGCCAGTCTGCTTCTGGCAATTCTGGAGGATGAGTGGGGGAGAGTCCCCGTCCCATACCGCACCCGACGCCATTCAGGTGCTGGGAAGGTATTCTAGGATTGTTTCTGGTCCAGTGTAGTGGAGGAAAGCTTTTTAATCGTTTGTGAACATGAACTGGGCCTGCGTGCTTAAACTCTCTCTTCCCCAGTAAGGGATAAGGCAAAAGCTTTAGAAAGCTTCCCAGATGGAAGAGGGAAAGGCAGCACCTGGGGCGTTTGACTTTGAATGCGCTACTCTATTGTTTTGCCTGTCCTTGCACTTTCTTCTTTCTTGCCCTTAGGTGAAGGAGCGTTAGAGAAGGCATAAACAGAATTTGACCTTGTGAGATTCAAAGGTAGAAAAAACCATCAGAGGGGAGCGCAACCCAATCCCGGAATGAACCAACCAGTTTGACCCAGCCTAGTAGTGGGTCAGCGCAGAAGCCCAGAGGCTCCAACTCTGCCACCCTAGAAGTGAACTCCAAACTCCTGAGCGTTGTACAAAGAAGGCGGGGGGGGGGGCGGGGGGGGCGGGGGGGCTGCAGCGCTGTGCTTGGAGGGAGGGGGAGAGGTACACAGGACACACTCTAAAGTTTAATCTACATGATTAACGCTTTATCCACCACATTATTTAGTACAGTCAATAAAATCAAGCCTTGATGTGTGTCGTTTGATGTTTCCCGTAGACACGCTCACATTGAAAACTTAACAATACACTTTCAAGAGATCCCTTCAAACTGAATCTAGAACATCCCTGGATGTATTTTGGAAGTTTCAGAGGTGTCTGTCCTTTGATTCTCAGTATGTCTTTCCACTAAGCACCCCTTAAACTAATTGGTGCAAATTTGTTATCAGTGTTACTGAGGAGTGGATTGAATGGTTCCTGAGTGGATTGAATGGATTGAATGCCTGAGTGGATTGATCGATGCTGGTGTACTAATCACTAGTCACATCAGAAGGAGGTTAAAGTCTATAGCATCAGAAGAATCCCACTCCCCATCCCCGGGGGTACTGGAGGGGTTTGCCCTTTCCTTCTCCAGCTCCAGGTATGGGTGATCTGCCTAGGGTCACAAAGCTAGTAAAGTACCTGAGGTCAGATTTGACCTTAGGAAGATGATTCCTACTGACTTCAGGCATGGTACTCTATCCACTGCACGACCTAGCTGCCCTTTGGGTTGGTAGAGTGAATTCTAAATCTAGATTCAAGAGGAAAACCAGCCTTAGGGCAGGAAGGGTAGGGAATGTATGAGGACAAGCCGAGGAGCCGGGAAGGCTCCTTAGTAAGCCTTACTCTATGTTCTTACCTTCTCCCCGATTCTATACTTCAGATCCCCTCAATTATTCTCCATTCTCATCTCCTCTCCAAACTCAGAAGAAGGTGTGGTGCTTCTGTTGGACACTATTTACTTTGCCCTTCCCTTCATTGATTTGTAAAGCAGGCAACTCAACCCTCCCTTTCCTTCACTGATTTATAAAGCAGAGAACTCCACCTTCCTCTCTCTTAATTAATCTGTAAACAGGCAGTACCCCCACCCCTTGCTTTCCCTTGATTGATCTGTGGGCAGGAGTCCCAGCCTGGGTTTCTCATTGTCGGGAAACTCAAATGTATACTGACCAATCACTGTAGTTTCAGCTTACATCACTGTAATTTCAGCTTACACAACCTGGCTATGGAACCTCTATAAAACCAGCACACTGTCTGTGCCAAAGCACTGTCTGATTTGGGTGACCATGTACCCCAACAGTCCCGCGGTAATAAAATCCACTTTTTAAACTTAATCTTGGGGATCTTCTGTCTCGCTTTTATTGGGGTACAACACTTCCTCTTGTCAGTGCCAGCCTGCTACTTGTGTCCTTGACCTCATCCCCTCCTTCCCCAATGCCAATATGCCCCATTTAAAAAAAAAACAAAAACATGTCACTTGACCCTGCCATTCCCTCAAATTATTTTCCTATATTTCTCCTATTCACTATCAAATTCTTAGAAAAGGGGTGACTCAGTGAATAGAGAACCGGCCCTGGAGTCAAGAGGACCTGAGTTCAAATCCAGCCTCAGACACTTAACACTTGCTAGCCACGTGACCTTCGGCAAGTCAACCCCAATTGCCCTGCCTTCCCCCTCCAAAAAACAACAACAAAAATTCCTTAGAAAAAATCCTTCACTACTCCACTCCCTCACCTACCTCTCATTCTTCAAATCTTTGCAATCAGCTTTTCACACACCTTCCAACTGCCCTTTCCAAGGTTATCAACACTCTCTAATTGTTAAATTGCTAATTCCTAAAGCACTACCATCCTTCCAGTGCCCCCTCCTCTGCATATATCTGTTACAAATATGTTCAGTCTAGGAATAAACAATACTTGTTGGAAAGCCAGGAAGGTTTTCATTACCTTTGTTTTACATTTATTCTTTCCTGAATAAATGAGTAGCCTTATCAAAAGACTATAGAGAATCAGACAAATGCAAGCCCTTTTATACCCCTTCCATTCAAATTTCCTGCCCTGTTCCTCTCTTCAGAACTGGGATTGGTCCCAGCTCTTCTGGGTTACAACCTTTCTTACCTGCCCACTACACATATGTATTCCTTAGTATGTTCCCTCCGACCAATAAGAGCTTCATGCACCGCAAGATTGGATAATGAGACTCCATCTAATTCTATTAAGGGTGTGTCAGTTAAGGCTAGTTAAGCATGGTGTTAATGAAAAGTTGGTGACCATCCCTTGACTCCTAGGGGTCTGAGCCAGCTTAGCTCAGGCCCCTTCCAAGGGTAAACTTAACAGACTTCTTCTAGCTATATGATTGAATAGGTCACTCTGCCCTTCCTCCCCTTCCTACACCTGCCTTCACATCCTATACAGCATCCATTGTTCCTTTAGAATCTGTAGAAACCAAACTACTAGCACTTCTCACATATCCAATCCAATAAGTTCCCAAATCTTGTCATTTCTACCTTCATGACTGGGGATAATTCTTTTTCTACTACCTTATTTTCCAGATTGTTATGAGGGAAGTGCTTTGTAAACTTTAAATGCTTTGGCCCTTTGATGGCTCTATGGCCATACCTGCCTGAATATTCCACCTAAATGGTGAACCTTGCTACCTATTCTTTTTTTTTTTTTGGGGGGGGGTAGGCATGAAGGGCAATTGGGATTAAGTGACTTGTCCAAGGTCACATGGCTAGTAAGTGTTAAATGTCTGAGGTCAAATTTGAACTCAGGACCTCCTGACTCCAGGGCTGATGCTCTATTCACTGCACCACCTAGCCACCCCACATGGTGTTTAATAAATGTTGGTTGATTAATTGAGTAAACATTCACAGTGTGCTAGAACCAGCTCCTACCTGCTTTCAAGAACAGATTGTTAAATTTGCAAGAGCCTGTATACCTCAGGAACACTACAAATCAGGACTCAATGTATTATGTTGTTGATTTTCTAGATTGAAAAAAATGTTAACTAATGCAAAGTACACTTTAAAGTGTGCCCTGTGTGCATTGTTTTAAAAAGAGAACCAACAGTTGTTAAACATTTACCAGAACACACTTAATAACCTTCAAAATCTGGCTGCAATCTAGGCAATAAATATTTACAAAGTACCTACCTACTATGTGCCAGGCTTTGTGCTAAATACTAGCACTAAGTATATTTAATAAAAAGAAAGACAGCCCTTTCCTTCAAGGAATTTACAATCTCATTGGGGAAGACCACACATACACACACACACACACACACACACACACACACACACACACACACACACGCACATGTACACACCCAATCATGGGAACTGAAAAGCCTTAGGTGGGACCATCGTAGGGAAGTCAGAAACATTTCAGAGTAGGTCAGCCCCCTGGGAAATGAGATGTATGAGCTGAGCTCCATCCTTAAATGAAGGTTGGGAGTTCATGGCTCCAACCTTCAATCAGAGGGACCAAGGACAGTGATGAGGTAGAATCCCAAGGCTGATGGAATTTTACAAGATAATGAGGTTTTCTGATAATGATCTTCCTGGGTCAAAGTGGAGAAGTCAAATTTCAAAGTGGTACAGCCAAGTAAGAAGTAAGTACGTTTACATCACAGTCCTGGATATATTTTCTGTTTAAACTAAACTGGTCTGCTTATACCATTCCCTCAAATGTCATTGCCTCTCCAACCTCCAAAACTTTGCATAGGCAGTGCCTTCTACCCAGAATACTCTCTCTTCCCTCTTGAAATTTCTAATTAGCTTAAACCCTCAGAACACTGCCACATCCTTCATGTGTGTTTCCTGACCCACACCCCCACTCCCCTAGGTGTTAGTGCTCCTAACACAGTGGAAATTACTTGTCATTTCCTTTGTACAAATTTGTATTTACCTTCATGCACACATGTCAGATTTCCAAGTAGAACACAAGTTCTTTAAAAAAAAAAAGGACAATTTCATTTTTGCCTTTATGTTCCCCACATCCAGCACGTTAATAAATGTTTGGTGAATCATTTTAAACTGATATCCCAGAGATATCTTAAAACTCAGTTCATCCAAAACTGAATTCATCATATTTTCCTCTTAACCTTTTCTTCTTCCAAACATCCATATTTTTGTCAAAAGTGCCACCACTCCTCTAGTCTTTCCTTGTCCCCACATATCCATTTAGTTGTAAGACCTTGCCATTTCTCTACCTTCCTATCTCTACCATTCAACCCCTTCTCTCCACTCCAATAGCCACCACCTTAGTTCAGACTTGATTACCTGTAGCCTAGATTATTAAAACAGCCTCATTTGGTCTCCCAGTTTCAAGTCTCTCACCATTCAGACCTATATGCTGCTGCCAGAGAATGTTTCTTAAACACAGGTATGATGTCATTTCCATGGTCAATTAGTTCTGATGACTTCCTGTTGGCTCTGGGATCAAGGACAAATTCCTCTGTTTAGCTTAGCCCTGCACAACTTGGCCTAGATCTATCCTTCCAACCTCATCCAACATTACTTTCTCCTTCTTATACTCTGGGTTCCAACCAAACTAACCTTCTCTGTTCCTCCCACATAGCACTTCTCTCCTGTCTCTGGACCTCTGCACTGGCCTCAGTACCTAGAATGCTCTCCACACTTACCTCTGCCTCACACAGTCCCTCTCTTTCTTAAAGATTCTCCCCAACTATTAGTGCCCCTCAACCTACCTTATATTCAACTACTTTGTATATATTTGTAGTTATTAACCTTATATTTATGCTATATATGAGCCTACAAATGCATATACATGTAAATATGCATGTTTATATGTATGTATGTGTTTATATGTATGTGAAGCTAGGTGGCACAGTGGATAGAGCACTGGGCCTAGAGTCAGAAAGACCTGAATTCAAATCTTGCTTCAGACACTTATTAGCTGTGTGACCCTGGGCAAGTCACTTAACCCTATTTACCTCAATTTCCTCATCTGTAAAATGAGCCAGAGAAGGAAATGGCAAACCACTCTAGTGTCTTAGCCAAGAAAACCCTGAATGGGGTCACAAAGAGTCAGATATGACTGAAACGACTGAACCACAACAACTCTTTCTCTCTCTGACATATGTGTAGTGTGTATATATGTATACATATATACATATATATGTGCATGTATACATAAACATACACACATCTATCTATATATACATATATGTACACATCTATATCTATCTATACATACATACTATACATACTATATCTATCTATACATACATACATATACTATGCATACAGATGTATATAGTCTCCCTCATCATGATGGTAGTTCAAGCAGGGACTGTTCCATTCTTTATATTTATATCCCCAAAATCTAACACTACCCAGCACATAGAAGGTGCTTAATATTTGTTGATTGATTAATTGATTGTCAAAGACACCATCATACTTCCACTGGATCAAGATTACAATTCTGGAATTATCTTTAATTCTCCCCTCTCCCCAGATCCCAGCTGGTAATGCCCCCCCCCCAATATTTCTCCTCTCTGTCCCTTCCTCTCCACTTACACAGCTACCATCTTCACTCAGGCCCTCATCGCCTTTTACTGGAATAGATACGATAACTCCCTAGATAAAATCCTTAATTCCATTTCCATCCATTTCCATTCCATTTCCAATCCATCCTCCAAACAGTTGCCAAATTAATGTCCCTAAAACACAGATCTGGCCATATCACTCCTCTCTACTCAAAATTCCTCACTGGCTCCCTAAGGTCCCTAGGATAAAACCAAACCTGGGAGTTGTTTTAATTGCTAGAGGCTGGGTTGGGTGAAAGAGGGGTGTGCTGACAGTTAGATCTGCACTTTAACATTGGAGTGGAGGACAGGCTAGGGTGGGGAGAGACTTGGGGCAGGAAGACCAAGCAGAGGCTACTGCAAAGCTTAGGCAGGATGGCATAGAGGAGAGATACTGTGACAACAGATTAGATATGTAGGGGGAATGCAAGTGAGAAGCTGAAGATGTTGAAGAGATAATATCAGCAGGAAGTGGCAACAGTTGGGTAGAGTAAGGGAGGTGTAGGGTAAGGAGTAGAATGAGGGGTCTATGTTTCGAGCCTGTGTGACTAGGAGGATGGTGGTGCCCTGAAAGTAGATGGGGAAGTTGGGAAAAGGGAATTTGAAGGGAAAGATGATGAATTATTTTATTTAGAATGTTGTGTTTGAGATGCCTGTAGGGTCATCCAATTTGAGATGTCCAAAAGGCAATTTGTGATATAAGATTAGGGCTTGGGAATGAGATTAAGGCTGAATATATACATACATATATATGTTTACACAGACACGTGTATCTGTGCATATATGTTTATACTATACATATGCACACATGTGTATATATACCCACATGCATACAGGTATGTATATTTATACTATATACATATATACCCACATATGTGTGTATAATGAATATGTATCTCTATGCATACACATACATACTCATATACATATGAATACGTAGAGAAAGAAAGAGAAGGAGAGAGCATAGATATGATCATTAAACCCATGGGAGCTGATGAAATCACCAAGCAAGACAGTATAGATGAGGTAGGGAAGAGAGTCCAGGTCAGAGCCTTGGGCACTCCACAGTAAGTGGACCTGACTGAAGATTCATCAAAGGTTGAGGAGCAGTTCAGACAGCAAGAAAGGGGAACCAAGAGAGAGCAGTGTTACAAAGAGAGGGAAGACAGAAGTCAAGGGTGCTCATCAGTATCAAAGATTCAAAGAGGTCCAGAAGGATGAGGACCGAGATAAGGTCACTAGGATTGGCCATTAAGGGATCTTTGGTAACTTTGGAGAGAGACGTTCCATTGAAGGATGAGGTTGGAATCAGATGGCTGAGGGTTTAGAAGAAAGTAGGAGAAAAGGAATGGGAGGCATGGATTCCAGACAACTTTTTCAAGGATTTTAGCCAAGAAGAAGAGAGAGTGAGTAGGACAATAGTGAGAGAAGATGGCCAGATCGAGTGCCACAAGGCTCAACTCCTCCTCACTTCTGCATCCTGGAATTCATAGCTCTCCTCAAAGCAAAACTCGTTCCTGATCCTCTCATTTGTTAGCGCCATTTTTGTCTTCAAATTACTTTCCCTTTAACTTATCTGTGTAAAAGTTGCGTTCCTCCTGTAGAATGCAAACACCTTGATTTGCTATTTGCAGGACAGTTTCATTTTTGTCTCTATGTATAGCACAGAGTCTTATGCATGGTAGATGCTGCATAAATATTTGCTGAACTGAATTGAAGCAGAGTTCCTAGGTTATTCTTTGCATGATTCAGTTAGGAACAAAAGGGGAGAGTCTGAAACCCACCAACCTCTCTCTATCTCTGCTGTCTTGTTGCAACTCCTCCAGTTCCTGACTTGGCCCTGGGACTTTCACCCATTGATTCACTCTAACAGAATGGTGACTCTCCCCATCTGGTTCCTCCTTCCTTGTGGCTGCTTTCAAAAGTAGGCTTTAGTCCAGCTATTCTAGGCAAGTAAATTAGTATTAATTAAGCATTTAGTATTGGCCAAACACTGGGCTCTGGCAAAACAAATAGGAGCAGAAAGAAAGAATGTCTGCCCTTAAGGAGCTTATGTTCTTCTTTTTTTAAGTAAATAGAATTTTTTCCACTTACATGTGAAGATAGTTTTCAATATTCATTTTATAAGATTTTGAGTTCCAAATTTTTCTCCCTCCCTTTCTCTCCTTCACCCTCACCAGGATGGCAAGCAATCTGATAGAGATTATACATGTGCAATCATGTTAAACATATTTCCACATTAGTCATGTTGTGAAAGAAGAAACAGAACAAAAGGAAAACCTATGAAAAACAAAAAAATGAAAATAGTGTGCTTTGATCTGCATTCAGACTCCACAGTTCTTTCTCTGGATGTGGATAGCATTTTCCATCATGAGTCTTTTGGAATTGTCTTGGATCACTAGCTAAGAAGAGCTAGTTCTATCATAGTTGTTCATTGCACCACGTTTCTGTTACTGGGTACAATGTTCTCCTGGTTCTGCTCACTTCAGTTAATATGAGTTCATGTAAGTCTTTCTAGGTTTTTCTGAAATCAGCTTGCTCATCATTTCTTAAAGCACAATAATATTCCATTACATTCATAAACCCCAACTTGTAGGTGGACATTTCTTCAATTTCCAATTCTTTGCCACCACAAAAAGAGCTGCTATAAATATTTTTGTACATGTGGATCCTTTTCTTTTTTTATGATTTCTTTGGGATACAGACCTAGTAGTGGTATTGCTGGGTCAAAGGGTACGCACAGTTTGATTGTCCTTTGGGCATAGTTCCAAATTAAAGTTTACATTCTAATAGGGAAAAAAGAACACATTAAAGAGTCCTGAATAGTTAGGGGAAAGAAAAGTATCCATAAGTATCTATACAGGAGCATGCTAGAGAAAGTCCAGAGAGTAAAGAGTGGTACCCCAAGAAGAATGAGGATATATGGCTTGTCTGTGTGCTTTCCTTAAAATGGAGGTTTGGGGAAGAACCAGGCAATCAAAGGAAGGAACTGAAGGGGTTAAGTATACTTCCAGTGTGAGAAGTCCAGGGGCAGAGTAAAATTCCAGGTTGAGGACTGACCAGGGTGACGTAGTAGTCCAGAGAGTTGAGAGTAGAACCCACTTTGGAAATAAATTTGGAACCATACCCCAAAAGTTATACAAATGTATCTACCAAGCAATCCCTCTAACAGAGATATAAAGCTTCCCCCCCACCCCGCTCAAAAAATCCCAAAGAGGAAAAGGACCCATATGTACCAAAATACTTATAGCCACTCTTTTTTTTGTAATGGCAAAGGGCTAGAAATTAGGGGGTGCCCATCACTTAGGAAATGGCTAAACGAATTATGGTATATGAATGTATGAAATGCTACTGTACTGTAATTATGAAAGAGATGATTTCAGAGAAATCTGGGAAGATTTGTATGAACGGATACAGAGTGAAGTGAAAAGAACCAAGAGAACAATTTATACTATGTGTCACAACTGAAATAATGGTAAACTGAGGCAATAGAGTTCTGAGCATGATTGATCTATTAGCAAAGCTAGCATTTGTCAATAAATGGATCCAAGACTCCTTGGTAACCAAGAACACCTCTGACAATCAGGCAGTTCTTTTATAATCATAAAAGAGGAACATCAAAAGGATAAAGAAAGTCACAGAAGTCCATCAGAGTCACAAGTCAAAAGGTGATATCTGTGGCAATCTGAGTCTGATCGGATCACAAAGGGTATTACTGATATACAAGATCTGTTGCAATATGGACATTATTAATTGGACATGATTGGAAGAATCATGGAAACCTTGGAAAACACCAACTTGAATTTTATGGAACAACTTGACATCAGTATTTCATAAAACAAGCTTGACCTTTCTCTTGAGCATGTTTCTCTGAAAAATGAGTAGTGAGTGAAATTACAAGAATAGAAAGGGGCAACAAAAACAATATGAGTAAGAAATTTACATTCACAGGGAAGGTGAATAAGAGATATATACTAACTTGATTAAACCTGAACAAAATAGAAAGGATGATCAATTTTAAATTTCCCAGTTCCCACCTTGGATTCTTTGAGGAATGGTAGTGCCTCAGTGGATCACC
The DNA here is from genome assembly GCA_011680675.1 of Gymnobelideus leadbeateri. Classification (NCBI taxonomy): domain Eukaryota; kingdom Metazoa; phylum Chordata; class Mammalia; order Diprotodontia; family Petauridae; genus Gymnobelideus; species Gymnobelideus leadbeateri. The sequence continues at coordinate 198,620 of WOXC01009272.1, forward strand.
TACAAATCTTATCATTACTATAGCATAAGCTTCCAGCCTTCCTTAAGGGGAGAGATGGTCATGATGGCTCAAAACCATTAGGCCTAAGCTTAAACATCTCTACCACAGAAGGAATCATTTAACATTCTATAGGCCAAAGAGAGGATCACTTGTAAAACAATTGATCAATATCCTAAATCACTAAGAACCAACTTAGAGAAAGCCTCAGTGCTACAAATAATATAACAACTAATACAAATCCAGAGGATGGTTATGAGACCTAGGTCAAGAAGAAAATATTGAATACATATTGCCCCACCCCACCCCCACCCTAAGCCAGGGAAACATTGAAGAAAACCAAGATGAAGGATCCTACCAATTATCATAACTTGATGTTGCATGGGTTTCATTAGCTATTCATTGAGCATCAAACATAATACATTTAGACAATTTCCCCTGACATATTAATGTAAGAGCAGCAAGATTGATTAATGATGACACAGGTTCCACCTTGGGCAGCAGTGAGAATATCTAACACTAAGCATATATTGTTTTGTTGTGTTTTGGGGGTGGGGGAGGTGGTATCTCTACTATTTTATTTTTTCCAATTTTTAAATATTTTTATTTAAAGTTTTGAGTTCCAAATTTTATCCCTCCCTCACCTCCCTCCTCCCTGAGAAGGTAATCAGTCAGATATAGGTCTGTAATGGTAATCGGAATTTGAAGATCTTCCCTGCTTTGAAAATATACTCTGCCCCTTAATATGCTGAATGTAGTCACATGGAGTCTATGGTGAGAGGAGTGTGCTGAAGGGTGGAGCAGAGCCCACAGAAAGCTGGGAGTCAGAGCTAGCTAGACTGGGAGAAGGAGAGCATATGTCTCAGGGAGTCAGTCAGGCTTATGAGTAAAAATATCGGTTTGTGGGAAGGTTAAAGGATGCATTGGCTCTCTATGCTGTTATAACTTAATTAGCTTTTTTGCTACTATGATGGAATTGGCTTACTGGTTTGGGGATTTGGTTTTCTGGTGTCTAAATGTTTCGCTTTTGTCTTCCATATGGAGAGTCTGTTATATTTTGCAATTGAGTACCATGCGGGTATATTTATAGTGATAGTGGGCACTGTGAATGTTGCATTGGCTCTACAAGGTCATATATGTGCAATTATGTAAAACATTTCCATATTCGTTATTTTGTACAAGAAGACTTGAATAAAAAAAATGAAAGAAAGTGAAAAGTAGCATACTTAGTCTATATTCAATCAATATCAGTTTTTTCTCTGGAAGCAGATAGTATGGTTCATCATTAGTCTTTTGGGATTGTCTGTATAATTACATTGCCAAGAAGAGCTAAGAAATTCACAGTTCTTCTTTGAGCAATATTGCTGTTACTGTGTATAAAATTCTCCTGGTTCTGTTCACTTCACTATGCATCAGTTTATTTAAGTTTTTCTTTTCTTTTATTTTTTTTTTCTGGAGTTGGGGCATAAGGTGGTAAGGACTTTAATTAGGGTGATAGCTGTGGGAACAGAAAGGATAAGATGAAACATATCCTACCCTGGGAGCCTTCCTCAGTGACTAAGCTGTTAGAAACTCTCAGAAAGATCCTGAAAGCAGCTGTTGCTGAAATGGGAAGGCAACCTGAGCCTAGAGCAAATATCCTTGAACAGCTGTGAGAAACATGTACATATATAAATAGATACATAATACATACAAAATGAATACAAGTTAGTTTGGGGGAGAAGGGGCAAGGAGAATTAGGAAAGGCCTTATGTAGATGCAGCTTGAACTGTATCTTTTTTTAAATTTTATTTTATTCTTAACTTACGAAATAAAACAAGCATTTCCATGAAAGTAGAATTGAACCTGAAATTGCAGATCCATTATGTACAACTTGCTATTCCTTTCAAATATACAACAAAGTTATCATGTGACTTTCTTATATCTATATCTATCTATATATATAGATACAGATATAGATATAGATATCTATACACACACATATACATACACATCCATACCTATATAGACATAACATAGATACATATACATATACATATATATGTTACTTCTTTACCTGGATTCAAACAGCATCTTTTTTTTTTTTTGCTTTTTGGAGGGCAATTGGGGATAAGTGACTTGCCCAAGGTCACATGGCTAGTTTTTGTGTTAAGTATCTGAGCTCAGATTTGAGCTCAGACACTCCTGACTCCAGGGCCAGTGCTCTATTCACTGCACCACCTAGCCACCCCTTCAAACAGCATCTTCTTTCATGGTATCCTTACAGTTAATTTGGGTATTTATAATCAGAATGACTTAATAGTTCAAAGTTGTTCTTACAACAATATTGCTGTTACTGTATACAGTGTTCTCTTGGTTCTGCTCATTTCACTCTTCATTATTTCATGGAGGTTTCTCCATACTTTTCCAAAATCATTGAGTTCATCATGTCTTATAGCAGAGTAATATCTCATCATGAACATATACCACAGTTTGTTTAGTCATTCCCCAACTGATGATCATCCTCACAATTTTCATTTCTTTGCCACTAGAAAGGGAACCGCTATAAATATTTTACAACATGTAGTTTCTTTTTCATTTTCCCAAGTCATCTTGGGAAACAGACCTAATATCCGTATTGCTAACTCAAAGGATATAAGCAGTTTAATAATTCTTTAGGTATAATTCCAAATCTCTCTCCAAAATGGTTGCATCAGCTCACAGATCTGCCAACGATGAATTAAGGTCCCATTTTTTCCATATCCCCTCCAACATTTGCCACTTTCCCCTTTCATCGTTTTAGTCAATCTTATAGCTGTAAAATGATAGATATCTCAATGATGTTTTAATTTACATTTCTCTAATAATGATTTAGAGCATTTTTCATATCACTATAAATTGTTTTGATTCCTTCATTGGAAAAATGCCCATTTATATCCTTTGACCATTTATCAATTGGCGATTTCCAGGTTTTTCTGAAATTATGCTGCTTGTCAGTTCTTATGGCACAATAATACTCCATTACAAGCATATACCACAGCTTGTTTAGACAATCTCCATTGGATGGACATCCCTTTGATTTCCAATTCTTAGCCACCACAAGGTCCTCTGCCACCTTTTCTGTATGTTTTTGGGATATAGACCCAGCAATCGTATTGCTGGACCAAAGGGTATGCACAGCTTTATAGCCCATTAGGCATAGTTCTAAATCTCTCTCCAGAATGGCTGGATCAGTTCATACCGTCACCAACAGTATATTAATGTCCCATTTTTCCCATATCCCCTTCAACATCCAACGTTTTCCTTTTTTGTCATATTAGCCACTTTGATAGGTGTGAGGTGGAACCTCCTAGTTGTTTTCATTTACATTTCTCTGATCAATAGTGATTTAGAGCATTTCTTCATATGACTAGAGATAGTTCTAATATCTTTGCCTGAAAACTGCCTGTTCATATAGTTTGACCATTTATCAATTGGGGAATGATTTGTTTGTTTGTTTTTATAAATTTGACTCAGTTCTCTATATATTTGAGAAATGAGGCGTTTATCAGAGATACATATGGCAAAATTTTTTCCCTGGTTTTTGGCTTTCCTTATAATTTTGGTTGCATAGGCTTTGTTTGTGCCAAAACTTTTTTGATTTTACATAATCAAAAATATCTATTCTACATTTTGTAATGCTCTCTATATCTCCTTTGGTCCTAAATACTTCCCTTATCCATAAATCTAACAGATAAACTAATCCATGCTATCTTAATTTGCTTACAGTATCACCTGTTATGTGTAAATCATATATGCTATACAGTGTGAAATGTTTGGTCTATGCCGAGTTTCTGCCATACAGTTTTCCTAGCAGCCTTTGTCAAATAATGAGTTTTTGTTCCAAAAGCTTGGATGTTTGGGTTTATCAAATAGTAGATTACTATACTCATTGACTACTGTGTCTTGTGTACCTAACCTATTTCACTGATCAACCATTCTATTTTCTAGTCAGTACTAGATTGTTTTGATAATCACTGCTTTATAAACAATTTGAGATGTGGTATGGCTAGACCACCTTCTTAATGCATTTTTTTCATTGATTTCCTCGATATCCTTGATTTTTTGTACTTCTAGATGAATTTTATTATTTTTCTAGTTCCATAAATTTTTTTTTTTTTGCTTTTTGGAGGGCAATTGGGGTTAAGTAACTTGCCCAAGGTCACACGGCTAGGTTTCTGTTTGTGTGTGTTAAGTGTCTGAGGCTGGATCCAAACACAGGTCCTTCTGACTCCAGGGCCAGCACTCTACTCACTGTGCCACCTAGCCGCCCTCATAAAATAAATTTTTGATAGTTTAATTGGTATGTCACTAAATAAATAGATTAGTTTAGGTAGAATAGTCATTTTTATCATATTGGCTTCGCCTACCCAAGAGCAATTAATATTTTTCCAATTGTTTATATCTGACTTTATGTGAAAAAATGTTTTTAAATGTGTTCATATAGTTCCTGGGTTTTCCTTGGCAAGTAGACTCCCAAGAATTTTATATTGTCCTCAGTTATTTTAAATGGAATTTCTCTTTCTATCTCTTGCTGCTAGACTTTGTTGGTAATATATAGAAATGTTAATGATTTATGTTGGTTTATTTTGTATCCTGCAACTTTGCTAAAGTTATTAATAATTTCAAGTAGTTTTTTACTTGATTCTCTAGGATTTTCTAAGTATAACATCATATCATCTGAAAAGAATGATAGTTTTGTTTCCTCATTGCTGACTCTAATCCCTTTAATTTCTTTTTCTTTTCTTATTGCTATAACTAATACTTCTAGTATAATATTGAATAATAGAGGTGATAATGGGCATCCTTGCTTCATCGCTGATTATACTGGGAATGCTTCTAGCTTATCCTCATTACAGATAATGCTTGCTTATAGTTTTAGATAAATATTATTTATCATTTTTAGGTAAGTTCCATTTATTCCTATGCTCTCTAGTGTTTTTAATAGAAATGGGTGCTATATTTTGTGAAAGGCTTTTTCTGTTTCTGTTGAGATAATCATATTATTTCTGTTGATTTTTTTATTGATATGATCAATTATGCTAATAGTTTTCCTAATAAAGAATCATCCCTGCATTCCTGGTATAAATTTCACCTGGTCGTAGTGTATGATCCTTGTGATATATTGCTGTAATCTTTTTGCTAGTGTTTTATTTTAAATTTTTACATTAATATTCATTAGAGAAATTAGTTTATAATTTTCTTTCTCTGTTTTGGATCTTCCTGGTTTGGCTATCAGCACCATATTTGTGTTGTAAAAGGAATTTGGTAGGATACCTTCTTTGCCTATTTTCCAAAATAGTTTATATAGTACTGGGATTAATTGTTCTTTAAATGCTTGATAGAATTCACTTGTGAATCCATCTGGTCCTGGGGATTTTTCTTAGAAAGTTCATTGATGACTTGTTCAGTTTCTTTTTTCTAAGATTGGCTTTTTATTTTTCTTTAAAACAAAACTAAAACATTTCAACATTTCAAACCACAATTCAGAAATTCACAGTAGAGAAATTCGATTTCAGTCACAATTTTTGTCTCTAATTAGATTACGACACCAAACTACTTTCCCTAGACAATTAAATCTTGTTGAGTCATTTTAAGCTACCTTTAAGCCTTTTATAATCTAGTCTCTCTAGGAAAAAGGGGAGAAATGATATGTGCTTAATCTTAATCTCCAAACCTCCAAAATCTACCAAAATGCTTTAGTACTTACCATAATTTGGAAATTTACAGTAATGGTATTACAATTTAGGCACTAATTTTAATCTGCAGTTCATAATGTTATAAATTTCTATAGGCTGCATACAATGATTCCCTTCCTTCTTATCTGACTCTCTTGTCTATCCTTCAGTTGAGAGAGAGAGACTTTCCTTTTAGAACACTTTGAAGTTTCCTCAGAAATATAACCTTCATTCTTTGGCTAATCAAACCACAGGAAGAAGTTAATAGCATTTACCACAATACCCAGATAATAGAATATGACAGACATACTAATGTACTTGCCAGCTATGATTTTCCTTTCTTTAGTTTAGTCAAAAAGTCAGTGCACACAATTTCACTAGCTGTAATGTTATGTTTGAAAATTAAGGTAAATAATGATCTGAGATGATCTGATCATGATCAACTTGTTAGTTAGGCTAGCAGTAACCAACAAATTGGGTCAATGGCCTCTCCCAATGACCAAAGACCCTAAGGTAGGGCTCACTAGCCTTAATATAGTTTTGGGGAATACAGAGTTGGGTAGGTGAGGAAGATAATACAATTGGTTACAGGTTGGATAGTATTGTGGGTGTGGGAACAACATGATTATTTTGGGGTTTGGGGTTTTTTTTTTGCTTTTTTGGAGGGGGAAGGCCGGGCAATTGGAGTTAAGTGACTTGTCCAAGGTCACACAGCTAGTTTTGTGATAAGTGCCTGAGGCCACATTTGAACTCAGGTCCTTCAGGGCCAGTGCTCTATTCACTGTGCCACCTAGCCACCCCCGTGATTGGCTTTTAAAAAAAAAAAATCAAGCTAGCACATCCACATGAGGCTAGTGACCACCGCTCTCTGACAATTAAGGAATGTGAATTGTTTTATGGTACCCATCATCATCTTGCAGACTTTGTTAGTAGATCTGAGTTAGCAGACTCCCTGGCATGAAGGGTTTGTTAGGGAGATAAGACTCTCCTTAATTGTACAAGGACAGGCAAGGAAGGACAGCTCACCTTTTGGGGATAAGTTAACATGTAACTTTAAACTAACAGAGGAAAAATTGACTCAATTATAAAATTTAATACAGAATAAAATCAGTTAAACTCACACAGTAGAAACTATAATTTTATATTTTTAGTAATCTTGGATAATTGAAAGACCTTTTGTTGCGGTTTAAACCCAGGGAGGCCAAAAAAATGTTGCAGTTTCATGATGTATCGTGTTGGAACCATCTCAAAGAATTGTGAGTCAGACCACCCCTAATCCAAGTATAAGCATTTATTGAGATTTATGCTTCTCATGAAGCGGGCTAAGTTCTAAGAGCAATTTCAGAGAAAGCAAAATGGATTTTTAGAGGGTAAAGATGCAATTACATAACAGAAATCATCAACATAAATCATTAAAAAGGCAGGAAGGGTTTGTCAAGGGAGTAGGTAATGCAAGAGGGGTCACATCTATGGTTCAGTGGTTAAACATTCTGGTCATGCTGTCCTCCAGTTGGCTAGCAATTGTGGATTGGTTTGTTTTTCCAGGTTTTGAGAACAGAGGACAGACAGCAAGGAGTGACAAAGTTTGGCATGGATAGGGGAACTGGGGGAAAGAAATGTTGGTGTTGAAGCCCTCCCCAGAGACTCCTTGGTGATGTCAATGCTCTCCCTGCTCTCTACTGCCATCTGCTGTCTATCACACCACATTTCACCTATGGATAGCATGTCCTTCAAATCCTTCATAAATTGTTAAAAGCTGGAAAGAACGTTAAAACAGATATCAAATGTCAGGACTCAAATGAACCGTAGAACATTATAGCTAGGAAGTTTCTTAGAATACAGAATTTTAGATCTGGAGCATTTAGAACATAGAACGGAATGTTAAAGGAAGAATGAACTTAGAACAAAGAACATCAAAGCTGAAAAGTCCAACTGAAGCCAAGATCCAAAGTCACACAGCTGAACTGCAGAGCTAGGACCAGATATTAGGTTGACATCAGATGCAGCCCAACTATTCCCACCCCTTGAAGTGTCAGTTAGGTTCCCATAGTGCTAGCTCCTAACTGGCACTTCACCCTCTCCTTTTCATTGAGGGGAAGGATCTAGAAAGTCTGACTGGTATTTGCTATGAAGTCCTCTGCAATGACAAGCCATAACCTGGACTGTCCTCTCGGTGTCTGTGTCCAGAGCCTTTGCCCTTGTCCCCTCTGCTCCCAAATTGTTTAATTCTCATTCTTCCAACAGCCCCTCTGAGCTGGAGAACAGAATCCCAGAACACCCAGAGTCCTAGAACAAAAGCACGGCACGGTCCCAGAAGACTAGATCCTGAGGCAAGGAGTTGGGGCTGGGGGCAAGAATCACTCTAATCTTAAGGACTCCAAGTTCAGTGACATCCCTGTCCCTCTATAAACGGTTGCAATTAGATTTACTGACTCAAATGTAGTCCCCGCGAATTTTTGTTCCCTTCCCCTCCTTGTTCCAGATCCTTCTTCTGGCCATTTATCTTTTCACACCCATGTCCCTAACATTCATCTCCCATGTTTGCAAGTAAGATATAAGAGCTCTGGTAACTTTCATCAAAAAGCAATCCATAAGGACTGTACATATCCCTGCACCTTCCCCCATCAGATCCAAGGGCTTCAAACAGCAGATTCTTTGTCTAATATTGTACCGTGCCAGAAAAATACCTCAAGTCTGGGGCACTCTGTGAGTCAGAAGCTACTCAAAACCATAACGAGGAAACCCACACTTTGGGAGAATCCTTTTAGTAAGCTAATCAGAAAGGGACTTGTGAGCTCAAAGCATCTGGTGATGCCATTGTGACACTCTGCCACCATCTGCTGCTAGGCACTATAATTGCTCTTCTATGGGCAGCCCTCCTAGGCTCTGTTTTCCCTCTACTGGTCTTTAACAGCTGTGCCAAGGATAGTCTTCAGCTATTCAGCTTCATTATAACACTGGTGACTCTCCATTACCCTCATCTGGGGTACAGCTACTGGGTAAACTGCTCCCTTGCTAGGAAGGAATAACAGCCCCAGGATCTAAGATAGTCAGGAAAAAAATAGCAAATGTCTTCAGGCTAGGATTGTTCGGTTCCTTAGACTGACTTTACAACTTGAAGATAACCATTTGACTTCCTTTTACCATGACGCTAAATAATACCAGTTACTTACTGATCCTGTGCCCCAAAAGAATTCCCTTTCTCTTCCATTCACCTCCTGCACTGTTTAGCTGCCCTGTTATTGGCTGATTGCCTCTTGCTGACACTATGCTGTCATTATGGAATGACACCTCACCCAAGAGGGTGAGGAACCACATTAACTGGCTCTTTTTTCTTAATTTATTTTTTTTTTAATTCTGAACTTAAACTCAAAAAAAGAGAGCTTTCTCACATATAGAGTAGAATGGAAAAAGGAGGATTGTATATAACATGATGAATTTTCATTTCACACAGTTTGCTTTTTTTAGTATATGATCATTTCACGTGCAACTTTCAAAACTACCCTGCTTTTCTGTTTCCTTAGAACTTCCTTCTATTCTCTTCTACACATTTAAAAAAATCTCAATTGTATTTTGGCATTAATATTGCTAATCTTCCATAGCATTAAAAAAATATCCTTGTAAAAAATAAGCATAGCTGGACACAAAAAATCCACAAAGTGGTCATATTTAAAAACATATGCCTCTTTCTGTACCATGAGTCTATCCACTCTCTGTCAGGAGACAGATAGCATGTATCATCATAGGTCCCCTGAAGACATAATTGCATTGATCAGAGTTCTTAAACTTTCAAAGTTGTTTTTCTTTGTAATGTTGTTATCCTTGTACAAATTATTCTCCTGGTTCTGCTCACTTCACTTTGCATCAGTTCATATAAGTCTTCTCAGATTTCATAGTATATCTTAAGGTTTGAAAGTACCTTACATACATAGGTAAGTGGAAGGTCTGGAATCCCCCCACGTACAAAATACTGCCTCTCCCTCCCAAACAATGGGACAAGTTCAATATCAAGGGAAGAGGTCAATGAGCACCAGACTGATTATAGGTAGTAGTTTAATCAACTGGGTTACTTACATTAGGGGCTAGTATGATGGATCCCTGCCAAGAGTTCAGATAATCAGTGGTCTGGGGTGGCAGGCAGACTAATGGTGAATCCCCACAAAAGAACCCCAAAAATTCCCATGGTGATTATGGGAAACAGACAAAAGGAGGAGGAACTAGAGAGTGTCACTATTGATTGGTGGATATTTTTGGTTTTCTATTTAGTAATGACCTTGGGCATTAAGTCAACATTATTCCTAAACATAATTTTGTGTATTGATCATGTACCAGTCACATATAGGTCACGATATTCTTGTTATGGCTTTCATAGGTCATAGTAACTAAGTTTTGACTCAGTGTCTAAATTATGATTCAGTATCTAAGTTATGATTTTTAACCAGTCACCATGTTTAGGCTTCCACCTTTCTCTGAGTTTAAATTTTTATGGCTATTCTCCACCCAGTCCTACGTGTAGAATAAGGGGCTAGAATTCATCTAGATTAGATTCTCTTTACCCTTTCATCAGAATAAAATCTCCCAGGTCCTTGGGGTCCCATCTGAGATTGAGGAGAATGTCTCATTGTCAGCCCTGTCCTCCATAAGGACTGGGCTTTAGGAAGTAGGGAAAAAAACCCGGATTCTACCCCCCCCATATTAATAATTGGTTATTAATAATAATTTCTCTCATACTTCATTTTACACATGAGTAAACAGGTCCAGAGATGGGCAGTGACGTGACTGAGATCACATAGTAGAAAGCACAGGATTTCAAACTTGAACCCAGTCCCTCTGCCTTTGGATTTCATCATTTTTCTGCTGTACTATTATTGCCTCAGAAAAGAGGAAGGTCAGTGGGGCTAAAAAAGTCAGAAAAGGCCTTTTGTTTTTGAGGATGTGAAATGAGTTTAGCCTTGAAGGATGAGTAGGGAGGATCTGTAGAAACAAAGGAGTTTCCACGCCCTTCCTTTTCCTACCAGGGCTGGGCCGACCCTACCCATCCCTGCTCTCCTTTTTCCTGGTTCTTTGCCACTCTAAGCCCTGGCCCTCCCCACTCTCAGTCGCTGAGTATGCCAGTGTTATGCCTAGAATTCACAGACTCAAAACAATTAGATCTGGAAGGGGTCATCTAGGATGACCCCATTTCACAGATAAGGAAACTGAGGCCCCCAGGGGGCAGGACTTGCAAGTTTACATAAGTAACAAAGCAGTGAAAACTTCAGCTTGGGTTTCCCAATTCAAGATTCAATGTTCTGGCCCCACCCCGATGATTCCTTGGACCATTCCAAGTGCTTAAGGTCCTTTCCTCAAGGGTCCCAAATAGCTTGCTGTAGCCAATCCCCTGACCCGTCGTCTAGGGGGAGCCAGGAGCACAGCCAGAGCCACCTGAATGGCCTCTTCTCCTAGGGAGAGGCAGGTGTCCAACAGGGCCCGGATTCGGGCAGTCAGCGTGGGAGCAGAGCAGATTGCCTCGTAGTTGGCCCGAGGCAAAGCCTGGCAGGAGCGTAGAGCATCCAGGGCTGCATTTAGATGACCCTCAGTGACTCTCCTCAAGAGATACTCCCGATGATTGGATAGAAGTACCTGGAGCCCTAAGGGAGAGAGGGGAAGGGGGTGAACATGGAGCTCAGGCCAACTTGTCCCAAAGAGGTGATGATTTGGTTCTCATGTCACCCCAACCCCCAGGGGCTCCTTGGCTCTCCCCTCCCTTGCAATGCTCACCTGTTCCCATGGACTTGAGGGGAATTTCAGTGGGAGAGTTGTGTCCAAGAGGTCCCAGGCTTGGGGATCCTTGAGCAGCCCCCCTTCTACTTCCTTGGAGATTGGTCATCTCAAACTGAAAAAGCTAAACAGTGGGGCAGACTGGGGAAGCCTGGAGAGGAACAGGAGTAGAGTAAGGTGAGAGAGTGCTGTGGAGAGAAGAAAGTCAGGGGGGCAGCCAGGCAGAATGGATGAGTGACAGGGTATTTATGAAGTGCTTACTATAGGCTAGGTGCTGGGGCTGCAAAGAGAAGGCAGTCCCTCATCTCCCTCCCATTGTAATGGAGGGAGACAGCACAAGTATCAGCTGCAAGTCCAATGGGAAAGTCTTCATTCATGATCCTTAGACAGAATGTTTCTGATGTATCAAACCATCAAATGTCACCCAGGCCTTTGGGGTCTAGAACTTTCTTTTCTAAGTCTTAGAATCTATAGCTTTGGGGAGGCTGGGTGGCACAGTGAAGAGAGCACTGGCCCTGGAGTCAGAAGGACCTGAGTTCAAATCCAGCCTCAGACACTTAACACTAGCTGTGAGACCTTGGGTAAGTCACTTAACCCCAATTGCCCTGCCCTCCAAAAAACAAAAAACAAACAACAAAAAAAAAAAATCTATGGCTTCTCTTGGTGATTTCACAAAGAACTGGCTTTGCTGAGGAGACAGGCTGCTTCTCCACAAGGATTTCAACCTTGAGTGATGGCTCCAGGTGGGGAAGACTGGGGGATAGGATTGAGAAGAATGATGGACTATAGAAACCTTATTTTCCCAATGTATTTGGGGGGAGGGGGAGCAGAGGATTTAGGTTCCCAGACTCCTATAGGATACCCAGAGAGGGTCTCAGAGAATTTCAGAGACAAGCAGAGTGGAGGAGGAGAAAGAGCATAGCGAGAACTCTGCACTTGTCTGTCTCTGCCTCTCTACTCTCTCCAGCTCTGTCTGACACAGCACTCTTCTCATGTTTTATTGTATGCTGTGACTACATGGTTCTATGTTTTAACCAGAGCTATAAGCACGAATTCTGGCATCTGGAGCAAATTCGATGGTCAGAGTGGGGGAGAGCTCAATGGGGGATATCTCAGAATATACCTCACTGACGATCCCAGGTGAACCTTATGAAAATATGAAGGAGAGGGCATAGGTCTTCAGGCCTGGCACAACCAATAGCCTTCTTACCCTCAACCCTTAATCCCTGGGAGGAGGCACAAAAGGGGGAGGAATGACAGATGTAGGTGGGTGGAGTACAGGGGGAAAGTGGGCCATGGGAGTGAGAACTTCAGGGTATCAACCCATAACAGTCAAGTGGGAGATTATGAGGCAAGGTAGGCCCCAACACTGGGCCAAATCCCCAGCAGCCCTGCCCTGGTTTGGGCCCTGATGTTATCCTCTGAAGGGAAAAACTAATGAGAATATGGTTGGGAATGGGGAGAGAGGAGGAGGAATGAATGAAGGGAAGAAAAGGCTAAAGATGAAGTCACCATATAGTGTTTTCAGAGAAGTACCTTCCAGTTAAAATAGGAAAAGTACAGACACACACACACACACACACACACACACACACACACACACACACACACACACACAAATGCCATTTGCCCTCACACTTAGAGGACAGCAGGCATTTCATCCTCAGCTAATGGGGGGGAGGGGGAGGCAGTGATTTCATGATACATACACATCTTGGTTGCAGTAGAGGGAACATGGTCATCCCTCCTGATTCCCCAGGAGGGGGAAGAAAGGAATATTTTGAGGGGTGGGGTTATGTGGGAAGGGGAGTATTCCTGGGCTACACTCCAGTTCCAGATTTACTGTAGATGGCTAGGTGTATTCTGTCCTGGATGGAGGGAGTAGACAGAATGGTCTCCCCTCAGCCTCCACTGACATCCTGTCCTTAAATCCTCTGCCCCCATTCTCGGTGAACTAACAAACAGCTAAGCTCTCTTCTCCACCCCCAAACAATCTTCTTGTTGTAGGAGGAGGAGGACAGGGAGAAGGGCTCACATGACTGAAGCAACCCATGAGCTTTCTGTGAGTCCATCTAGAACCATCCTCAGGTGACCCTTCTGACCCAGTGACCTCCAGTCTCCTCTGATCAGGATCCTGAGATTCCTCCAAAGCTCAGTTCAAGAGCCCCACCTCCTACAGGAGTTACTTCCTTCTATCCCCTGCCTCTATCCCCATCTGCTAAAGCTCATAACCGGGCCTAAGAATAAAGATTTCTAAAGTGGCAATTCCAGTAGGGTGTGTGTTGGGGGGGAGGGAGTGAAGGGGTGTGTGGTGTGTGTGTGCGTGCATGCTTAAAGGTAGCTTTTCATTCCAAATGCTTAAAAGCAATAGGAATCATCATCCTTGTAAAAACAATCTTGCTCAATAAAACCTTGGAAATGCTGGGGAAGGGGGTGGTGGGCAGTGGGAAAGATGCACTGAATTGAGAAACAAAAAGATCTTCATTCTATCCCAGGCTCTGCCAAATTCCTTATTATGTGACCTTAATCAAGTCACTTCTCACTGTGCCTTGGTTTCTTCCTGTCAAACAAGGGGATTAGGGGAGTAGGGAAAAGACAAGGAGAAAATTTGTAACTCAAATGTTGAGAACGAAAAAATAAATAAATAAATAAATAAATGATCCTGAAAGGGATCATTAACTTAACTTCGGTGTGTGTGTGTGTGTGTGTGTGTGTGTGTGTGTGTGTGTGTGTGTGTGTGTGTGTGTGTGTGCACGAGCGCGCGCGCGTGTCCTGGACCCTTTTGTCAGTCTGGTGAAGTCTCTGGACCCCTTCTCAGAATCGTATTTTTAGATGCAAAAATAAAATGAAACATACAGGACTACAAAGGAAAGCAGTTACATTGAAATAGACTTATCAAAATATTTTTGAAAAACAAGTTCATGGACCCCAGGTTAAGAAACCCTACACTAGCAGATGTCTAAGGAACTTTCTTGTTCAAAACCTTGTACCACCTCATCTGAGATCCCAGAATAGTCAGTGCCAGGGGTGTGCTAGAGCCAATTCATAATGGCTTGGGAAAGTTGATTGTTAAATTTTCAGTGCGAGCCTATACACCTCAGAAACAAGCAAATGCTACAAATTAGGGCTTGATTTTTTGTTACGTTGCCTGTCTAGACTTAAGAGAGTTATGGGAAAAATAATAGTGATGCAGATTTAACTTTAAAATGTTAGACATTTTTTCCAGGGAGGTAGATCTTAAACATTTGCCAACCCCCTCCATCCCCCCACCCTCCCACCCACCCCCCTCACAAGTTGCTTTTACTCCATAAAGCTCAGAGCCAGATTAAAACAAAACAAAACAAAACAAACCCAGCTACCAAGTCCTATCTATAAGGTTATAGATTCACAGAACATTCATAGCGACAGACACTTTCACGAACAGGATGTCAGAGCTAGACGGGACAATTTAGTCCAATACCTTCATTTTACAAATTAGATAAATGGGTCTCAGAGAGGGAAAGTGACTTGCCCAGGGTCATACAGCTACTTAGTAACAGAGCTGGAATTCAAACTCACATTCCTAGACTCCCAAGTCAAAATTCTCTTTTCACTACACCACACTGCTATTTCAAGACTCAGAATTATGAGAAAGGCTTTAGAGATTATATATTCCAATCCCTAAATTTTATTGAGCAGGAATCTGAGGCCCAGAGAGTAGGAGCTGGTCTCAGCCTGGAGTCAGGAAGAACTGAGTTCAAATCCTGCCTCACATACTATGTGATCCTGGGCAAGTCACTTAAAGCTGTTTGCTTCAGTTTCCTCAACTATAAAATGGGGATAATAAGAGCACCTACCTCCCAGGGTTGTTGTAAGACTAAAATTTGATAATATTTGCACAGGGACTGGCACACAGTAGGCATTATATAATATTAAGTGACAGAACCAGGACTTAGCACTCCAAGTCAGTACTATCTCCACTACACTTCAACTCAATACAGTATAGTCTTCCTTGAAAGGAGCTAGACCCAGAAAATTGGCAACCAAGACAAAAGACAGAAATGTTCAGTGCTGGAGAAGTGGAGAGACAGGCACACGAATCCACTGTTGGAGTTATGAATGGATCCAACTATCCTGGAAGGTACTTTTAGAATTATGCTAAAGAAATGGGCTGAAAGTGTCCATATCCTTTGGCACAGAGATCCTACTGCCAGACTATGCCCCAAGGAAGTCTAGGATAGAAACAGAAGTTTACCCCCAAAGTGTTTATAGAAGAACCTTTTGTAGCAGCAGAGAACTGAAAACAAAGAGAATGCTCGTCCATTTTGGGGAATGGCTAACCAATTTATGGCAACCTAAATATATCTTGGAACATCACTGTGCCCTAAGTACCAAGGATGGGAAGATTCATGTGAACTGATGCCAAATAAAGTAGCAAAACTAGGAACACAATAAATACAATGATTACAATACAAATGACAAGAACAAAAAACAAATCAAAATCGTGTGGTTGGAATGATAAAGCTTGGCCCCAAAGGAGAGGGGAAATGTACTCCTTCCCCCTCCCCACAGAGGTGGGGAACTATGGGGATAGAACGTTGCATATATGACCAAGCTCAGGTAATTGGCTGATTAGTTTTACATTTGAACTGCCTTCTTCCCTTTCTTTTTTATGCAGTTACAAGAGATAGCTCTCTAGAGATGGAGGGGAAAGGATATTAAAAGAAAGAGATCAGTAATTTTTTTTAATGACAGGGACTAGAGTTAGTGATAGGAAGGAAGGGAGGGGAGGGAAGGATGCATCACTGGCGTTTTCTTCAAAGAAGGAACACAAAGTTCTAAGGGTGGGGATCACAGAATAAAGAATCAATCCTGACCTCACCTTTCTCCCAACCAGGAAGGAAATGGACGCACCTTCTTGCATGAGTAGATACAGGGGATCGAATGGCACCCAGAAAGAGCTGGAGAAGGAGTGGGGAGTGAGAGTGGGAGCCCAAACCCACCCCCAGATCCCATGACCGGGGACTATGACTCATTTCCCTTGAAGGGACCAGTTTCCTCTGGGGTGGAGCCAAAACACACAGAGGGAAAGTATGATCCCCCAAGACTGTAATTGGAATGGTCTTCTATTCAAACCACCTAAATCCCTGGAGCCTCCCACTTCTCACTGGGGGAGTCTGAGGAATAAAGGAGCTCTCCCCATGGAAACCTTTTGCCCACTCTAAAGCTAAGAAGCCAGGGCATTATTCTGTTTGGGGACATGCTTATAGCCTTCGTGGCAGCCAGAGGGAGGAGGATGAAGCCCTTACTTCCCCCTTCAGCTCTGCTTCATCAGTCACAGACTCTGTCCAAGGGTTGCATCCCTGGTATGCTCACGGTTGGTTTCCCTTGGCTCTCTGTTTGCCCCTACTAAAACCAGTTATGGAGAGAGGACCATAAAACACCTGCCCTGTTCCCTCTGGTCCTAGAGGAAATGACTCAGCTTTCCACTGAAATTTCCTTGGTGCCATTGGAGGGTAGGCCACCACCCTTCCCCAGCAGGAATAGATACCCTTGCCCTCACCCCCAACCCCACTCCATCTTGCCTGAGATCTCAGTTTCCATTTTCTCCTAGATTAGCAGTAGGGCTTCCAGTCTTTGAAAGGAAGAAGTAGAGAAAAGGAGACCATCCTAGGACCAATAAACCAAGTCATGTGAATGGGGGTGGAGGGGTGGGGTAGAGAATAAAGTTGGACTGGGCTGGTCCTTTTCTCCTCCTCCACCCAGCTGGTCCCTTCAGCCAAAAGCCGGGAGCCCAGAGGGAGGTAAACAGGGACTGGGAAATTCCCCAGACAATCCACTGGGCAGCCTGGCTGGGGGAGTGTCAAATTACTCCAAAGGGATCTTTATTATCCAAGTTTCGGTTGGGAGTTGGTGGGGGGGAGGTTTGGAGGGGAGGGAAGGACACCAGGGTTAGAATCAGATACTGAACTTCTCTGATTCCACAAGACACCAGACTGAGCCCACCAACTTAGGGGAAGTAACTCTCTCATGAGTAGGTCTTTGGTTCTCTGGAAATAACCAAGGGCGAATTTCCCAGGGACAATCCAGGAAACAGATGGGATAGGAGGGTTGACATAATGACCTTGGACATCCTGGCTCTGCCCAGTTGGGACAATGACCCCAGAAATACTCCTCACTAGCACTCCTTACTTCCTGTCTCACCTGGGTCCAGTGGTCTCAGGATGAAGGAGGAAAAGCAGAGCCGTAGGGGATCCCACACCTGGAAGCTGATTAAATGAGATCCTAAAACAAGTCTTTCTACATCTCCCATCCACTATCTGTATATTCCCCAGCATAGCTATAGAATTTGTTTAAGGAAGTACTTGATGTCCCGAGAGTGACTCAGACAGTGTCCTCATTCTTCAAGGCCTCCAGGTATAATTGTAAGAATGTCTAGTGTAGGAGTTCTTAACCTGGAGTCCATAAACTTGTAGATTTTAATAATTATCATAATTATAATATTTCAAAATAATTGCTTTCCTTTGTAATCCTTTGTATTACATGCTGAACTGATGTTAGCATGACCTAGTGGAAATGGTCCTAGACTTGGATCCAGGTAGGCCTAGGTTCAAATGTTGCCTCAGACCAATTGCATTCCAGTATAATTGGTTTCCTGTGTGATCCTATGTATTTTGTGCATATATAAACACATTATTCTGAAAAGGGATTCACAGGCTTCACCAGACTGCCAGAAGGTCTGAGATAAAAATGATCTGAGTATCCATTGATTAAATATTGCTACCAATCACTGAATCAATGATGCAGAGATAGTTATCAGAAGTGTTTTCTTATTCTCAGAGAGCAGGCTCATCAGTATACAAAGTCAGAAAGCTCAGAGCATCTGCCTCAGAAACCTTATATAGAATGTGAATACATAAGACGTATAGAAAAATAGAATTTTACAGAAGGCAGGAAAGAGAGATAAAGATATACTTGCCTGGAAAAAGTAGGGGCTAGATAAGGTCACCTGCCAGCTAGTCAAAAGAATTACTGTGGCTTTCCTAGTCCTGATTCTACCGGTTGTGGGACCCTCTAGTTTCAAGGAAGGGTAGCTAGGTGGCACAGTAGACAGGGTGCTGGGCCTGGAGTCAGCAGGACTCATCTTCCTGAGTTCAACTCTGACCTTAGATTCTTGCTAGCTGTGTGTTCCTGTGGCTCCCTCCTCCAACTGGCAAGTTCCTCCCAGAATCTCTATTTTGAGGAAGTGTCCAGATCAGTCACACTTCCTTAACTCCCCTCCCAATCTGCTCCTGACCCTTCATATACCTTTGTGGTCTTCCTCCAGATCTTTAGTTCTTTTTAATATACTATCTTTCTCCATTAAAATGTAAGGTCCTTGGGGCAGCTAGGTGGCGCAGTGAGTAGAGTGCAGGCCCTGGAGTCAGAAGGACCTGAGATTGGATCCGGCCTCCGACACTTAACACACACAAACAAAAACCTAGCCGTGTGACCTTGGGCAAGTTACTTAACCCCAATTGCCCTCCAAAAAGACAAAAAAAAAAAGAATTAAAAATGTAAGGTCCTTGAGGACAGGGCATGTCTTTTTGCTAGTATTCCCAGTTCTTAGGACAGTACCTGGCACATAGGAAATACATAAATACATGCTTGTGGTTGACTTGTTGAGTGGGGAAGGTCAAGTTAGAGATGTATTCTGTCTTTTGTATGCTCATCTACAGACCTGTAGGCTCCTTCCTTCAGGAAAGGCCTTGGGAACATGTGAACACCCTGTCCTCTTACCCTGTTCAGGGCTATCCACGCTGTACTGAGGCGATATAGCAGAAATAACTTGGGAAGGCCCAGGTTCAAATCTGAACTCTGTCAATAACCAGCTGTGTGACCTTGGGCAAGTTAATTTCCCTTTCCTAGACTAGTTCCTCATTTATGAAATGAAGCCATTGAATTTTTCTTCTGTGTCCCAAGCCTCTTTCCAAACTCCTGACCCCCAGCTAGGTGCTACCAGTAAAGCTACGTATGACACATGCCTTACCGAAAACGTGTAGTTCAAGAAGTCCCAGACAAGATTAAATCAGATTACAGGATCAAAGAATTTGAGAGCTAGAAGAGGCTTAGCAGCCAAGTGGCCCAACACAGACATGAAAGGAATCCCCATTATAACATACCAGACAAATGGTCATCTGGCCTCAGCTTGGAGATCTCCAAAGAGGAAGAACTCACCACCTCTTAAGGAAGCCCATTTTATATCTGAACAGATCTCACTGTTAGGAAGTTTTCCCCTGACTTCACACTTAATTTGCCTCTTAAACAATGTCCACCTGGTATCCTCTGGAGCCAGAGGACAAATCAGCATGGCACAGTGGATAGGTCACTAGACTAGGAATCAGGTAGGTTCGAATCTTGCCTCAGACCATTATCAGTTGTGTAACCCTAGGTATGGCAGCTATGTGGTGCTGTGGATAGAGCACTGGGCTATATCAGGAAAATGAGTCTTCCTGAGTTCAAATATGGCCTCAGCTGTGTGACCCTGGGCAAATCACTTAACTCTGTTTCCGTATATGTAAAATGGGCTGGAGAATGAAATGGCAAACCATCTAGTATCTTTGCCAAGAAAATGCCAAATGGAGTCACGAAGAGGCAGGCATGGCTGGAACCACTGAACAACGAAAACACAGACTGTAAGCCATTATCTTTCAACTTCTTCATGGGCCAAACAGGAAAGGTGGTTAGCCACCCTTAGGCTCCTTCTAGCTCTACACCTGTGAGCCTGTGTTGTTATTGTTATGCAGTTTTTCAGTAATGTCCAACTCTTTATGACACTCAATAAAAGCTTTCTTTTCTCCAGGTTAAATGTGCTCATTTCCTTCAGCCAGTCTTCATGTGTCATGGGTTCAAGGTCCTTCACCTTCCTGGTTGTCCTTTTCCAGACATTTTAGCAATATCCTCCTTCGACCACATCCACTCAGGGTCAACTCTGTATGTTTGTCTGACCAAAGCAAATACAATGAGGCTTTAAAACACCTTCCCACCACCACTGCCCACCCTGCCATATTCCTGGAAGTTGTGCCACTCCAGAAACCCTCTGGAAGTGAATTTATTCAAACAAACATTTATCTCTATTGAATTAAGTCTCATTAAATTCAGTTCACTGCTCTAGCTTGGTTCACTAGATGTCCATTAGATTGTGAACCCCTTAAGGGGAGGGACTGTCCTTTGCTTTTCTTTTATCCTTTATCCAGACACTTGGCACAGTGCCTGGTATTTAATAAATACTATTGACTGACTTACTGATGATCCTTTTGGAGACTAATTGTCCCCCGGGCGTTAGCTATCCCTCCCAGTTCATTTGCAAGTTGATAAGTATACAGTCTATTCTTTTATCCAAGTAATGAATAAAAAGGTAAAGCCTGAGACTAAGATTCCTGGTGTATTCTACTAAAAATCTGGCAACATTAAAACATTAACTCTGAGTAAGGCCATCTAACTGGTTCTGAATTCACCTGACTATACTGTCACCTAATTCATGCCTCATTTTCTCTACAAGAATATGAAATACTTTATCAAATGCTTTGCTAAAACTTGGGTAGAAAATTGGGACACTAATGTGGTGGAGTTGTGAACTGATCCAACCATTTTGGAGAAACATTTGGAACTATGCCCAAAGGGCAATCAAACTGTACATACCCTTTGACCCCACAATACCACTACTAGGTCTGTATCCCAAAGAGATCAAAAAGGACCCACATGTACAAAAATATTTATAGCAGTTTTTTTTGTAGTGGCAAAGAATTGGAAATTGAGGAGATGCTTATCAATTGGGAAATGGCTGTGAGTTGTGGTATATGAATGTAATGGAATACTATTGTGCTATAAGAAATAATGAGCAGGCAGATTTCAGTAAAACCTGAAAAAGACTTATATGAACTCATGCTGAGTCAGGAGAACATAGTAACAGCAACATTATACAATGATCAACTATGATTGACTTAGCTTGTCTCAGCAATGCAATGATCTAAGACAATTCCAAAAGACTCATGATGGAAAATACTATCCACCTCCAGAGAAATAACTGATATAGTCTGAATGCAGATTGAAACAGACTATTTTCACTTTGTTTTTCATAGTTTCTTCCTTTTGTTCTATTTCTTTCTTTCACAACATGATTAACATAGAATGTATTTTGAGGGGGCAGCTAGGTAGCGCAGTGAGTAGAGCGTCGGCCCTGGAGTCAGAAGAACCTGAGTTCGGATCTGGCCTCAGACACTTAACGCACACACAAACAAAAAAACTTAGCCGTGTGACCTTGGGCAAGTTACTTAACCCCAATTGCCCTCCAAAAAGAAAAAAAATATATATATATATATAATATATTTTGGATAATTGTATATATATAAAACACCTATATCAAATAAGAAGGAGGGGAGGGAGGGAAGAAGAAAATTTGAAACTCAAAACTTTATTTAAAAAAAAGAATGTTAAAATTGTCTTTACATATAATTTTTAAAGTACTATTAAAAAAAATAAAATGGGTAAATTATTGGCAACACTTCCTTCATCTTCTGGTTTAGTGATCCTTTCAAAAAAGGAAAGGTATGATTTGCATGACTTCATATATATATATATATATATATATATATATATATATACATATATATGCATATATATGTATATATATATATATCATATCATATTGCTTGCCTTCTCAAGGAGTTGGGAGAGGGATGGGAGGGAGAAAGAGAATTTGGAACTCAAAATTTTATTTTTAAAAATATTTTCTTTTCCCTCAATATTAAAACAATTGTTAACACTCATTTAAAAAAAATTTTTTTTGAGTTCCAAATTCTCTCCCTTCCTCCCCCACCAGGGGGCCCAGGTGGTAAGCAAGTTGATATAGGTTATATATGTGAAATCATGCAAAACACATTTCCATACTAGTCATGTCGTGGAAGAAAACAGATTTTTAAAAATCATGAAAAAAATAAAGTGAAAAATAGTCTGTTTTGATCTGCATTCAGACTCCATCAATTCCTTCTCTGAAGCTCATTTGTCTTCATGGGTCCTTTGGATCATTGCTGAGAAGAGCTAAGCCATTCACAGTTGATCATTGTATAATACTGCTGTCACTGTGTATATTCTTCTCCTGGTCCTGTTCACTTCATTCAGCATCAGTTCATGTTAAGTACAGGTTTTTCTGAAATCTGCCTATTCACCATTTCTTACGGAACGATTGTATTCCATTACATTCATATACTATAACTTGTTCAGCCATTCCCCAACTGATGGGCATCCCCTCAATTTCCAGTTCTTTGCCACCACAAAAAGAGCTGCTAGAAATAGTTTTGTACATATAGATACTTTTCCTTTAACCTCTTTGAAATACTAAACTAGTAATGTAGTAGTATTGCTGGATCAAAGGATATGCATAATTTAATAGTCCTTTGGGCTTAGGAACTCAGTTTTGGCTTTTGTTTGTTTTTGTTTTTTGCTTTTTGGAAGGCAATTGGGGTAGTGATTTGCCCAAAGTCACACGGCTAGTGAGTCAAGTGTCTGAGGCTGGATTTGAACTCAAGTCCTCCTAACTTCAGGGCTGGTGCTCTATTCACTGTGCCACCTAGCTGCCCCTGGGAACTCAGTTTTTGGGTTTTTTTAAATGAATGTCAAAAAAATTTTACGAGTAATTGGAAAATATTAAACAAAATAAAAATGTATCAAAAAGGGAAAGGTTAGTCTGGTATGCCTCATTTTTTTTTGTGCCAATTTTAAATAGATTTTATTCTCCAGGACAATTGCATTTCCACTTGTTTACAGTACTGATAAAGTGCAATGCTGTTCACTTTTCTCCCTCTGCACGCATTCAAGTATTCAAAATGCCCAGATTTACACAGTAGCTTTAATGTTACTTTTAAACTGCTACTGCCTTGGCTACAAATTTGAGTCCTTCAATTTTTGGAAAGCTGTGTGGAATGTTCTTTCTTCTGGTGTGTTTAGTCGACCTCTTCAATGGTGGGTCCAGAAGAAGATGGGGTTGCTCCACCCCCTGGGAACCCACCAGGCATGCTTCCTGGTATGCCCCCTGCACTCCAGTGCAGCTTAGTAATAATGGGATTGCAGACCTTCTCCCATTCTTTCTGCTGATGCTTGAATTCTTCCTTCTCAGCAGTCTGGTTCTTATCCAGCCAGTTGATTATCTCATTACATTTGTCAAGGATCTTCTGTTTGTCTTCACCAATTTTGCCTTGCAGTTTTTCATCCTCCACAGTTGCTTTCATGTTGGAAGCATAGGATTCAAGAGAATTCTTAGAAGACACCTTGTCTCTCTGCTTTTCATCCTCAGCCTTGTATTTCTCAGCCTCCTGGACCATGCGGTCGATGTCTTCTTTGCTGAGACGTCCTTTGTCATTGGTGATGGTGATCTTGTTCTCCTTGCCTGTGCTCTTATCCACAGCAGAAACATTGAGGACACCATTTGCATCAATGTCAAATGTTACTTCGATCTGAGGAACACCCCTGGGTGCTGGAGGAATTCCTGTGAGCTCAAATTTGCCAAGCAGGTTGTTATCCTTTGTCATTGCTCTCTTGCCTTTGTAAACCTGAATAAGCACACCAGGCTGGTTGTCTGAATAGGTGGTAAAGGTCTGTGTCTGCTTGGTGGGGATGGTGATATTACGTTTGATCAAAACGGTCATAACTCCACCAGCAGTTTCAATTCCAAGGGAAAGAGGAGTGACATCCAACAACAGCAAGTCCTGCACCTTCTCAGATTTATCTCCAGACAAAATGGCAGCCTGGACAGCTGCACCATAAACAACAACCTCATCAGGACTGATACTCTTGTTGAGCTCCTTGCCATTGAAGAAGTCTTGCAGAACCTTCTGGATTTGGAGGATTCGAGTGGAACCACCCACCAAGAAGATGTCATGAATCTGAGACTTATCTAGCTTGGCATCTCTTAAGGCCTTCTCCACAGGACCCAGCATGCCACGGAAGAGATCAGTATTCAGCTCTTCAAAACAGGCCTGGGTGATTGATGTACAGAAGTCAATACCTTCATAGAGGGAATCAATCTCAATACTGGCCTGGGTACTGGAAGAGAGGGTATGCTTTGCACGTTCACAAGCAGTATGAAGACGGTGAACAGCCCTCTTTCTCACTGGTGTCCTTCTTGTGCTTTGTCTTGAACTCGGCAATGAAATGGTTGACCATTCAGTTGTCAAAGTCCTCCCCACCTAAGTGGGTACCCCCAACTGTGGACTTGACCTCAAAGATGCCATCTTCAATGGTAAGAATGGAAACATCGAAAGTACCACCTCCAAGGTCAAAGATCAACACACATTTCTCTCAGCACCAACTATTTTGTCCAAGCCATAAGCAGGAGCAGCAGCAGTTGGCTCATTAATGATTTGGAGCACGTTGAGACCAGCTATGGCTCCAGCATCTTTGGTGGCCTGATGTTGGGAATCATTGAAATAGGCTGGTACTGTGACAGCAGCATTTGTGACAGTCTCTCCAAGGTAAGCTTCAGCAATTTCTTTCATCTTAGTCAAGACCATAGAAGATACCTCTTCTGGATAGAACCTTTTGGTCTTCCCTTTGTATACACTTGGACCTTAGGCTTGCCTGTGTCATTCACCACCATAAAAGGCTTCATGTCTGACTGTACAACTGTATCATCAAATCTGCGACCAATCAGATGTTTGCCATCAAAAACTGTGTTGGTGGGATTCATTGCAACCTGATTCTTTGCAGCATCACTAATTAAACGTTCTGTGTTGGTGAAGGCCATGTAGCTTGGGGTGGTCCTGTTTCCTTGGTCATTAGCAATAATCTCCACTTTCCCATATTGGAAGACTCCCAAGAGTCTTACTCTCACAGAGTAAGTGGTGCCAAGATCAATGCCAACTTCAGTCTCTTCAACATGGTTGCTAGGGAGTCAGGGGTTGTAGCTGACCACTGTGGAGAAAGAAGGGTTGCTGCTGCACTGAGCAGACCTGGTATGCCTCATTTTTAAGGAAGCCATGCTTCAATTATTGCTTCCCTTTCTAATAGCTATTGTTTATATAGAACTTTTAAGTGGTTTGCAAAGCATTTTATTTCATTTTATCCTTATAACACTGGGAGATAAGTGCTATATTAACCCCATTTTACCAATGAAGAAATAGAAGCTGAGAGGTTATGACTAGTATCTGGCATTGGTTCTGAACTTGTCTTTCAAACTCTAGGCCCAGATCTCTATCCACTGCACCACCTATCCTAAGTGTTTGTCAGCCATCACTTAATGGTTCTAGGGGGCAGCTAGGTGGCACTGGGGGTCATTAAGAGAAGCAGTGAATAGAGCATCAGCCCTGGAGTCAGGAGGACCCAAGTTCAAATCCGGCCTCAGACGTTTAATACTTAATAGCCATGTGACCTTCGGCAAGTCACTTAATCCCAATGGACCTGTCTTCCCCCCTCTAAAAAAGCAAAAAAATGAAAAAAAAATCTGTTCTAGAATCTTCCTGAGAAAAGTCAAGCTTACTGGTCTACAGTTTTCAGGCTTCATTCTCTTTCCTTTTTATGAAAATTGGGCTAATATTTGTCCTTTCCCAATCTCGTGGTTCACCTATTTTCTATGAGCTTTCAAATATCACTCACTGAAGGTGGCTCAGGAGCAGCACATGCCAATACTTTTAGGAACCAAGGATGTGGTTCCATCTGCTCCAGGATGACTTGAATTCATGAAGTGCAGTTAGGAGCTCTTATTATCATGACTTAGGCTGGTCACCAATCTCTTGTAAGTCAATTTTTGTGTCATCTATAATGACCTGTGCAAACAAAATGAGAATTAGGCACATTTGCCTTTTCTCTATCAGTTCCTTAGACCTCAAGCAAAGACCCTAGACTTTTGTAGTTTTTCCCCCACATATGACTTATCTGGCCCGTCTTCTGTACAGAATATACAGAAGTTTACAGTGTACCATTATCTATTTTTTTTTTTTGGAGGGCAATTGGGGTTAAGTAACTTGCCCAAGGTCACACGCTAGGTTTTTGTTTGTGTGTGTGTTAAGTGTCTGAGGCTGGATCCAAACTCAGGTCCTTCTGACTCCGGGGCCAATGCTCTACTCACTTCGCCACTTAGCCACCCCACCATTATCTATTTTTAAGGAATTTAATGAGGCGAACTATTTGGCAATATGACTATGACAGGTGATCACAGTAAAGGAGAGAATAAGGCCAATGTGGACAGATTTGAGGGAGAACTCTGTATTCACCTGGGGCCTAGGGTATCTTGCTTCCTGGAGGAACTGGTCCTTGAGTTGGGCCTGAGAGGGTATATGTCATTCCAGGGTTCACCATGTCACCCATTCTCAACAAACTCCAGGGACTCCCTATCACTTTCAGGGTTAAAAAGAAAATCCTTGATCACCGAATCTCCTCCCCCACCCTCCACCTTTCCAGTTTTCTTAAACCTCATACCCTCTTCCATCCAGTGACGTTGTCCTTACCTCTGTTGTTTGAACAAAACACTCTCTGAACTCTAGTCATTCTCCATTCTCCAGGCTGTGTCCCCAAGCCTGGAATACTCCCCCTTCTCATCTCCATCTCCTGGTTCCCTGGTTTTCTTCATGTGTTACCTAAAAGCCCATCTATAGGATAGCCCATTCCTCTTAAATTCTAGTGCCTTTTCTCTGTTATTTCCTATTTATTCTGTACGTGATTTGTTTGCAGTTATTTTGCAGGTTGTCTCTCTCAGAGTTAGACTGTGAGCAAGGTCCTGTCTTTTGCAGGGCCTGGCACATAGTAGGCACTTAATGTTTGCTGACTGTGAGTAAAAGTACAAAGAGTAGGCAATAGGGGAAAGGTGTTTGGCTTGCCACTGCAATCTGTTTCTTCGTGATGCATCATGATGGAATGGTAAGGGAAAGGAAACAAAGCCTGCCAGCAACGGACTCCCTAGTTTAGGGGCTTCATTTTCAGCTCCACCCTGACTATTCCCCACCATTACCCAGACAGGGCTTATCAACAGCGTCCTCTCTACTAAAGCCTATCTGGGCTGTACGTAGCCTGTCCTCTCAGGACCAGGTTCTTTTATTTCAAACTAACAATTAATTCATTTGATTAAAGTAGGATGACAATGTGCTAATAGGAAGGCTATCAGCAGAACAAGACAGGTCCCCTCCATTCCTCCCTTAGCACCCCTGTGGCTAACATGTGACACATACTTCAGTGGGGGGACAATGGAGTGTGACCATGATTCACCCCTTCCTGCCCTTCCCAGCACTAGGTCTGCATGGAACCAGTCATCAAGACAGATTTGAATTTGACTTAAGAGATGCCTTGCATTATCTTTATTACTATCTATTACGTGTCTCAAAGTACACATGTGCAAAATTTCCCAGTGAAGTCAGTCATTCAGACCAAAAGTTATATGCACATAAGTACACACACATACACACATACATTATATATATATATAGCATATGATATACAATAAAATCCAATAGATTTCATATAAAATACTGTTAAAATATAGAGCAGCAAAGTCCTGGCGAAACATTCCCTGATTTTTTTTGGAGCAGACCCTGGATCCATTCCAGGGCATCCTCTGGGTCCTTCGTGGCCCTGGCCCCACTCCATCCAGGGGCCATCACTGACTGTGGGATCTGAGGTCACAGCCCAATGGCAGGCACTGTTTGCTACAGGGTCTCTTCCCAGCAGTTATATTAGCCTTCTCAGGATTAGAGCTGGACATTTTCTCTTCAATCTTATTGTCGGAGAATACATTTGGTCCTCAAAAACATAGTTTTTTGTAGGGTTGGGTTTTTTTTTTTTTAAAGAAAGTTGCATTTTTTTCCCTTGGTGGATAAAAATAACCAAAAAAACCCCATAAACCTAAGCTTTTGTGATGGAGTAGACAACTTTGTTTACTTCAAGTCAAGCTCAGTGGTCATGAAATGTCAACTCATCCCAGCCCTCTTTTTGAAAATGTTGCAACATTTACTTCAAAAACATGATCTGCATTGTGATTCTAGATTATCGCTTGTAGAAAAACAACTCGGACTTGTCCAAATTAGTAGAGATTTGAAAAATCCCCTGCCCTACCCACAAAGGGATGACAAAGGGTGGCACTCCAGGTCTCTGTGGATGGCACGCCGAGTGAATGCCCATTGGTTCTCCTCCTGTTATGTGGGAAGCACTCAGGCTCTTGGTAATGGCCCGTCAATTACCAACCAATCCATAGGTCTTTTGGTCCTTCCTGATCCATGAAATCAGGCAGCACCTAGAGGTCAGACCAGGTTAGGAGGGTCTGAAAACATCTGATCCTGGCAAGTTAATCCAAATACTTGGAACAGGTTCTAGGTTAGAAATGCTGGCAATCTGAAGGAGGTGGTGAGGCCACAGGTTAGGCTGAAGTGGAAGTCAGAGGAGGGGCGCACCAGGGAAGGGAGTGAGCCACCATGCATTCTTCAAACGCTAGAGCTTCAGGTCCCTAGATTTCTTCCCTTAGAGCATAAATGGGGCTATAGGTTGAAACCTTGACCCTACTTCATGTGCCAGCTCCCTCCTGGGCTACACCACATTATACCCATCTGGGGACCGAAAACTACATATACAAATGTGCACACGAAGCACAGGAGACATTATGTTTATCATAAAACAACGCTGCTCCCGCCTTTTCTACCATAAGATCCAGCTTTAAGGAAATTAACAGATAATGGAAAATCCTGATGCTGTTTGTAATCTGAACTGGGAATTCCCTTTTTAGGGAGTAAACATGAGTCCTAGATCACTGAGAAAGGGTGTTTTCTGGGCCCACCTGGCCTCAAACCCTTAACCAAACCTGATAACAAGAGTAGTTTTCTGCCTTGATCCTCTCCCTAGGATCCAGAAACAACCTGGAGTCTGAGATCCTAATAGGATTTCTCATAACACAGGCTAAACAATGATTAAATTATACAAATACAGCAATGGTTTTATGGGAGTTTGGGGCAGAGGATGGGGGGTGGCGGATCACCAGTTCCTATGGGCAATACAAGCAGCATGGTCACTTTAAAGTCTCCTTAGGACACAGTCATGGGAGGAAGAGCTAAAGAAACTTGACAGTGAGGGTAAAGTACATACAATTTGCATAAGACTCATGGATTGAGGAGGAGGATTCAGTACAAGTACCCACAGTACTACAGCCCAGAAATTCAGGGATCTGAAACCTCACCCAGAAACTAGAATCCTCTCTTCTCGCCATGCTGGTAGGACCCCTTGGACAGTAAATAGTACAGGGACCAAACCAGTGACCTGCCTGTCTGTCCCCTGCCCAGAAAGACTCAGAGAAATGTACGTGGATAATTAACTACTTTGGTATGAACATAAAACTCTCTCCCTTGATCCCCAATCTAGAAAACAATAGCACCAGGGGACGGGATGCTTCCCAGAGAAGTTTTAAAAAACCACACTGTGTGAAATTGAGGGCTACGGTCCTCTCTTCCATTGTGCTAAGAAAATACAGAGTCTGGCAGTAACACACAGTTAAAACAGCCTTTAAAAATAGAAAAGGGGGAAAACCCAAACCAAAGTCTAGGGTGCACAAGATGCCCCAGCAGCAGGCAGATCCTCCACTTACAACTTGAGGAAAGAAAGGGCAAAGCGGAGGGCAGAGGGCATGTGTAACTGCTGGGCCAAAAGCAAAGCTAGAAGCCACATGCACAGAAGACTAGGAGAACAGATCAAATGGATGCTTTATCCTATCCAAAGTTTGGGGAGTGGAAGGTGGGGAGATAAGGAAAAATGTGGTAGGAAAGGAAGGGAAGCTCTGAAGGAGGCATTGTCATAGATAAAGAAGGCAGCCTTGAATGGCCACTCGTGTTGTGTTGTGTAAGAGTCACGGTGTCCCGTGTCTTAAGGGCCCCTGGCCAGGAGCTGGAGACTGGTTTTGGCAGTATGGTCATCCCTCCCTCCCTCTCCCTCTTGAAAGAGAGGGCTGAAGCCTGAAGTTGTGACAGCACCAGCAACACAATGATGATAGGACTGGATTCCTCTCTTCTCTTGAAGTAGGGTCAGCTGAGTCAACACCTGGACAGTGTCGAACTCAGGGTATACCCAAAACAAGGTGTTCGGTCTTCTTTACATGTCTGAGAATTTGAAATAAAAATAGAGCCCAAAAGACAAAGTGGAAAAGATGTGTGTGAAACCTTTCTAGTGACCTCTGAGACCTCCATTCACCAAACAGCTCTACCAACAATTAGACTTGTTCCCTTTACAGAAATCAAGAAGCTCACTGTGTGGATTTGACCCAAAAGTCAACCAAATGGGATGGTAAGGCCAGGAAAGAGAATGTATCTAATCACCAATGCAGAGCCGAGACCTCATTCACATCCAAATAGCAAAACAAATCATGGCCTGTAGAGGGAGGAGGCCCAGTTTAAAACTCTGACTTAAAAAAATAAAAATTAAATTAAGAAACAAAACAAAACACCTTCAGGAGAGTGAAGCAGCATTTTCCCCCTCGTAGGGTTGGAAGGGAAGGCATCCGGGGTGATGGAATGTGGAGGCTGCTGGGACACAGCATCACAAACCAAAGAGAACATTCTTCAAGTAGGAAAGAGCCGTCCCATTTGAGAGCATCTGAATGTGCTCGTTGCCCTTGAGCTCCAGCAGGGTCACCTCATATTTCTGCTGATTCACCCACTTCTGGCAGTGCAGGGAGCTCTCCACATTCACTGTGCCGTCACCGTCACCATAGAAGATCTTGGGGTCTCGGTCAGGAAAGCCTTCATAATAGAAAGAATCCGGGGTCTGGACACCAGTACCATAGAGACAATGGAGCCGGACTCCAGGGGGTGTCATCTGATAGACCAAGGGCTCTGTGTCTTGTCTCATGAACCAGCCATCCTCAAAGCCAATATCCTTATAGAACTTCTCGTAGTCCCGCAGGGTGTAGTTGGCTTTGGGGGTTCTCACAAAGACCTTATCTGGGGACCAAGTATAATTGTAGGGAAGCAGCCAACTAGTTGAGACAGCAGATCTCTGTTGCTCTCTGATTTTCAGAGGACTGATGACTGGAATTCTGTTGTTGTCTCCTGTAGTAGGGTAAAGGATTTGATTATTATGGCTTGCCACCTGACTTCTCTCCCTGTCTACTCAGCAGCTCTTAGCTCACTAAGAAGACCCAGAAATGTACCAGGGGGTGAGTAAACACCTACTGACCCATCCAGATCAACCAAGAGGTGTGGGTATATCTCAGTTCAGGTTTCTCCTTGCAGGGAAGGGTCATGGAGGGTTTGCTTCCCATTAGCCATGGTCTTTGGCCTTTGACCCCTCTGGTTTAGTCAACCCTACAAGATAATCCATGACAAGATCTCTCACTGCAGTGCTTCTGCAAGCACAGGACAGGATCCCAGAGGGCTAGACTGAGATCCAAAAGGAGTTGAACTCAAGAAAGAAATAACTGAAGACTGCCTTTCTCCATCCACAATCCATGAAGAAACCTAGAGGCAGGAGTGACATGTAAAGCCACCAGGTGTCACTGCTGACTCACAAGGCAGAGGCTAAGGGAATCCCAAGTTCATGTTCATAGCTTCTAGAGCTTAAAGGGACCTCAGGTCTTCTACTTATTTTTGTTTTTTAAAGCAATTGGGGTTAAGTAACTTGCTCAACGTTACACGGCTAGTCATTATTTATGTGTGGGTGCTCATTTTCTGAGGCCGGATCTGATCTCGGGTCATCCCAACTCCAAGGCCGGCATTCTTACTCACTGCACCACCTAGCCGCCCCTTTAGGGCAATTGGGGTTAAGTAACTTGCCCAAGGTTACACAGTTAAGATTTTTGTTTGTGTGGATTAAGTGTCGGAGGCCGGCTCCAAACTCGGGTCCTTCTGACTCCAGGGCTGGCGCTCTATTCACTGCGCCACCTAGCTGCCCCTCTACTTATTTTTAATGATAAGAAATAGAATGCACAGGATGGTGAACTGACTTGCCAAAAGACCTACAACTGGGATTCCCGTCTACATCTGAGTTCAAACTCCCAACAACCACTTCATTATGTGACTCTGACCCCATTACTGGAAACTCAATAGCCCAATATCATAAAGGTTGCCTAACAAAACCCAGACTCAGGAAGAATGGCAAAGAACAGCCTTCCTAAATAAATGTCCAGGGGGAGGAGGAAAGGAAAAGCAGAAAACCATCACACACAAGAGCCAACAGGGCCTCCAGAGTGTCCTTTCTGCACCCCCTTCATTTTAAAGAGGAAGACACTGACACAAGTTGGCAACCATGACAACCGTGCCCAGAAGGCATATAAACATGGAAAGGAAGAAAGGTCACTGGTCTGGGAAATCAACATTCCCACTCCAGGAACCTGGTGGTACCAACAACTGCTGCTGTCCATGCTTTACACCCCCTCCCCTCCATAAGCATGGAGAGCCATCAATGAGCCTTGCAGTATTCCTGGAGGTGAGGCGGGGGCACAAGAGCATCAGACCTCATTGCCAGTCCAAGTGCTGCCACTTGGTAGCTGCATAAATGGAAGCAAATTCCTCCTTTGCCCCAGATCATCATTTCTCTCAGAGTGAAACGAGAGCGGGTTAGACAGGAAGATTGATCTCAGAATGTACCCTTTGGTACATTCTTTTTTTTCTTTTGGAGGGCAATTGGGGTTAAATGACTTTCCTACAGTCACACAGCTAGTCAGTGTTAAGTGTCTGAGGCCGGATTTGAACTCAGGTCCCCCTGACTTCAGGACTGGTGCTCTATTCACTGGGCCACCTAGCTGCCCCACTTCAGTACATTCTTTAACCCTGAAGATGAGCTCTGGGGTCTCTGGAGCAATAACAGCAAATTAAAACCACTAATTGGAGATGTGACTTTCTGTTCAGGGAAGGCAAACAACAGGAGTGACATGGACATGGTGCTTTCAAGTTTGTGGCGCACTTCCCAGGCACCACAGAATCAGCTGTTTAGAGTGTGAAGGGCCCGTAGAGGCTTTGAAGTGCAGCCCCTTCATTTGACAAGAGGAACTGACAGATACTCAGCTACCACAGGCCTGAAAGCAGGATCTGAATCCAGGTCCTCCTGAACTCTATCTCCTATGCCAAGAATTATCTAACAGGCACCTGGCAGCAGCCATGGAGGCGACACTGCTATTATCTCTCCGTTATAGACAAGGAAATGAAAGCTTAGGCGGAGTAAGTGACCCGACTATAATCCTAAACTACTGTCAGGCCTGGAACTGAACCCAGGCTTTCTGATAGGCTGAGTCCCTCCAAATGATCAGCAGCTTCAGTGAACTCCAAGCTCATTAATTCATCCTTGGCTTGGGCCACAGCATCACCAAGAGAAATGCTATCCTAAACTGTAATAAGAAAGATCCAAGGGTGTGGCTAGGTGGCCCAGAGAATAGAGCACCAGCCCTGGAGTCAGGAGGACTGGAGTTCAGAAATGGCCTCAGACACTTAACACTTACTAGCTGTGTGACCTTGGGCAAGTTACTTAACCCCAACTGCCCTCCAAAAAGAAAAAAAGAAAAAAAAGAAAGATCCAAGGGATCAGGAAAAAATCTCCGTCTCGATTAAGTCATACCTGAACACTGTTCAGTCTAGGAGAGCGCTACACTCCACTCTGGAAATGCTGAAAACCTTCTCTTGTCTTCCCTCCCTTTCTCTCCCCCTTCTCTTCTTCTCTCCCTTTCTTCTTTCCCTCTCTCCTTCCCTCCCTTTCTCTCCCCCTCCTCCTTCCTTCCCTCTCTTCCTTCTTTCCCTTTCTCCTTCCCTCCCTCTCTTCTTTCTTCTCTCCCTTTCTCTCCCCCTCTTCTTCTCTCCCTTCCTTTCCCTTTCTCCTTCCTTCCCTCTCTTCTTTCTTCTCTCCACTTCTCTCCCTTTCCCTCCCTCTCTTCTCAACATCTCCCCTTCTTCCTTCTCTCCCTTTCTCTCCCTCTCCTCCTTTTCTCCCTCTCATTATAAATAATGTAGCAGGCAGTTTCTAGTTGAATCAGCTACCCTGACACAAGGAAGGCAAGACAAAAGAGCTGACAAGGCCACAGACAACAACTGTGAATGTCCAGCCCAACAGGCACACGTCATCCTCATAGCAGCTGCTGCAGAATCTTGTTCCTGGTTCCCCCGAAAGCAGAGGCTGGCAGGATCTCTGGGAGATCCTCCCTTCGGGAAGACAATCAGGAAGCAGATGTTAAAGAAAACAGGAAGCTGAAACCTTGCCCAGCCAAGTACACTGATGGACTCCCACGGATAGTTACTATACGTGCCATCTGGAAAAGACAGCAATACTCTGATTCTATAGATTTATGATAACAGACAAGGCCTGGGTTCTCCTCCTGCCTCCCCATTTCACAGCAGGACTCCAAATCACCCCTGTCCACACACTCTGCCTTCTCCCAGGAGGAACCTACCTGAAGCTAGCACTCGAAGGGTCTTGGCCACTCCTCCCCAGGGAGCACCCAGTGCCACAAAGGAATGGATGTACTTGTCTTTCCAGTCCTGTGATTGCTGGTTGAGGAAGTAAAGTGTATACATGTTGCCCATGCTATGGGCGACGAGGACAATGGGGCCTCCGTACTGCTCATACATCATCTCAATCATCTTTCGGAGTGCATGGAAATAGTATCCATTTTCATCTAGGAGAGAAAGTGAGGCAGGTGCAGACTGAATAAAGTAGAAAAACATCCACAAGAAGGTTTAAGATGGAAACTTGGGGCATCCACTGGGTTGGATATTAGAAATGGAGATGTAAGGGCCTGAACAAAATTAGGTAGTGGCTTGTATTTCTGTTCTTCTAATCTTTTTTTTTCTGGACAAGACAAAAGTGGGGTGAAAGGTAAACTTATTGAGGGGACAATTTTTAGCTTTCCCTGCAAGGGCCTTCATCCCTCTAACAGAATATAAAAGGTCTTGCAACAGAATGACCCATGTTTAGGAGATTGTAAAGGCCATTTCCCTTAGTGACTTATAGGAAGGGTAACATGCTACCCGTACTTTAGGAACACATTCCTCTTCTGTCACACACAAACTCTGGGGCAAATGTCATCCATTCAAAATCAACAGCACTTACTTGGGGCTCTTCTCCAGTCATAGGGGGCTCCTTGGACATCTTCTCCTCTCTTGTAACCCCAGTCCACTAAGCTCTCTACCAAAGTGAAGAAATAAGCTCCTGCAAAGGACACACACAACACAGAAA
The DNA here is from genome assembly GCA_011680675.1 of Gymnobelideus leadbeateri. NCBI lineage: Eukaryota > Metazoa > Chordata > Mammalia > Diprotodontia > Petauridae > Gymnobelideus > Gymnobelideus leadbeateri. The sequence goes on from WOXC01009272.1 coordinate 234,211, forward strand.
TGATCAGTGAGTGGCTCCTGGGACCACCACAACTCACTGTCACAGTCCATCTGTGACTTGATCTGATGCCAGAACATGAGAATGCTGACTACTCTCATTTGATTGAACAGCTATCACCCTGTGAGGGGAAGTAGGAAACACAGCACTCTGGACATTAAAATGTAAGAAGTTTCCTCATATGTGTAATGAAGAGGACGGACTAGACTGTACAGATGATGCCAGAGGGGCCTTTCAACTCTAGTTTTGTAATTCTGCAAGCCTAGGAATCCTCACAAAGCTGGCATGAGCACATCGATATGTGACCCACCACAATCCCTTCTTGTTTCATGAAAGCATGCCAGGAGACTGCCTGCCATGTTCTACAAAAGGCAGCCAATGATTAGAATTAACCACAGAAAATCCCCAAAATAAAAAGGAAATCAAGTTAAGAATCACTACAGGGGACTGAGTCAAAAATTATTCTGATTCAAAATTCACCTAATCACCACCACACTGCCTTATTACCCAATTCCAAGGCTAGCTGGGGAAGTAGGGTATCACAATGGTTAGAGCCCTGGACTAAGGCATCAGGGAACCCTGGATATAGCCAAAAGAGGCTTAAAGAGAAATTAACCTAACTAGGTCATATTAAAGGTGAAGTGATTTGCCCAAGACCATACAGGCAGTAATCCAGATTCTCTGACACTGAATCTAGTCCTCTTTTCCCCTCATCATCCTGGTTTTACTAATTACCTGTGATTACAACCAATCCAAGCCTTAGATGTTGGCCTACGTGACTGGATAAGATATTATTAAGCTTCATCACTCAGCATACCCTTCTCACACTCTGATGATTTTTCACTTTTCAAAATAAAGTTCGTTTTAAGAAGTCATCACATGTTGTGGCCAATACTTAAGAATTGCTTTAGGGGCAGCTATGTGGCACAGTGAATAGAGTACTGGTCCTGGACTCAGGAGGACCTGAGCTCAAATCCAGTCTCAGACACTTATTAGCTGTGTGACCTTAGGCAAGTCACTTAACCCCAACTGCCTTGTCTTCCCCCCCCAAAAAAAATTGATTTAAAGAAAAAACCTAAACGTTGCCTTATGACAGGAAAAAAAATCTCCCCTTTTCACGACACATCATCAGCTCTCTGAATCTGGTGTGTGGAAATCACATGATACCAGCAAAGCATCAATTGACCTTTATTCCAGAGGCAAGGCCCCACAGTATTTCTCAAAAAAACCACAGCTTCTTCTAGGAAACAGGCAGCTCTTGGATTTAGAGCAAGAAAGGACCTCAGAGGCCAGCTAGTCCAACCCCTTCATTTTACAGATGAGGAGACCTTAGAAGGTAAAGTAATTTGCCCAAGGTCCCCCATGTGGCATGCCAAGATTCTTGACTCCAGGCCCAGGGCTCTTTCCACTTTGATCAATAGTTCCCAGGTATCTGGAGCCTTCCTAGGTCAAAACTTGTAATAGTACTGGATCTGGAGTTAGAGGAATATGCCTGAATCTTACTTCTGTTACTGATTTCCCTTCTCTGCGTCTCTGTTTTCTCCTTCATAAAAAAAAAAAAGGAGGTGGTAGAGGAGTAGAGAAGAGATAGGAGAAATGGTCTCTAAAGTTGCTTCCAGCTTGTCCTCAGTGATAAGATCTCAACACACCCTACTTCAGGAAGGTCAGAGATTCCACAGAATGTTTCTATAAGAAGGCTTTAGCCCTGGGATCTCAGTTATCTAGTTCAAACCCCTCATTTTAAAGATGAAGGTCAAAGGTCAAAGGTCAGCTCACTGACAAGCATTTAGTAAGGGCTTCCTTTGTATCATGCAGGTATTAAGTGTTGGAGATACAAAGAAAAGCAAAAACATGGTCATCCAGCCAGTGAGTCAACAGGCTGGTGTTCAAACCCCAAGCCTGGGATTCCTAATCCAGCGCTCCTGACCCTCTGCCTTCTGCAAACTCAAAGAGCAGGAATTCCATCCTTCTACTCCAGGCCAGGAGGGAAAATTTTTTTATCTTTTTATCTTCCACATTCCTTAAGGTTTGGCAACTCCTCTTCCATATATTCCCAGACTACCTTGAGCCACACCAATCCCTTCCTAGTTCCAAACTTGACAGCACTTAGGACCTATATTTTAGTAATCTTAGTAAACCTCATCTATCTTTGCATATGTTTATGACTGGCTTCCCTAAAGACTAAACTCCCTTTAGGGATGAGAACATGTATCCCCCACAGAAATAACCATGCCTTCTACATTCAGACTTGTTGATTATATGACAACCAAATCTCAAAACCACAACTCAGGTTTATAGATTTCTCTGAATTTCCCCAGTTACCCTGTTTTGGTAAGCAGTATAATTTATTATTACTGTCAATGCTGTTACTATTATTGACATTATTATAATCACCCCTGCACATATATGGCAAGTGAGCCTCTGAGAAGATCTATTCAAATCTCTGACTTGAGACTTATTCATGTACACAGCAGCATGGTGTAAAGGGAAAGGCTCTGCCATGACATCTCAAGAATGGAGTTCCAATCTAAATTTGTCACTTATTAATTGTGAACTTGGGCAAATCAGCCCCAGTTTCTTCATCTAGAAACCAGGGATGATAATAGCTGGCCTCCTTACCTTGGGGAATCCAATGTGAGGACCAAATGAAAATGAACAAGGGAGTGCTTTGTAAACTATAGAAACAAGGGTTTCAATCCCACCAGTCTTGTCCTCACAAGGAAAAACAAAACAAAAAAAAACAAAAAACAATGCGAGCAGTTTCTATTTAGAAGTTTGGGAAAATTGGGAGGGAGGTACCAGGGAGACAGGATACCACCTACCAACAGAAGCTTTGTTAGGATCAAGGTATTCCACAGAAAAGGTGTCTCCAAAGCCAGGAACCTTCACATCCACGCCATCTGGGGACTGAGTGGTCCTGGTGGTTCGATTATATATTAACCTGTTGGGAAAGTCAGAACAATAAATATATATTTAACTCCCTGAAAGTATCCAATAGTACTGCCACAAGCAGGGAAGCAAAATGCACCTAACATCCATTGCATAATCCTGTCATGAGTGAGATGTTCAACATACATATCAGAATGTACATGCTGGAATGCAATCTATCAACAAGTATCTATTAAACACACTGGGGAGACAGACACACAATACAGTCCGTATCCTCAAAGAATCTAGGAGAGATAATATGTAGCCATAAGTACACCTAGGTCCCACAACTGCAAATAATGCCTTTGAAGTGATCCCATATATTCGAATCCACACAATTTGAAATGACAATTATGTACGGTAACTAGTTCCAGCCCAATGTAAATATGCTATGGGAACTGAAATAATTCAACCAATTACAAAATTAATTATTCTTACTAATCAAGACCTAATTAGTTGCATGTGTCTGCAAGATTCTCTCTCTTTCTCTCTCACATACACATATACACACATGTAAAGAGAGGAAAATGGGGTGGGAGAGAGATGAGGAAAGGTCTGAACTGAGCAGGTAGCTAAGCCTGAAGGAAAGTAGAGATTCTAAGATCAGGTAAGGAAGCACCGTGTTCCAGGTTGGAGGGTGTTAAAGGCACAGAGATGGAAGATGGGTGTCTCTGTGATTTCTTTCTTGATGTTTTCCCAAACGCGTCTAAGAGGAGAGGGTGGTTAACACTATCAAATGTTGCAGAGGTCAAGAAAGATGAACATTGAGAAAAGACCACTGGATCTGGTCATTAGAAGATCACTGGTAATTTTGGAGAGAGCAGCTCTGGGTTGGGTCTTAAGACCAAAAGTTATTCTGTAAAGACTTGAAAAGTGAACGAAGCTAGAGGAAGTGGAGACAACTCTATCTAGTATAGACAACACCACATTAAAAAAAAAAAAGAGATAAGAACACAATTACAAAACAACTCCTCTTCACACAAATAAAGACATCTCTAAATAACTGGAGAAATATTAATTGCTCATGGGTAGGCTGAGCCAAAATATATAATAAAAATGACAATACTACCTAAACTGATTTATTTATTTAGTGCCATGCCAATCATATTACCAAAGATTTTATAGAGCTAGAAAAAATAATTTAAAAAATTCATCTGGAGGAACAAAAGATCAAGTATATTAAGGAAATTAATGAAAAAAATGGGAAGTGGGAATGGTAGCACTAGATCTCAAATTGCACTATAAAGTTATAATCATCAAAACAATTTGGTACTAGGTAAGAAACAGAGAGGCTGATCAGTAGAACAAATTATACAGAACATTCTGATAAGCAGAATAAACAACATACAGATATGAATGAGAACACTGCTCTAGTGTTTGGTAAACCCAAAGATACCAGCTACTGGGGCAAGAACTCACTTTTGACCAAAACAGCTAGGAAAACTGAACAGCAGCTTGGCAGAAACTAGGCAGAGACAGTATCTCACACCATATACCAAGATAAGCTCAAAATGAGTGCATGATTTTAGACATAAAGGGTGATAAACCAGTAAAATAAACTAGTAAAGCATAGAAGAAATTACCCGTCAGATTTATGGATAGAGGAAGTTTGTAACCAAACAAGAGACAAAGAGGTGTTCATGGGAGGTAAAATTGGTCATTTTGATTACATAAAGTCGAAAAGTTTTTGCACAAACCCAATACAGATAAAATCAGAAGAGAAGCAGGAAGGGGCGGAGTCAAGACAACAGAGTAGAAACAAGACTTCCCTGTGGCTCCAGCTTCCACCTTCCCCAATTTATGTAAAAGGGGACTCTGAACAAACTTTGGAGCTACAGAACCCACAAAATGACACAGAGAAGCTAACCTCCTGCTGAGAACAGCCCAGCAGCCTGGCAGGAAATCGCCAGCACAGCACTCTGGGAGCCAACCCCAGCCCCACGTGAGCCAGAGCTGTTAGCCCCATGGTGGGCCTGACCAACCACCGGGTGGAGGGACTTCAGATCAGCTGTGGCAGTTTCCAGAATTATCAACACATAGATGCCAAGAACAAATTGAGAGGTCAGTGCAGTGTGGACTTTGGGACCCAGTAGTTGGCCTCTTCCCCCAGGTGAGAAGCTGCAGCTTCAGCTCCTGGCCTGCAGACTATAGGAGGACCAAGTGACCAGTCTGAGGGGTAATTGCTCTTCCTTTAACCTGTGTGGATCTGGATTGCAGTCTAGGGTGGAGGTCCTGGGGTGTGCAACCAGCTTGCCAGAGCTTGTGGAGGCTTCAGAGAGGGAACCCAAGTAATACCTCCAGCAGCTGAGAAAACCCCATCGTTTGGACAGAAGCTCCCCTGGCTGGTGGCAGAGTCCTACTGTGGCAACAAGCCCAAAAGTCAAGTAAGTGAGTGGCAACATGACCAGGCAAAGGAAGCAAAACAAACAGAAGAATCCAACATTAGACTCCTATTTTGTGGACAAAAAGGATCAGAGCATGGAACAGGAGGAAGACAGTGAAGTCAGAACTCCTGCACCAAAAGCTTCAAAGGAACATACAAGCTGGTTACAGGCCATAGAGGCCTTAAGAAGCAGATAAGAGAAGTGGAGGAAAAATTGGGAAGACAAATGAGAAAGATGCAAGAAAAGCATGAAATGACAGTCAACAGCCTGACTGAGGAAAATAACACCTTAAAAAATAGACTAACTCAAATGGCAAAAGGGGCTCAGAAAGGCAATGAGGAGAAGAATGCCTTAAAAAGTCGAATTTGCCAGATGGAAAAAGAATCTCAAAAGCTCACTGAGGAGATCATTCCTTCGGAATTAGATTGGAGCAAATGGAAGCTAGTGACTTTATGAGAAATCAAGATGCTATTAAACAGATCCAAACAAATGAAAGAATAGGAAGCAATGTGAAATATCTCATGGGAAAGGCCACTGACCTGGAAAATAGATCCAGGAGAGAAAATTTAAAAATTATTGGACTACCTAAAAGCCATGATCAAAGAAAGAATCTAGAAATCACCCTCCAAGAAATTCTCAAGGAAAACTGCCCTGATGTCTTAGAACCAAAGGGCAAAACAGAGGTTGAAAGAATCTACTGGTCACCTCCTGAAAAAGATCCCAAAAAGAAAACTCCTAGGAATATTATAGCCAGGTTCCTGAATTCCCAGATCAAGGAGAGAATATTACAAGCAGCCAAGAAGAAACAATTTTAATATTGTGGAAACACAATCAGGATAACATAGTAGCAGCTTCTATACTAAAGGATCAAAGGGCCTGGAGTATGATATTCCGGAGGTCAAAGGAACTGGGATTAAAACCAAGAATCACCTACACAGCAAAACTAAGTATCATGTTTCAGGGGAAAATATGGTCATTCAGTGGAATAGAGGACTTTCAAGTATTCTTAAAGAAAACACCAGAGTTGAATAGAAAATTTGACATTCAGATACAAGAAGCAAGAGAAGCATGAGAAGGTAAACAGGGAAAAGAAATCATAAGGAACTTATCAAAGTTGAACTATTTATATTCCTACAGGGAAAAATGATAACTCAATATGAAAATAGTTAAAGGGAATAGAAATACATATCCATACACACACACACACACACACACACACACACACACAGAGTCCATATCGGAGGGTATATGGGTGTATGAATACATATGTGAATGTGTGTGTGTGTATATATATATATATATATATATATATATATATATATATATATATATATATTGTGTGTATCATGAGAGGAGATGGGGAGAGACAGAATGAGATAAACTATCTCATATAGAAGAGGCAAGGGAAAATGGTTACAATGGAGGGGAAGAACAGGAAAGCATAAGGGAATGGGTCGACTTTATTCTATTTGAATTTGGCTCAGGGAAGGAATGACATACACACTAAATAGGGTATCACACCCTACAGGAGAGTAGGGGGCAAGGGGATGAGAGGGGGGGTGATGGAAGGGAGGGCAGGCAGAGGGGGAGGGAAGTTGGAAGCACCCACTTTTGAAAAGGGACAGGACCAAAGTAGAGAATAGAACAAGTGGGAGGTGGGATAGGAGGGAGGGAAATATAGTCAGTCTTTTACAATATATCTACTAGGGTAATGTTTTGCATAGCTACACATGTACAACATAGACTGAATTGCTTATCTTCCCAGCAGGAGTGGGTGACAAGGGAGAAAGGGAATGAATCTGGAATTTGAAGTTTTAAAATCAAATAAAAAAAAAAAACATATAAATACTATTATTAATACTATTTTACATATAATTGGGAAATAAGATATACAGACACTGGGGCACAGAGATCCACCATGCCCTACTGGAAAAGTCGAAGGGGGCATGGGGGAAGATATGGAGAGAGCAGATTTGAGGTGAGGATATCCTGTGGTACTGCTATTCTGGGGAGGTGGGTAGGGGAAAAATGGGGAGAAATTGTAACTCAAAATCTGGTGGAAATGAATGCCGTAAACCAGAAGTCAATAAAGCATTTGGGGAAAAAAATTTTAAAAATAAAAAAAGAGAAGTAGGAAACTGGGAAATTAATCTTTGCAGCAAATTTCTCTGATAAAGATCGTATTTATAAAATATAAGGAACTGAGCCAAATTTATGAAAATGAAAGTCATTCCGAAGTTGACAAATGGTCAATGAATATGAACAGGCAGTTTTCAGAGGAAGAAATCCAAGTTATCAATAGCCATTATGAAAAAATGCTCTAAACCACTAAATACTAGAGAGATGCAAATTAAAACAACTATAAAGTACCAGCTCAATCCAACAGATTGGCTAAAATGACAAAAGAGGAAAGTTATAAATGCGGGGGAGGAGGGATGTGAGAAAATATGTTCACTAATGTACTCTTGGTATAGCTGTCAACTAGTCCAACCATTCTGGAGAAAAATTTGGAAATACGCATAACGGGCTATAAAACTGCATTTTCTTTGACCCAGCACTACCACTAGGACCCATGTGTACAAAAATATTTATAGCAGTTTTTTTTTTGTGGTAGCAAAGAATTGGAAACTAAGGGGATACTCATCAATTAGAGAGAACAGCTAAACAAGCTGTGGTATATGAATGTGATAGAATACTATTGGCTATAAAAAATGTTTCAGAAAGACCTAGGGAAGACTTTTATAAGCCAATGCAAAGTGAAGTGAGCAGAACCAGGAGAACAATTTACACAGTAAAAGCAACAATGCAACAATAAGCAAGGAAGACTTGCCTACTCTTATCAATACAATGATCTACAACACTTACAAAGGATTTTTGGTGCTATCTGATCAGGATTCAAGAGTAGAGACTGAAGCATCCATATTCTTTTACAGAACGTAGCTAATGCAGAAATTTTGTTTTGTATGACTCTGTATTTGTAATGGATTTTTTATTTCTTGTCTTCTCACTGGGTGGGGGGGGAAAGAAATCTGTAACTGAAAAAAAATTTTTAAATCAGAGGCAACTTTTTTAGTGTAGAAAAGCTCTTTTGGCATTTGGTCACAAAAGGGAAACAAGAGCTAGAGATAATGGTACTTATTATAGCAATGCTGGCTTTCCTTATACTTGGAGTCTTCTTTAGAAATGTTCTTCAGGACTTAAAATTTAGTCCTAACATGCTATGATTTGGTGATCTTTGTATTCTCCCTCCAAGGCACTTAGGAAAGGTTTAAAGAAAAAGGGGGAGAAGCTTGAGCTAATTGGGGTTCAGGATGTCCTTTGCTATAAAGAGTTAACTTTATTCATGAGCTAACTATGAAGCTTCTGGGGCAGACACTGTGTGTTGTGCTTAGCTGTCATGGTTTATAAAGAATCAGTGGTTGAAAGTCTCCCAGAAGCCCCTGCTCTTCCTATTCCCTCAAGCTGTCCTCGCTAATCATTTAGAGGTATGAAGTATTTACCTGATGTAGAAAACTACACAAAATAATGCATGTCAAGGGGTTCAGATCTGTGAGTTGGATGCAAGACCTGGGATATTGATCAAGCTACATGCATGTATACTTCCACCCTCCAAAAAGCCGTAAAATATCTTAAAGATGGCATATTAAAAAGGCAACATGTTCCTTCCTATTGATACAAAGATTCAGTGAGCTAGTGGGTGCCCAGGCTAGCTGAGGGTAGAACCTCTGGCTGGAAGGGAATGCTGTGTTTTTGCTTCATTTGATCAAAAGTTGGAAGAGAAACTCACAAGGCAAGGGTGTGGATGTGGAGTCTCTTGTCACTGAGCATATCCAGGTCAAGCAGGCATTCTTACAGGGCTCATGGCCAAATCAAGCCATATTCAAGTTCCCCTTTGCCATGCTGAGATAATGCTGAAAAGGAACCAACTGCTCCTGAGCCAGAAGGAGGTTGCTTAAAAGGAAGCATGACCCCAAGAGAAACTGAAGAAAGACTCATGGCAGGAGAGAAAATGGGACACGAATGTGCAAAGAAAAGTGAAGTTACAGCAAGTTACTGGATGTAGAACCTGGTTTCAAGTCTCATTTCTGTTTCTTACTATCTTCCTCTTAAGTTAGAGGAGGGGACTGGATTCTAAGGTCCCTTATAGTTCTAAATTCTATGAGCCCCCAAATTAATACATGGCCTACAGAGAAAAGGTCTTATTATATAAATAAGTGAGAAGAGCAGGATGGCTATGGGTGACAAAGAAAGAGACAGACAAAATCAGGGTCAAAGGACTCACAGGAGATGTTTTATTTGTTTGTTTGTTTGTTTGTTTTTAAAGGAATTGGGGTTAAGTAACTTGCTCAAGGTTACATGGCTAGTTTTTTATGTGTGGGTGCTAAGTACTGAGGCCGGAATCAATCCCGGGTCATCCCAACTCTGGGGCCGGCGCTCTTACTCACTGCACTGATGGGGTGCTTGGCAAATTGGCAGAGATGACAAAAAAATGGCAATAAACAATGTTGGAGAAGTTATGGGAAAATAGGCACACTGATACATTGTTCGTGGAACTGAAATAGTACAACCATTCTGCAACACAATTTGGAATTATGCAAAGTAATGAAAATGTCCATACCCTTTGACCCAGAGGTTCTACTGTGAGGTTTATACCCCCAAGAAAGCCACTAATAAGAAAAAAGCTCCCATATACATCAAAATATCTGCAGCAGCACTTTTTTGGTAAAAGTAAAAAATAGGAAATGAAACAGATATCCATGAACTGATGAAGAGCTAAACAAATTGTGGTATATGAACATAATGGAATATCACTGCTATAAGAAATAGTGAATATGATGAATACAGAGAGGCATGTGAACTGATATAAAACAAAGTAAGCAGAGCCAAGAAAACAATATGCGTAGTGACTACAAAAATAAATGGAAGAACAACCACAAAATAATTTTTAAAATTACAAAATTATCAACAAGTATGGCTCATTAAGAGATAGGAGAAGATTCTTCCAACCCAGCCCTGAGATGGGAAGCCCGCAGGTATTGTACCCAATGCACAGTTTAGGATTTTTTCAATGCATCAATTGGCTAGGCAGATTTTCCCCTCTTCTCTTTTGTCTTTAAAAACTACTATTTGTTACATGGGATGGTTCTCTGGGAAGGGAAAGGGGAAGGATACTAGAGGAAACTATTGTGACATTAAAATAAAAAGCTGTCAGTAAAAATTTTTTTAAAAAGAAAAAAAAAAGAGGGGAGGCTAGGTATTGCAGTGAATAGATGCCCTGGAGTCAGGAGGACCTGATTTCAAATCCAGCTTCAGACATTTAACACAAAACTAGCCATGTGACCTTGGGCAAGTCACTTAACCCCAATTACCCTTCCTTCCCCCCTCCAAAAAAAAAAAGAGGCAAAAAAAAAATACAAGCACAGGAGTTATTCCTTAATATGTGAATGGACAAAAAAATACAAACAGGAAGTTCTGGAGAAGAAATCCAAGCTATTAACAACCGTATGAAAAATATCCCAAATTACTAGTTACTAATTATAATACGAGTTATAATTATTAATAATAACAGAAATGCAAACTGAACTGAGATTCAATCTCACAAATGTTAGATTGGCAAAGATGATACTAACGGAACAGAATTATTAGAAAAAGAGGCACACTAATGAACTGCTAGTCTAATTTGTCTAATCATTATGGACAGCAATGGGCACACCTCTGACCCAGAAATACCATTATTACACCTATACCCCTGAGATATCAAAAAGAGGAGATCTCATATACATTAAAATATTTATGAAATGTGTACTTTTGTAAATACTAAGAACTAGAAACAAGTTGGCCTGTATCATTTGGGGAATGGCTGCACAACTTATGGTACATAAATACTGAAGTTGTCTGTCCTTTGTTGAAGAGGACCAATGACATCATGGGTGATAATATTGACCTGCATATGAATTGGATTTAAGTGAGGCAGCCTCACTCTCTCTTCCTGAGTCACTGAAGTCCAGTGGCAGGACAAAAGTCAAGATGACTGGCGATGGCTAGGAACGCATAGGATCACCTTGGCATCTTCCACGTCTGACCAAGCTCTAAGCACTCCACAGTACCTGCTTCAGTTACCTTCATGGCCACTGGCATAAATCATTCTCATCCACTCATTCCACCAGGGAAAGTCTTATGCTTGGGCTAGATATCCCCCTACCTCACCAATAAGTTTGAGGCCTGTTAATTACCCTCAACCTGGTTTAGCCCATCTGCTGAAGATGGTTTACCAAGGTATTGCCACTGTGTATGCTACAGTTTCTTAGGGCTGCAGTTGAGCTGGGTGAATCAGGTACATAAGGTGGATAAGCAGCCCTGAAGAGTTGGGCAAGTCCTCACAGCACAGGTACTAGTCCTCCTGAACACCTATACACCCTAGTAAAATATTATAAAATAATTAGAACTTGAAAGGAATGAATGCAGAGAAATCTAGGAGGACTTTGTATAATTAGAAAGAAAGTAAAGTGTGCTGCCTGTACTGATGATTCTTTTGGCCAGAGAAACCAAGAAAAATACAAAATGGCCCTCTGTCTCAAGTGACAGTGGCAGAGGGGGTTATGAAATCCAGTATGTAAGCTGTCTATGAACATTAACTTAACTGTTGGTCATCCAAATGTAAAATAATCTTATTTTCAACCAGGTGTCTATTTAGACCACAGACTTGTTAGAACAAAGATCAAAACCAAAACCAAACTAGAAAAAATAAAAATGAAAGAAGGCTATGGTAAATCATCAAGGGCTGTTCGACCTAAATAAGCCGTTCATGTTGAAATGGAAAATAAGATTTTTTTTAAAAAGCAACAATCAGCATTTCCTTAAGGAAGTGCAACTCATGTAAATCAAATGCCACAATAAAGAGGCCCACTGCTTAGAAACCAGCTCTACCATCAAACACTGCTCTCCTGGACAAGCAGAATGCATGTGAAGGCCTTAGAAACCCAATCCACCCTCCCAACTTTGTCACATGAATCTTTTGTATATTTTACATTCCAGCAAAACTGTTCTCCAATCCCCTACTTCCCCTACTGTCATAGGGTCCCCCTACTGCCATTTCTGCACCATGGCTCACACCATGCCTCATGTTTGGAATGGACTGCCCTTCCCCCTTTTCTCCATTTCCATCTGAAGTCCTTTAAGGGACAACTCAGGTGCTGCTCCTCCTCCCAATGACTCGGGTTTCTAGCACAATATTCCCTGCCTCTGCCACTAATTTTCTATGACCTAGAGCAAGTTACTTCCATTCCATAGGTCCCAATTTCTCATCTGTAAAATAAATTAAGTCTATTATCTCCAAAGTCATTTCCAGCTCTATGAGACAGTGATTCTAATATCTACCTTGCCTACTTCACAAGTTCAAGGTGAAGAGTAATGGGAGATGTCTGTGACAAATGTGAAACACCACTGAGTTTAAAGTTTTATCAGTTCCTAGGACCACAGACTTGGAAGGGCCTCAAAAGATTTTTCAAGTCCTATACCCCCATATATAGGCAAATTAACTTCTTATTCATTCAAGCTTTCTTTGCTTTGCTACTGTTATTGAGACCTCTGAGGGATGCTTAGGGAATTGCCCTAATCTAATACAGGCTGTTTTATCACCTTCCATAGAAGGCCACAATAACCATTCCCACCCCTAGGGGGAAGGATTCAGCCTAGACAAAGGACAACAGTTGTTGGAACTGATCCCAGCAGAGTACTGGGAGAAACTCCAGCATTCCAACAAAATGTCAGGTATTGACAAATGCCCTGTGGCTCTGTGTTTTTACTGAGAATGAGCTGAAACCAAAACCAATGGCCATCAAGGAGAGAAACATTATTAGGCCAAGCTGCAAGTGTGTGAGTCCCAGAGGCGAGTGCCATATTTTGGCAGAATTACAGAACTAGAAAACAAGTAACACCATCCATGCTGGATGTGTAACTGGAAAAGGAGTAACTGGGGGTTGGGGGTGAAGAACAGAATGTTCCTTGTCCTTAGACTTCATTATACAGTGATCTTCAAAGTTCAGATCCAAAGCTAACTAAGAAGATGTTCCCCACCCTTGTCCCTGATGGAAGAAACAAACTCATATGATCTCAGTCCAATGTTATGCAAGTTTCTACTTGAAAGGCAATGGAAATTCTGATACTGACAATTCAAATATTGTTCCAATTTTTCAGACAAAGATACTGGGACTCAGAGGGGCTACTAAGTGACTTGCTTATTACTACATAGTAAGTGTGATTAGAATCTAGCCCTCCTGGCATTAAATTCTATACATTCTCCTTCCCCTTAGCTGCAACAGAAGCTATCTGGAAGATGCCCTGGAAAGATAATTCATATAGAACATAGACTTTTGTGGTATGCCTTCAAACAGAAAAAAATAGCACTTTTCTTTAAAAAGGCCATGAAGTAAAAGTACTTTTATTTCTAAATATGGTTTAGAACTCACTAAAATTTAATTCCTATCAGCCATTAACAAAAAACTAGCGCTGAGCCAGTAAGGCTAAAAGAATCTTAGAAGCTGCCCATATCCTGCCATAGTGAGGTCAGGTCACTGACGCCGTATCTATAATCAGTGAGCAAAAGTGCATCAATGGATTCTCGGGCCTGTTTTATCATCTGCAGACACCACATTTGGCAGGAAGGGAGGGAAAAGGTTGAGGAAATTCTTTTAGTCCTTCAATAGACCCCCAGAACCTAAGGCACAGATGAAGTTCATCTGATAAGCCCTTTTAATGGCTTTGTCTAGTATCAGAAAGAAAGGCTACTTGAAGTCATGAGCATGTGACTATCAACATGTCAGTCTCAAGAGACCCTTACCTGCAAACACAGTCTATCCATCTAAGCTCCTTACAGACAAAGACAGTGCCATTTTCTCCCCTGTGTCCTTGTACTGAATGAAGAGAAAGCTTTGAGTAATTTTGCCTTCTGAGACTAAGGATTGCATCAGATAGCACCACCACTTCCAAAATGATATATTCCACTGGGGACTTTTGTGCAGGAACATCAAGCTCCCTGGGGAAGTCAGAAGTCCCTTCCCTTGTGAGGTAGGGCCAGAGTGGAGGTGGAGGGGAACTTTTACATCCACATACCTACATCCCCTCAGGATACCATTCCATAAGAAACTGAGGCCTGCACAATGACAATTTGGAAACCCTAAGGTCAATTCATATATGGTCCTAATTTTTTGCTCTACTTTCAGTATGGAAATGTTCACTTTATTTGGTATTAATTAAATTCAGAATAGAAATTTTAAAAAGAAAGAAATTCCCAAAGCCAAACACCACAAGGGGAGAGAGGGAGGGAAGAACAAAGGAAGGAAAGAAGGAACAAAGGAAGGAAAGTAAGCAAGTTGTCCATGGTCCCCATCTGGAGCCACCCTGCCCCCACCTTGCTTGCTCTAGTATGGGATTAGCAAAGGCCTAAGAAAAGCCTTGGAAAAGGTTTCCCTAACAGAGTCAGGAGGCTCTTCCTCAAGGGGGCTGACTCCTGAAGTAATTGGCCTGTCCACTGTGCCAGCCAAAGGTCTGAATGAGACCCACCTGATGTTATCAATCCAACAGTCAATGATGAGAGGAAGCAGCAGCTCTAAATTCAACCAGAGGGTAAAATAACTGTCCGTCTTCTTGGAGCAGAGGTAATGGACTACTGTAGGTTTATCTAGCTTGGCTTCCAGCTGGTTTCCCAAGTCACCAGGTACTGCAAGAAAGAAAAAGGCACAGTGTGAGATGCCCAGTAACAGCAGACTGGTTCCAGGAATCATGTACCATTAGGACACTGGCCAATGGGACCATATGCTAGAATTACTGAAATTCCCTCTGTAGTTTCAGAGTACCTGACTAACTGAACTCACCTCCCAGGCCATGGCTTACCTAAGTTTGTCACTTCAACATAATGGGACAAACCCAAAAGCAGCAGAAGACACTGGAATCAAGGCTTAGAGCTATTACGGGTCCTCCTCTCATTTTACAGAGGAGGAAATACTGAGGTTCAGAAAGGAAAGGTAACTCACTGAGGACACACAGCTCACAGAAGCAGGATGTGAACCCAGGTCCTTCTGACACTTAATTTGATGTCCTCACCATGAAATACTATCTAATAGATCTTCATGAACAAAGATCACAGAGCATAAATACTTATACCTTAGATCTTATCTGACCCAACTCCCTAGTTTTATAGATAATGAAACTAAAGCCCAGCCCAAAATTATGTATCAAAAGTGGGAGCCAGGGGGGCGGCTAGGTGGTGCAGTGAGTAGAGCGTCGGCCCTAGAGTCAGAAGGACCTGAGTTCGGATCCAGCCTCAGACACTTAACACACACAAACAAAAAAACCTAGCCATGTGACCTTGGGCAAGTTACTTAACCCCAACTGCCCTCCAAAAAAGAAAAAAAAAAGTGGGAGCCAGAAGACTCCACTTAAGGATGGATCCTTGTAAGATCAGAAAAAAGGTCAAGTAACAAGTAGCTGGCAGCAATCCTTCCACGACCCTAGTGCTCACCATGTGCTGGTTCCCTGTGGAATAGCTATTCCCATACATTCTTGCTCGCACTAAGAAGGCTCTAGTTATCAAATTATCTAATTTATTCTAGAAACAGCGACCACTTCACTCTTTCTTCCAGCAGATGTTCTCTGGCAGATAAGACTACAGGAAGGTGAAGGCTGGCTATAGCCACAGGCAAGAGGCCAGAATCATCAACAGCACCACCACAGACAGCCCAGCCCTACCCATCACACCACTGGCTAGGCAGTGATCGGGGAAAATATACTTGACAGTTCAATGGCTGGAGACTCCCCCTCAAGGTTTCTTTCTGTTAACCTGAATGAAATGACAACTTAAAGAGGCAAACTTAAGATAAGACCCAACCTAATCTGACCCCTAACCTAGTGTTCTACTAGACCATTCTGTGAACAGGGAACAAGAAAAAAGTAATCAGTACTTTACTAAGCCTAAGCCTCCTTCAATGTCCCATAGAATCCCAAGAGACAGATAGCAAAGGCAATCACAAGCCCAACCTAATTATAGTTCAAGCCCCCTTTTGACAAATATCACTGGGGTTCGGGGATTCCCTCAGGTTGGCAGACTCCGTGTTTACTAGCCACTTTACAGATCTTTCCTTCTCTCTCAGCGTAGAGTCCTGTACTTCTGGGAAGAGTCACCTTTCCCAGAAACAACTTGTTTACTACCAAAGTTATACCCCCCAAATCACCTTTCTCCCTATCATCTGAAGTCAGAGTAATTGTAATTCACATACAGCCAGCTCTGGACGTGGTCCTGAGAGATTCATGGAAAAGACAGGCTTGTCTTGGCTTTGCAGAGTCTCCTGCTTTTCCCCTGAGCCAGGCGTCAACTTTTAAAGGATGAGGATACATTTTGAAGGCCAAACCAAGCACAGCGTATCACTAATGGAAAATACTACAGCTCTTAACTCCAAAGGTTCTGGTAATGGAGAAGCTGGGAGATAAAATCTCTTAGTAAAAGCTCACTTAGAGGATAACAAAACTAAAAGCTGGAAGGAGCCAAGAAATCATCTTGGCTAGTAGGCCCTCTGGAGTTCACCTGCACCAATCACTGTGATTTTAATCTTTATCAAAAACAACAAAATATGCAGAATGACTCAATATGATAAGCAAATGTACCTTCTGTAGACTGAATAATGTCTCCCACACATGTTATTACTATTTTCAAATGTATTTAGATTTCACAATTAACAAAACACCAAGTCATTTAAAAGTTACTGAATTACAGCTTTCTGTTATCATGGCTTTTCTCAACCGGCACTAATCTACAAATGTAGGGTCCATGACATTTTTATGCAAAAAGAGGGTCTTTTTTTTTTTTTTTGCCTTTTGGAGGGGGGAAGGTAGGGCAGTTGGGGTTAAGTGACTTTCCCAAAGTGACACAGCTATTAAGTGTAACTGTCTGAGGCAGGATTTGAACTCAGGTTCTCCTGACTCCGGTCCCATGCTCTATTCACTTTGCCACCTAGCCACCCCCATAAAGAGGGTCTTTTAACTTGGAGGACAAATGCAGAGTGACTCCTGACCTCCCTGGCTTCCTTTAAGTCCCAACTACAATCCCACCTCCTTCAGGAAGCCTTCCCCAGCTCTTCTTAATTCCAGTGCCTCCCCTCTTAATCATTTCCTATTTATCCTGCCTGTAGCTTGCTTTGTATATATTTGTCTGCATGTTGTCTCCCCCTTTAGATTGTAAGCTCCTTGAGCGCTAGGGCTGTCTTTTGCCTTTTTTTGTATCCCCAGCCCTTAGCACAGAGCCAGGCAAATAGTAGACACTTAATATTGATTGACTGGAAAACAAGACAAAACAACAATGCTCCTGGAAAAAAAAAAACAAATGACAGGAAAGTGGGCAACACTTAGTACTTTGATGACCCTGCTTAGCTCCATAGAAGAGTAAGGAAAATGCAGCACCATCCTCCCCTCTTCAGTGCACAGGTGGGGACAGCAGATGCAAAATCCAGAATGCACCTGTCAGACACAGGTCTGTAATGGTTAGTTTTGCTGATGTCTTGCTTCCAAATACATCTGAAAATAGGCAGCCAGGTGGAAACAAGACTTTTAAAAACAAAGACATCAATAAAAAAAAGGAAAATTTTAAAAGCTAAAACTAGGGACAAAAAGATTAGGAACTAACGACTCAGCTGAATACATTTAGTCATTTTGCAGATGAGAAAGCTAAGGATCTAAGAGGTTAAGCTTATAGAGCAGTCCCGGAGTAGGGGAAAGCCTGAGTCCAGATTCAGATTCACATTTCCTAGCTGTATGAACCTGGGCAAGTCACTTACCCTTGGCCTACTGGAAGGATCAGATGAGATATTTATAAAAAAGCACTCAGTGCCTGGCACAGGGGAGGTTCTGTATAAAATACTTACTCCCTTCACTGCTCCTTACATGATTTATTTGGAGTCTAATGGCCTGGGTTTGGGTTCCAATGCTGGGACCTTAATTCTTTTGTTTACTGAAGCCTTTCTTTCTTGATAAGCCCCAGCTATAAGCTTCTTCAAGACGACAAAGAACACAGAAGGCAGGAGAGAGGGGAGCTTTGGATGTCTCCTCATCTGTCTCCCTGAAATCAAGTATGACCAACTGCTACTAAAGAATACCCACCACTAAAGGGACATGCCCCCAGTGCCTAGGAGATTGGATACAACTTCTAGCAATCAAATCCCAGAGTGTCATGGAAGTTCCTTGAGAGGTCATCCAGCACTCTAGTCAAGGCAGTGACCAAAGGTAACTCTAGAGGACTGGGGCAAAATAAGCCTCCTTCCTCTTGGCAAAGGCAGAAAGGGGCACATGTATTCTCAGACATGACTAATGTGCTGATCTTTTTTTTTAACTATACTTCTATTACAAGACAGGCTTTGTGGTCAGTGGAAGTCATTGGGAAATAGAGAACACTGAAAAAAGAAAAGCATCAATATGATATTTCATAAGGGAAAAGGCTCACCCAGCCGCTCTGGCCATATATCCAATCCTACCCCCCGCATTGTGCAAATGGAATAACAGAGGCCAAAAGACTAGGTGGTATTCCCAAGGTCACTACTGAGTGACGCAAAAGCCTCTCTATTCAGTGGGTAATGAGCTGACCAAGGCAAAAGGTTGGCTTCTTCTAACCAATATCTGGGAAGGATTCTTGAGCTTGTGTTTCTCAACCCCCAAAAACCTTACATACACAGTGATCCTGAGGCTGTGAATGTGCAACCAACCCCCTTGGCAACAGTCTACCTAGAGGAGTGAAGAGGAAGGAG
This sequence comes from Gymnobelideus leadbeateri, assembly GCA_011680675.1. NCBI lineage: Eukaryota > Metazoa > Chordata > Mammalia > Diprotodontia > Petauridae > Gymnobelideus > Gymnobelideus leadbeateri. Next base: position 253,307 of record WOXC01009272.1, read on the forward strand.
GAGCTGCCTCCCTGGCGTTAAGCCTGACTTGCCCAAACCTGCATATGAAGGGCTCTCCTCCAACTTTCCCAAGGGGCCAGAACAGTGCCAAAAATACAATTTTCTAGCCTTAAGCAAGTCAAAAGGCCTTCAAGTGACAGCCTTGCCCAAGAAGGCTGGCCAAAACAGGAATTTCAGCTGGCCTGATCTGGGAAGGAAACAAGGCATTTCAATATACCACTTATAAAGTGATCAAGTACTTTCTTTTCTAGACAGAGCCAGTTTGTGTAGAAAGGGCAGAAACTGGAGTCAAAAGGTGCTACCTAGCCCTAGAGCAATCATTTATGTGGTTCAGCACCTTCAGCAAATCATTTATCCCAAATTTAGAGATGAGAAAATTGGACTTCAGATGTTAACACCTGCCATGAACATGCCACAGGCTTGTGTAGAGGAAATGTTACAGAAAGTCACCATATATGTGAAAACGTCTTTTACCATACAGTGTCAAGTACCTCAAAATGAAGGCAGGATAACTTCATTTCATTTTATTCTCTCAACAATCCTGCCAATCAGGTTGGGCCAAGGGATCATTATTCCTGCTACACAGATGAAGAACAAAGGATCAGAGCATTTGCCCAGGGCAAGGCCAGGAATAAAACAGATTCTGTGTTCTTTCTACTATACTCCCTCTCCTTACTTAGCTAAAAATAATTATTATTCAATAATAGCTAGTTGTCATACAGCACTTTAAAGTATGCAAAATTATCTCATTTAATCCTCACAACAACCCTGGAAGGTGGGTGTTGTTATTAACCCCATTTTACAAATGAGGAAACTGAGGCTGAGCAAGTTTAAATGATCTACTCAGGGGTCAAACAACTGCTGGGCAGCTGGCTGGCACAATGGATAGAGTAACTGGACCAAAGTCAGGAAGACTCATAATGAGCTGGAGAAGGAAACAAACAGTCATGAGGAGTGGGACATGAATGACAATAACAAAATTCTGAGGCAGAATTCACAGACAAGTGTTCCTGACACTGAGTCCAGCACTCTTACCCACTGGGCCTCCCGGCTGCTCTAGGATCTTTGCAATTTCTTTTTGATCTTCTCCTGAAATGCTACACATGAGGAATTAGGTCTTTATCAAAGAAATTTCCTATGAGCACACCCCCCCACCCCTGCCGCCCTGGCCAGTTCCTGCTTTGCTTCTAATTTTGGCTGCACTGGCTTTCTTTGTACAAACCTTTTTAATTTCATGGAATTAAATGATCCATTTACCTTCCTGTGATATTCTTTCTTGTTTGGTCTTAAGTTCTTTCCTTATCCATAGAGCTGACAGGTAATATTTCCCTATAATTTGCTTATGATATAATCCTTTATGTCTAAATCCTGTATCCATTTTGACCTTATCTTGGTGTACAGTGTGAGATGCTGGTTTATGCTTAGTTTCTACCAAACTTCTAGCCTACCCAGCAATTTTGTCCAATAGTGTCCCAAAAAACTTGAATCTTCTGAGTTTATCAAATACTAGATTACTGAGGTCATTTACTACTATATTTTGTGTACCTAATCTGTCCCACTGATCCACCACTCTATTTCTTGGCCAGTACCAGACTGTTTTAATGATGACCACTTTGTAATAGTCTTTAATAGATTCCTGAGTCAAAGCTGTCTCTACCCTAGTAAGTAGGTACACTCAGAAACTGGGCCCCCAGGACTCTGTCCTTCCACTAGTGGGGTGGACATTCTGAGTCAACTGCACTTGGAGCTAGACTTACCTAGAACAGAGGCTCTTAGTCATTTTGTGTGACCTGGACACCTTTGGAAGCCTATGCACCCCTTCTCAGAACCATGTTTTTTAAGTTCATAAGATTAAAATACATATGATTACAAAGGTGACCAATTATACTGAAATAGCTATCTAAAAAAAATTTAATCGATCTCTCATTCTAAAGATGGAGGGAATATTGAGGTATAGAAGCTATCACACTTCCCCCCAAGATCACAGAGATGAGGTTATTCTGTCTGAGGACATGAGGACAGGTTTACTAATCCCATCCCTCTACCCTCCATCTCCACCCCATCTCCACGGACTAACTGCAGAGATTTGGTGGAGTAGTGGCCCTGGTCTAAGATTGCTTGGTCATTAAGAAAGAAAACAAAGCTAAGTGAACAAACACGCTGCTCCTAAAATTGAACCAATTAGTCAGACAGGAAAGGAAGGTGCTCACTTGCTGGCCCTGCCCAGATCAAGCCAGCTGCTTTGCACAATCTGGAGACATCTACCCCAAAGTATACTAGATAAGCATACAGGCCAGGGCGGATGGTAGCCAGCAATTATAATCTGACACACTATCAGCTTTAGTCTGCCTTAATGCATCACTACACTTAACAAGAGATCTTAAGGTGCCTTGGAGGGGGTCATCTTCTTTGCCATATAATGGAAAATGGTCCCCCATGCTTACCATCCTGTAGAATAAATTAAGTAGAATCCTCTACAGACTATTGCCAAAGTGGTCTATGACACAAACAAGGTCAAGAACTCCTGGTGTAGGGGCAGCTAGGTATCGAAGTGGATAGAGCACCTGCCCTAGAGTCAGGAGAACCTAAGTTCAAATAGGGCCTCTGACACTTACTAGCTATGTGACCCTGGGCAAGTCATTTAACCTGAACTGTCTCAAAAAAAAAAAAAGGACTCCTGGAATAGAATAACATTTCCATTCTCCACCCACCTGAATTCTACCTAGTCTTCTAAGTTCTAAGCCCACACAAATCCTACTTCTTCCGTAAAGCCTTCTAGGAGCACTACGCCCCACTCATGAGTCAGAAACCACTTTTTTTAACCTCATCTATAAAATGGGCATATATCTATATCCTCAAAGGCTTGTAGAAACCAATTTTAAAACACTTTACATACATTAAAGCACATTGCATATCAGCTACCATTTCTACTAGTCAAAGATCATCTTCATGTGGGATGTAAGGTCATAAAACAGTTGGAAGACTTCTCATTTGGCAGGAAATGGGCAGCATGCCCATTAGAGCTGAGGAAACGGAAACCAACAGGTTAAGTCACTTGCCCAGTGTCACAATAGCTGTTAAACGTCTGAGACTGGCTTTGAACTTGGGTCATGCTGACCCAGCACTCTCCCCACTGCACCACCTATCAGGCTGCCTCCTCCTAGGGAGGAAAGGTTAATTCAGTTTGGGACATTCTGAGAGTAAGATGTTTGTGGCACATCTACTTTGAAATGTCAAACAGGTAATTGGTGATGTGGGATTAAAACTCAAGAGAGAGACTAGTGACAACATTCTCATCAAATGCTGGTGAGGGGTGCTTCCTATGTCTGAGCAGTCATTCCATCCCAGCCTAGGCACCCTGGTAAGCCACCTAAAACTCCAGAGCAGCTTAGCCCCCGTCAAGGCACTGTTTGCCCCCACCCCCTCTTCTAACTATATGAATCTGGTGCCCTGGGACAACAACACTCTGACACCACTGAACCTCCACAAGTGATGTTACCCTACCTGAAATCATTCTGCAATGACTACCATACTTCCATCCCAGCATACCCTCGCCATCCTGGGGATTCTGACCTGGGTTTGAGTTTCCACGGGTTGCCTCCAAGTGACTGCTCCCTTATTCCTACCTCTCTCCAAGCCCTCCTTAAAGCTCCCCAACACCTGAAACAAACTAGCATTCATCTTAAAACCTCTTCTTTTGTGTGCCCCCCATCTTCTCATTCACTGAGCCCTGACCTCTTCTTAGGCAGCCTGCTAGGTGGTACAGTGGGGAGAGTGCTGGGTCAGCATGATTGAAGTTCAAAGCCAATCTCAGACACTTAACAGCAGTTAAGTGTGCAAATGACTTAACCTGTTTGTTTCCATTTCCCTAGTTATAAAAGGGGCATAATAATAGCACTTATCTTCCAGAGTTGTTCTAAGGATTCAATGAGATATTCGGAAAGCACTTTAGCACAGTACCTGGCACACGGCAATGCTTAATAAATGCTTGTTTCCCTTCTTCCTGATGACACAGATTCCCTCGACACCCTTTCTAGCACAGGCTGCCCTTTCACCCACCCCTAGACTCACTGGTTGGGATGGGGGAAGTTACTGCTTGCTCCCCACCTCTGCCCCTTCTAGGCTCTTCCCCTTCCACACTGCTCAGTATCCTCTGTCCACCCATATTTATCACCCAGTCAAGATTCAGGAGGCGTCTGAAGGCCCAGCAACATTCAGAATTGACCCCTTCTTTCCTCAATGAAATCAACATCTGCCTCCCTCACCCCCAACTCCTACCTTCATACTAGGGCACACAGAGATTGATCCTCAATTATTAAACAAAGCTGGAGAAAATCATGAAACTGTGCGATTGGAGTGCATCACAAACTTAAGTTACATAGACCCTCACTGCAGCAAGGCAATGCTTTGACATCTCTGTAAATGACTTTCTCATTCACAAATGGCTTTTATAAATATTTTCACCCCTTCTCAAATCTCCCAGGGTTCCCCCTTCTTCCACCTTCTCAGCTGAGAACCTTGCCTCTATTCTACTGGAAAAAACTAAGGCCATTCGGGCCAGCTAGCTCTCCATTCTCCCTACTTCCTCACTTCCTATCACTCAGATGCCTTCCCCCACTTTCTCCTCCCCCACCTGGCTCACATAATGAGTTGGCTCCTTGCCAAGGCAAACTCCTCTACCTCCCCAAGTGATCCCATTGTGTCATGTTTCCTCCTTTATGATCCCCAATCGTTCTGACTGTATAATATAAATCTGTAGTAGATGGATCTCTACTGCAACTTCACTGCTCCTAGACAATCCTCATCAATTCTATCCCACTCTCCACAAAACCTTCTGATCCCTCCTCAAACCTCCCCATGACTCCCCCACTCCCACTTCCCATCCTGCCTGAGAATCCTACCTCTGTAAAACAGAAAACCTTATCATCCCTTTTCTCCTCTCCTCTTCATCTCCTATCATTCAGATGCCTTCTGACACCATCTCCTCCTTCACCCCACCTTACAGGAAGAAGTGCCTACAAACCATCCCATCCCATCCCTTCTGCTCCAATAGATTGCCATTCTCACTTATCTTCATTCTCGCCCTGTTTACCGGCTCCTTCCCAGCCACCAACAAACACACCCATGTCTCTCCTATTCAAAAATCCGTCCCCACTAGCTATCATTCAATCTCTCTTTTCTCTGGTAGTTAAAAAGCCCTTCTATAACTGGTGCCTCCATTTCATTTTCTTAGTTCTCTATAGTCTAGCTTCAGCTGAGACTGCTCTAAACTTACTTGTATCTCTTAATTGCAAATCTAAGGGCCTTTGCTCAATCTCCATCCTTCTTGGCTTCTCACTGGGGTGTGACACTATCAGTCACCCTCCTCAGTCTCTTTCCTTGGACCTTCATCCCGGTCATGCCCACTGGCTCCCAGGCCTGTCCTGGGCTCTCTTCCCTTCTTCCTCTTGGTGATCTCATCATCTCTTCCCACGTGATTCTTAGACCTATCGGTCCAGCCCTAACAACTCTAATCTGTATATTCAACATCTTTGACCTGATTATTCAGTCGTCTAAAATGCATCACATCCAAAAGTGAACTCACTATCTTTCTCCCCAAACCCTCCAGTCTTTCTGGTTTCCTCCCAGTTACTTAGGCTCAAAACCTAGATGTGGTTCTCAATGCTTTAGTCTCTCAATCTCTTTCCCCTGCCCCTCCTTCCTCAGAGTCAATCAGTCTTTTCTACCTTTATAACATCTTTGCGAGTATGCAAATATATCCTCTAACACTGCTCCTCTAGGGTGCAGGCCCTCATCACCTACCTGCATTACTGCAACAGCCTGCTGGTTAGGTCTCTCCTCTCTGCAGCTCAGGCTCCACTAGACTAGCAAAGTGATCTTCCTCAAGCAGAGCTCTCCCCACCCTGACTCAATAAAAATTCCATGTCCCCACCCCCTCCATCTCCCCTGTGCAGTCTTCTTATACCTTACTTCCCCCTGTTCTCTGCAATCTAGTTAACACCAGCCTCCTTAAATAAGATACTCCATCATCTCCAGACCCTGGGCATCCTTGACTGGGGCAGCTAGGTGGCACAGTAGACAAAGTAGCAGGGCTGGAGTCAGGAATACCTGTTCAAATACAGTCTCAAACACTTACTAGCTGTGCTACTCTAGTTGAGAAGTCACTCAATCCTATTTGCCTCAGTTTCCTCATCTGTCAAATGAGCTTTAGAAGGAAATGGCAAACTACTCCAGTAACTTTGCCAAAAAAATCCCAAATGGGGTCACGAAGAGTGGACTTAACTGAAACAACTTAACATTATAAAAAAAACTACTGTGTATTTTAGTTATCTTTTCAGGGATATGATGAACAGTTTTCCAAGTCTGTAAATTCACCAATGGCTGAATCATGTGCATGTTTTTACTTTTTATTTCTAGTAGCTTAGAAACCCAGCCATGTTGGGTTAGTAGTAACACAAGTTAGTAGTAAATGGTTCATGTACTTTTGTTTCCAAAAGGCAGCATAATGACAAAATTTCCCTTAAGAAGGGCTCTTATTAATTAGAGAAATGCAAATCAAAACAACTCTGAGGTACATCTCACCAGTCAGATGGGCTAAGATGACAAACCAGGAAAATGATAAATGCTGGAGAGGATGTGGAAAAAACTGGAACACTAATGCATTGTTGGTGGAGTTGTGAACTGATCCAGCCGTTCTGGAGAACAATCTGGAACTGTACCCAAAGGGCTATAAATAAATGCATACCTTTTGACCCAGCAATACCACTTCTAGGGTTGTATCCCAAAGAGATCACAGAAGTGGGAAGAGGCACTGTACAAAAATATTTATAGAAGCTCTTTTTGTGGTGGCAAAGAATTGGAAATCAAGGGGATGCCCATCCATTGGGGAATGGCTGAACAAGTTGTGATATATGAATGTCATGGAATACTACTGTGATATAAGAAATGAGAAGCAGACTTCTGAATACCCTGGAGAGACTTATACAAACTGATGCTAAGAGAAGAGCAGAACCTGGAGAAATTTGTACACAATCACAGACACAATGTATATGTGACAATTAACCTTGATAGACTGGACTCCTCTCAGCAATGCAAGGTTATAAGACAACTCCAACATGATGGAAAGAGATATCCATATCCAGAGAAAGAAATACAAAGTCTGAATGCAGATTGAAAAAAAACTATCTGCTCTTTCTTTTTCTTGTTTTGTTTGTTTTCCTCTTTCCCTTGTTCACTCCATAGGTTATAATCCCTCTTTACAACCTGACTAATGTTTAAAGTGAAGGTATTTTTAGATCCTATATTTGACTACATGACGCCATGGAGGGGAGGGGGGTGAGAAGGAGGGGGAGAAAATTTGAAACTCAAGGGATTGTGGAACTGAATGTTGTAAACTAAAAGAAAATAAATTAATTTTTAAATTTTTTTAAAAAGAAAGGGTTTTACTAATTTATAAGAATACATGTCATTCCCCAATTGAAAATGGCCAAAGGATATGAACAGGCCTAGTTTTCAGATGAAGAAATTAAAGTTATCTATAGCTATATGAAAAAATGCTCTAAATCACTATTGATGACAAATGCAAATTAAAACAACTCTTAGGATCATAGAAATGGGAAGAAGACCCATATGTACAAAAATATTTATAGCGGCTCTTTTTGTGGTGGCAAAGAATTGGAAATTAATGGGGTACCCATCAATTGGGGAATGCCTGAAAAATACTATTAAGTGGGGAAGAAAAAAAAAAGGTACTGACTTTGGACACTACACTATCTTTGGTATTAGTAAGTTATTTAACTTCTATGGGCCAGTCTCTATAAAATACCTTGGAGCAGAAAATTTAAGAGCCACCGCCACACTTTACACAAACACACACACACACACACTCATCATTCATCAGTATATATTGGGGGGATGGATAAACACTGAAAAGGGACAATTAGAATTGAACGGGAGGTCAGGAGTAGGCTGCGCTGGCTAAAAAATTACCAACTTCTTTTATGACAAACCAGACAGAAAGACAGACAGACAGACAGATACACACACACACACACACACACACACACACACACACACACCTGCTTAGCTTAGAATTCTGTAATCACAGGAGATGCTCAACAAATATTTCTTCATTTATAAGCTCAGCGAGTTGATCCATCTAGTCCAACATTTTAATTTTACAAATGAGGAAACTGAGGTCTAGGGAAGCTAAGCATCTTGCCCACAGGTAGTAGGCAGAGACAAGTCTGAACCCAGATGCTTTGACACAAAGGCCAATCTTTTCCACTGCACCTCGATTCCTCCTTTTAAATATAGTTTTGAAGACATTATGAAATATATGTTGCATTACAGCTATATGACCAAAGGTGTCAGGGAAGTGATTGAAGGAAAAACAGTTGATTCCTAAACAAGCTAAAAGAATATTCAGCCTTTATTCTTACTACTACCACAATTTATATTAGGTTAGAATTTTTTATAGAGTTTTATGGTTTACAAAGCACTTTCCTCACAAATGATTCCTCAAAATAGGATATAAATATCCCCATTTAACAGATGAGATTGTGTCATACTGGGAAAATGGCTTGCCTATTGTCACACAGTTAAGGAAGATCTGGAGCCAGGATTCACAGCTAAATGTCATTAAGTATCTCCCTAGGACAGAGAGCCCCACTGCTCTTTTTCCAGTGCCCAATGTTCCTTCCCAAGAGGGATGTTCTAATCCCAGCTCCAGCTGTAAGTCAAAACGTACTACAGTTTGAAGAAGGAAGATAGAGCAGGAAATTTTCTTCTAATGTAATTCTCTCTTCATGTCCCCAGAGGCCGGAACCTCTGAGATAGAGACAGAGACTTAAGGGAGCACAAATCAGAACCTGCAGCCCATCTCAGGAGACATGTGGACCCCTCCCAGGTTTGGGGTAGTGACACACTTGATAAGAAAAAGAACTAAGACAACGTACAGGGGAAAGATACAACCACCTCAGTCCATCAAAGTGTGTTACCTTCAGTGATGCCCATCTGTATTCAACAACTATGGTGTAAGGTAGAAAGAATTCAGTTCTGCCACTGACCATCAGTATTGACCTCAGATGGGCCATTCATTTCCCCTGAGTCTCAGTTTCCTCATCTGTAAAATGAGGGGTTAGGGATATGGACAACATTTCAAATCTTGGCTCTGCTGACTATAGAAGTGACTTTGGGCTTCTTCTGAGTAAATCTCAGTTTTTCCATCTGTGAAATAGGGATATCAACAATTCAAGGTTCTACCCAGCTCTTTTATTAGTACTCAATGATACTTTGAAAATAAAACAATAGAACGTCTCAGCCTACCTACCCTGGCACACCCACTACTCCCTTAAAGGCCAAAGCCTCCAATTACAGCATCAAACAAGTACAGAGTACTACTGGTTAGTTACTGCTCCTGGGTGTTACCATCTCTAAGGCTCGGTGGTAGGCAGCACACAAGAAACAAAAGTAGGTAAGGCACAGTGTTTGCCCCCAAAGGGCTAGCAATCTAGCTGGTGAAATTATCTGTTGTTCAGCTGTTTTTCAGTTTGTCTAATTCTTTGTGACCCCGTTGGCAAAGATTATGGGGCAGTTTGCCATTTCTTTCTCCAGTTCATTTTACAGAAGAGGAAACTGAGGCAAACGGGTGAAATGACTTGCCCAGGGTCACACAGTTACTATATACCTGAGGCTGAATATGAACTCAGATCTTCCTGACTGCAGGCCCAAAGCTCTATCCCCTGGGCCAAAATAAGATCTATACACATGAAAAGATAATTAATAGCAATACAAAACATAGACAAGTTCCTGAAAGATTCTCTCCCTCTTCATCATTCTTTCAAAGCTCAGAAAGGTCTTTCTGACCCTGCCTCCTCCCATCCCTGCCCAGTTGCTGGCCCTGCCTCCTCCCATCCCTGCCCATTCTTCAGTCTTTCCCTCCAAAGAGTCTATTCTGCAGGTTTTTTGTTCATACCTATAAAAGCCTGCTCCTAAAAGAAAGTAAGCTTTTTAAGGGCAGGGCCAGTTCCACTTTTCTTTTTATTCCTCTTCCCCCACCCCCACCTCAGTAAATCTTTGCAGACTGATATAAACAACACAATTGGACTTTAGAAAGGAGTAAAGCTTTGATTGAGAAAGCTTTTGGAAGAGGCAGTATTTGAGCTAAAGAAACTTAAAAAATATGCCTATCCATAACAGATGGTACTTCCTGTGGCCAGAGGGAGAAGGTTCTGGGTATAAAGTCTAGAAGCAGTCCTCACTCAAAATGGTGCTCCTCATTGACAGCTTCATACAGTCACATTGGTCACCAAAAAATTCAGCTCCAGTGGACTAGAAGGGCAGTGAGCCTACCCCAAGGAGGATGGGATGGTCCAGAGGATGGGTGCTGCAAGCAGCTTTTACAGTTATCACAGCACTACAGCAAATGTGGTTCAGAAGTGATCTAAGAAACTCTTAAGGAAAGCTAAGGAAGAAGACTATTTCAAAATAACAAACATTCCTTCTACCTCCCAGCAGACAGCTTGGAATACAGCCCTTCTGAGAAAGGAAAACCTTGTGAGTTTCACCGCTGCCCTCATTGCAAGTCTTAGGAAAGGGGTGAACAGAAGAGCATGCAACTGACGAGTTCTCTCTACTGAGTCAGGAATTTCCTGCTATAAAATTCACATTCGGGGGTGATGTGTTTAGCCACAGCTGAACTTCCCAGAAGAGCAATTAAGAGCTATGATCTAAAGCACAAAGATGTGGCCAACAGCTTCTGACCTCTTCCCCAGGAGGTCTGAACTGTCAACATGGAGCCAAACCTGACTACTCATAAATGGCATTAAAAATGAAAACACCTGGCATTTCTACGTCCAGGAGTCCTGGATTCTCCAGCAGGTTCTGCTGCTGACTGACTGTGTGACCCTGACACATCGCTTCTCCTTTCTGGACCTATTTCTTCAGCTCTATTAAGGTCCTTTCTAGAAAGACTCACTGGGAGTGGGGAGTCGGGACATCCACAAATAAGGCATCAATAATTTTGAGGAAACAAACCCAAACCAATGGATTCTATAATTTCTCTTTGTCCTAATCCTTCCTCAATAAAATGGCCAAAAATTTATTCACAAGGAAATAAGACATAAAGTATCCTAGAAAACTCCCAAAACAGGTTATTTGCTGAACATTGTTTGGGCAGAACCTTCCACTAATACCAAGTTTTGTCTAACCATGTCCACAGGAATAGCTGCTGTCTAGACTGTGATAAGCTCATTCATCAGTATATACTGGGGGGATGGATAAACACTGAAAAAGGACAATGAGAATTGAACAGGAGGTCAGGAGTAGGCTGTGCTGGCTACAAAATTATCAAGTTCTTTTATGACAAATCAGACACACACTCTTTCTCTCTCTCTCTCTCTCTCTCTCTCTCTCTCTCTCTCTCTCTCTCTCTCTCTCTCTCTCTCTCCAGCCTAGCTTCTCCCTGAAACAAAGGCTCATCTCTTACTGCCCTTATTCTTCCATTATCACAGCATGGCTTTGAGTCACGGTAAACAATAGTCTTGAAATTGAGCAACAGGGAATGGATGGCAGGTATGAGCAGGCTATTGTTGTTGTTCAGTCGTGTCTGACTTTTCCTGACCCCATCTGGGGTTTTCTTGGCAAAAATACTAGAGTGGTTTGCCATTTCCTTCTCCAGCCCATTTTACAGATGAGGGAACTGAGACCAACAGGGTGAGTCGACTTGCAGCTTTTGCTCTCCCTATTTAAAGGAGGCCCACGAGCATAAAAGTTCAACTCTTCACCATGCCCTTCCCCCACACAACAGTCACCACTCTTGTAGCAGATTAAAAAATAAAAAGACTTTTTCAGTTTTCCCCAGCAGCCAGCATGAACAAGAATCTGTCACTGAAGGCAAGGTAAGATGTGTGATGACAGAGCTTGAATGTTAGTGGCAATACTCAGTGAACTAAGCCCTGGGCCCTCACCATTGACACAGGACACAGGAGGTAAGCACAGGATGTGTATTCACAGGACCTGAGTTTGAATTCCAGCTATGTGATCTAGACCAAGTCACTCACCTAGCATCTCCTTCATCTGTAAAATAAGGGAGCCAGATCAAATGCTCTCCAGGCCCCTTCCAGAGCTCCCTTTGTAGTCGTGGTAGGTAGATTGTACTATTCATTCAAAGAAGTCTAATCCTAATCCATGCCTTCCAAAGGGGAAGCTGCCTCATCTCCCCAAAAGCTTCACCAACCATTCGGGGCGCTTATTGAGGTCACAAGCAGAGGCACAGAACTCTTGCTTCCTGGAGGAAGGTCAACAGGGCAGTTAAGTCTTCAAGTCTGGAGTCACCAGGAAAACACAACTGACGGCAGGAAAATGGCATGAAAGTCAACCTCACTCTACCCCTCTTCTGAACAGCTACTATACACTCATAGGATACTTTGTTGTGCTGTCATTTTAGGGAGTAAGAGGGGGAGGCTGCTTTAACAAGTTTCTGTAACTAAGATTCTCCTCTGAGTTAGAAGTGGTTTGTGACAAGCCTTCCAAAAGCATTCATTTACTCTCACCCTTGAGGGACAGCCGGCTTGGTCACCCAACGAGTTACATGACACAGGAGAGAGAAGAGAAGATGTAGGTTCACAGGACCTGAGTCTGAACCCCAACAGTAGCACCTTGGACAAGTCATCTCTTGGTCTCTTATTTCCTTATCTGCAAAATGAGGGAGCCAGATCAGATGATCTCTAAGGCCCCTTCCAGATTCCCCTGACCTCACCTCTGCAGTCATGGTAGTGTTGTGGTTTAAACCCAGGGACGCCAAAAACTGTTGTGATTTCATGATGTGTTGTGGTGGAACCATCCTAAAGAATTCTGAGTCAGACCACCTCTAATCTAAGTATAAGCATTTATTGAGACTGATACCTCTCATGAAGTGGGCTAAGTTCCAAGAGGAACCAGCAACTTTAGAGAAAGCAAGATGGATTTTTATAGGGTAAAGATAAACAGAAATTTACACAGAATAGAGGAATATCATTAATGTTAAAAAGGCAGGAGTTTGTTAAGGGATTAGGTAATGGAGGAGGGATCCCATCTATGGTTTGGTGGTTAAACATTCTGGTCATTCTGCCCTCCAACTGGCTAGCCATTGTGGTCCTGTCTTGGGCTAGATGGATGATGTGACTGTGATTGAATAGAAGAACACATCTGTTTCTGTGGTATGGGTCTGGGGGCAATGACCAGGTAGAGGCAGTAGCTGGGTTCCCATCACATGGACACACCTGCTGTTTCTGTGGGAACTAAGAGTTTCAGGGACATATCTGTTGTTCCAGTGAGCAGGGAGGCATATACAAAGAAGTTAGGACATAGGGAGAGGAAGGTGCAGTGGGCCTGCTGTTTAGTAGGGCCAAGCTGATAGTGAAGTTAGAATATTGGGGCTGGGGCAGCTTTATTAGGATTCTATCAGCGGGTTGTACCACTCATTCAGAGAGGACCTAGTCTCTGCCTTCTAAAGTGAAACCCAGTCAGGTGCCTAAAGAGGTTCCATGTGACAAGCCTGTAGAGAACCACTAAACTCACAGCTCAAGAAAATCAATGAGAAAAAGGCCCTACATACACTAAACTATTTATAGCAACACTTTTTGTAGTAGCAAAGAAAATGCCAATCATTGGGGAATGGCTAAAACATTGTTATGGGAATATAATGGAATATTGTTGCACTGTGAGAAATAATGAATTATGATGAATATAAAAAAGTATAGGAAGCCTTATGACAAAGATCAAGGAAGCCATACACAATGACCCAAGAACACAAATGGAAAAGAGCTGCCACTACAAAGCCATCAAAAGTGGATACTATGAAATTACAAACATTACCCTTGATGCCAAAGAAGAGGCATGAGACCGTCTCTCCCATTTCTTTCTAAAAATGGAGAACTATGGATGTCAGAGATTTTTTTCAATGTGTTGGTTAGTGTACTTGGGCAATTAGGTGGTGTGATGGATAGAATTGCAGGGCTGGAGTCAGGAAGACCTGAGTTCAAATCTAGCCTCCACCACTTCCTGGCAAGTCACTTCACCCTGTCTGCCTTCTGTTTCCTTATCTGTATGGTAAGCTAGAGAAGGAATGGCAAACCACTCCAGTATCTTTGTCAGGAAAACTCCAAATGGGGTCACAGGGACCCCAACTGAACTAAAACAACTAAAACAACTGAAAAGTAGTTTAGCTGAACCTCCCCCCCTCTTCTTTTTTGCTATAAGGAATGATGGTTCTCTGGAAGGAGGAGAGAGAGACAGGAAAATAAATGTAGGTGATATAAAAACAAGAGAAATCAATGAATTTTTTTTTAAAGACTATATAGGTCACAAGAGTCTATAACCCTGTGTTTCGAAGAATAAATATGCTGATCACATATAGCTCCCTTCCCTTCTCCCTTCTAGGCTCAGAAGACTTTCCCCAGTCATGTGGAGAAGGATAAAGAAGATAGATAACTTCCTTGTTTTCCCCAGCTCTTAAGAGCCTCTCCCTCAGCACAAGTCCAAGGAAGGAAATTCATCTGGTTTCTATAGGATATCACAAAATTACAGACCCCAGCCCCACACCACTGAGGGGGAAGAAAGAATGAGCCTACCTCCATCACTAATAACAACCACCACTACTACAAATTCCAGTGTTCCCCTGCAGTTCCCTTTTGAGATAGACTCATTTACACTCAAGTGTTAGTGACTGATGAGTAACCCTTCTGGGCTACAGCTGCACCTTTTTTTAAACCACAGAAAGAAAGCTATGCTTAGCATAAAAGATATAAAGTGCTTCAGGTAATAAGAGCTGGGGGCCTCTGCTGTAACCCCCACAGCGAAGCAAACAGACGGAGCCACAGCTAATGTCTAGTTCTCAGGGTGGCATTATCTCAGATTGAACAGGAATAGAAAATAAACAGAAATAGCAATCAGCAAGCTCAAAGGCAAAAGCCCAGAATTCTCAGTAAGACACACAGAGCAGCCAGCTGCATAGAGGGGCTTATTAAGAAAAGGAAGAAAGATTTCTCATTGTTGGTCCTTCCTAAAACATTGACACTCTTCTGACAGTTTGGTCATCCCACATCTGGGGCTTTGGCTGCTGCAGAAAGGACCCTTCATTTTAACAGCCCCACATAGTATTCAAGATCCTAGGGTCAAGACACTTGGGACTTAATAAGGCAGAGATCAGGAGATGGGTGGGTCAGGGCAGTAGAGAGAGCTCTGGCTTGGTGACTACAGTTGGAATCCTGGCTATGCCACTGTGTGCCCTAGGGTGAGTCATTTAACAACTCTGGGCCTGTTTCTGTAGGTTAGGGCAGCTATCTGGTGCAGCAGATAGATTGCCAGGCCTGGAATCTGGAAGACTCATGTTCTTGAGTTCAAATATGACTTCAGACACTTACTAACTTATGTGACCCTGGGCGAGTCACTTCACCCTATTTGCCTCAGTTTCCTCAGCTGGAGAAGGAAATACCAAACCATACATACCAATATCTCTGCCAAGAAAATCCCAAATGGGGCCATTAAGAGTTGGACATGACTGAAATAACTGAATAACAACAATAAAATCCTGTATGTTAATGGAGATTAGCCTAGATGACCTCTAAGGTCCCTTCTAGTTCCAAACCTATGGTCCTATTCTTTCTCTCTCCTTCCTGGCCACAGACTCACTGATCAGGGTTGGCCACAGCCCCATGGAGTCATTTGGCTAAGGACTCTGGGATCCTGTCTCAAACAAATTATCTCAAGACAGCAAGCATAGCTGTCAAAGAGCAGGCAAAGAAACCAAACACTGCTAGATTTTGTCCAGAAGACCCTGCAAAGTAAAAGCAAGGTCATAACACAGAAAGGCAACTCTTTGAGATGAGGAACATCCCTCTGCCCCATGAGTGCCCAGGAGAATGGAAAAGAGAACTATAGTGGCAGATATCATCGATGGGGGGAAGGGGAGGATTAGTACTGCCCTTCCCCCTGACTATAAATATCATCCAGTCTAACAGCAGCTTCTGACCCCATTCCTTCCCCTTCTGCCCTCCCAGGTCCCAGCCCAGGCTCTAGAGGTCAAAGCCATGAGTCTCAGCAGTCACCCCATGTTGGCTAAGACCATGAGGGACAGGTCACAGAAATGGAAGGAAAAAGGCTTGGCTTTAGCCCTCTCCTGTCCTCCCACTGGCCCCAAGGGTCAAAGAGCTGGCAGGTAATGAGGGCTGAGAAGAAACAAACCCATAAAACAACCCGCAGGACCTTGGAGAACTGATCAAGTCTCCCCCCCATCCCCCAACCTCATTTTGACAGATTAGAAAAGTGAGGCCCAGATCTCCTAAGGTCAGACAGAACTGGAATCTGAACCCAGGTCCTCTGACTTTAAATCTATAGCAGTTTCCAACCTTTTATGGGGGTTACAAAAGAAAGGAAGGGGCAAGAAAAGGAAAAGGCCAAGCCACTAAGGAGTTTAAAGAATGATGAAAGAAGTCCAGGGCAAGAGTGAGACTGAAAAGAAGGGAGCCTGGGGTTAGTGGTGAATGAGGGATGATGTCCCAAGGTCCCTTCCTGGTCTAAATTAATGATGGTTTATGAGGGCTATGGAATGTCCCTCTCCCTCCAGACAGGAAAGGAAAAGCAGGTTGGGGTGATGAGGAAACTGAGACAAACTGAGGTTAGATGGCTTACCTTGGGTCACATAGCTAGTAAGTGGTTGGTAGAATCCTGTCTTCAATGCTTCCTAGCTGTGTGACCCAGGGCAAGCCCCTCAACTCCAAGGGGCCTTAGTTTTCTTATCTGTAAAATGGGAATAACACAGCCCCTACCCATGAAAGTGAAGATCAAGTAAGACAAGAAGTCTACTGCTGCAGCATAACTAATGTGGAAATATGTTTAATATGATTGTACATGTAGAACCTGTATCAGATTGCTTGCTATCTTGGGAAGGGGGGAGGAGGGAGGGAAAGAAATTTGGAACTCAAAATCTTTTAAAAGTGAATGTTGAAAATTATCTTTACATGCAAACTGGAAAAAAATGCTAATGTGGAAAAAAAAATTCTAGTGCTGGCTACACAAATGCTAGCTATTACAAGGAGAAAAAGCACCCTGGGGTAAGTAAGGGAGATCAGGCAGTAAAGACTGGAGATGTTGGCCCTGATCAATTAGAGCAGAAGCCTTGGGGTGAGCAGTGGGGAAGGGGGGATGGTGAGAGTAGGTATTCCCTTATCCCTGGGGCACAGAAAGCAAAGAGTGAGATAAGGAGAAAAGGCTTCTTAGGGGTGAGCAGGGTGAGCAGCTATCAAGGTAGGGGTACTGTAAGTAGAGGAAAACATTAAGTATGGGTCTGGGCTCCCTGGGAGGGAGCGTGGAAGGTGTTGCGAAGAGGAAAGGAGCCTTGGGTGGAGTACTCTGGGGAAGGGGGTGTGATATGAATAGTCAGTGTCCCCAAGAGAGCCATGGGATGGAAGGAGCCTCTGGAGTTGGGGGGGGGGGTGGTAAAGTGGGTGAGATAAAGAGGAAGACCAGGGAGGCCAGAGGGGAAAAGCTGAAATTACAGAATGGGTGGGCAGAAGGGGGGAGTTATAGGGGGAACAGGAAAGGGAGAGGGGGCCTGAGAGAAGAGGGGCAAAGAGGGGAGGGAGGACTGAGGGGGGGAAGGGAGCATGGGGAGAAAGCAGATACATGTGGAGGACAGCCAGAGTGTGTATGGGAAGAAGGGGGCCCTTGAGGGAAAGGGCTAGAGAGGACATGGGGAGGAGGGGTACATTAGGAGGGAGACCCTGAGCTGAAAGGTTAAGGGAATATAAAAAGTGGGGGTGATGCATGGGAAGGAGGGGGGGGCCTGGGGAAGAAGGGAGGCTCTGAGCACGAAGAGTTGAGAGGGGAGAATGGGGAGGGGAGCACCCTGAACGAAGAGGGTTAGGGGAAGGAGCATGTGATGGTGGATGGAGAGGGAGGGGGCATATGAAGGGGGGAGGACAGAGAGAGGGGGATCCCTGAGTGGAGATTAAGGAGGGAACATGGGAAGGAGGGGGGCCTGGGGAATAAAGGAGGCCCAGAGCGGGGAGGGTTAAGGAGGAGAAGACTCCAGGGTACAAGGGAAGGAGAGGAAGGGACACACAGGGAGCGGGTTCCCTAAGTGAGGAGGACGAAGGTGATGCACAGGGAGGAAGGGGTGCACTGGGCCAGGAGGATGGGGAGGGGGTGGTGCATGGGGAGGAGCGGGTCCCCGAGTGGAGGTTATGGAGTATGGGCTCTCGGGGTGCAGTGGGCCAGGAGGATGGGGCTGGTGCATGGGGATTATGGGGGCCGCGGGGTGCACAGGGAGGAGGGGTTGCACAGGAAAGGAGTCCCTGAGTGGGGAAGGTTAAGGAGGGAGGGATGGGAAGCAGAACGGGGGGGGGGGGGGGAATGCATGAGGAGGGGGTGCACAGAGGGAGGTCCCTGATTGGAGAGATAAGGAGCAGCGAGGGGAGGAAGAAGGGGGCGCACCCAGAGGCGGGGGGTGGGGGGGCAGGGCCCAGAGGACGGCGGGCGGGCGGGGGTCGTCCCCAGGCCCAGGGGAGGGTTGAGGGCCTCCCTGGCGCCCCATCCTCGGCCTTACCGATCACCACCGGGGGTCTCCTCGGGGCGGGGGGCTGCGGGGGCGGCACCTGGGCCGACCCCAACGCCGGCGCTGGCAGCAGCAGCAACAGCAGCAGGATCAGGGGCCGCCCAGGGCCGGGGCGGGTGGCTCGTGCCGGGGGTCTCATGGTTGGCAGGCGGGCTCGCGAGGCTCGGGGCCCCACACTCGGTTCGGCCGCTCCAACGGGACCCCGGCCCCGGCCCCGCGACGCGCTTAACCCCACCGCCCGCCGCCACGCAGCCAATCAGCGTCCGCGGACACGCCCCTGACCCACCCACCCCCGGAGCCCGCCCCGAAAGGTGGGAGGGAGGAAGCGCAGTCCGGACACGTCGAATGCCGAGAGCATCGATGGATCCTTGACCCTCGGAGCTCCCTAGCCAGTAGCCCCAGGAGTCCAAGGAGCGATCCCGGACTTCCCCGAACCCTGGTCTTGCAAAACCCCTCAGGAGCCTAGAGGCTGTGTAGTGTTGGAAAGATCGCCGGGTTTAAGGTCACGGGACAAGCTTCTGGTATTTATCCTTTGGACATTTTACAGCGTGTGCAGTTTTAAGTTTCTATAAGCTTAAAAATGCCCTGAAACTCTAGGAACACCCAGTATAGGGAACAGTTGTGTGTGAGGCTCGCAGAGGCCTTCCCGATTTTCTCTAAGTGTCTCAGTGTTCCCAAGTACACTGTCAGTCCGTCAGTAAACATGTTAGGCACTGTTCTATGCTCTGGGACTTAGCGCAATTCCAAATAGAAGCTGATCCCTGCAGCAGCATATCGACTTGGAAAAACCACAAATTAACATTATCTCCGTCATATTGCATTTTCATTTGTTTTATTCAACATTACCCAATTATATTTTAATCTGGCTACCGGACTGCCACGGAAATTCTGCTCGAGTTTGACCCCTCTACACTGGAGATAAAGAAAGGCAAAAGATAGGTCCTGCCCTCCAAGAGCTTACAATCTAATAGGACCTACAAGCAAATAACTGCATACAAACAAGTTACATACAGGATTAAACCTGGGCAAATCGTGTAATCTGAAGCAGCCCTCCAGAGGTTGCAGAAGAAATTGCTAGTCTGCTTTGGTAGAGGGAGTTCCCTACACCAATGAAATCATAGGTCTTGACAAAATAATAAAAACTAGCCTTTTCATAAGATCTAAATTTTGCAGAACTCTCAAGTTACTTCACTTGGGACCTCAAGTTTCCTTAAATGTGAAATGAAAAATGAGAGAAACACTATCTGTTGACTTTAAAAATGTATAATCTTGTTGATGGGGTACAGGCTCTGGAATCGTCCTTGAATCTTCCCACTTGGTCTGGGGTTCTCCAGAGGCAAAAAGCCCTCCATTGTCTGTAATCTCCTAGGAGCCTTCACCTATAGGTTCCCCTTTTTATATTAATTATTGCTAGCATAATTAATAAAATGATTAATTACCCAAAAACTATGTCTCTCCAACTTTTTATATGTCACACCCCACCCTGACCCCAACAGTCCTTAATCCTACTCCTAACCTAGACCTAGGATATTAATAGTATATATATTCTACACAGCATTATAGCATATTGGAAGGACTGGGTATGGAATCAGAAAATACGGGTACAAGTCCTGGCTTTACACAGTGAAACAAACTGCCTCACCTCTTGGATACTCAGTTTCCTCATTTGTAAAATGGAGATAAAAGTTTCCCCAATCAAGCTTAATAATCAATAAAAATCTATTAAGTATTTACTATGTTCCTGGCACTAGGGATATAAGACAAAAGTAACAGTCTCTTTCATCAAAGAACTTTTCATAGAGTCGAAGAAGATGATATGAAGATGTGTGTGTAGGTATATTCAAACTGGAAACCGAATAGACACAAGGTAATTCTGGGTCACTGCCCTCACAGCAGAGGGGTAGGGAAAGATGTAGAAGGTGCCTCTAGAAGTGAGTCTTGGAGAGGTTCTAAGAGCCAGGAGGTGAGGAGGGAGCTTATTTATGAAAAGGTAGAAAGTGCTGTATGTGACCAACACTAAGAAGTCATAGACTGCATGAAGGGGAATCGTGTAAATAAGGGTGGAAAAGGCAGTTTGGAGCCTTTAAATACTATTTGATCCTAGAAGGAGGCTGCCAGTGCTTACTAAACAGAGAAGTGACATAGTCAGAATTACTTTGGCATCCATGTGCAAGATAGATTGAAGAGAGGAGAGACTTAAGTCAAGAAGACTACTTAGTACACAAATGTGATATTCCAGACAAGAGATGGTAAGGGGACAGATGCTAGAGATGTCGTGGAAGGAAAAACAAGATTCAACAACAGATTGTACATACAGTGTGAGTCAGGGTGAGGACCTGAGGACAATACCAAGCTGTGTGGCCCTGGGCAAGTCACTTTACCTTGTTTGTCATGGTTTCCTCATCTGTAAAATGAGCTGGAGAAGGAAATGGTAAACCCCTCCAGTATCTTTGTCAAGAAAACCCAAAATAGGGTCATGAAGAGTCAGATGTGACTGAAATTACTGAATCAGAAAGATGGTGGTACCCAAGTAATAACAGGCAAATTCAGAAGAGGTTTGTCCTTTTTTTGAGGGGGTGGGGTAGGGAGGGAAAAAAATGAATTCAGTTTTGGGGCATGTAGAGTTTGAAGTGTGTCTGGAATATCTGGGTAGTCAGTGATGCAGACCTGAAACTCAAGAGAGAGATTAGGGTTGAATCTATAGATTTTGGATTCATTAGTATAGAGATGATAACAAAATCCAACCTAGCTCACAAAGCCATGGAGAAGGAACACATTTTATAAATCTTAAAGTACTATATAAATAGCTATTATTAATATATGTGTGCATATATATAATATATATATAGTGTATATGGGTATGTGTGTATATGTACATATATGTGTATACCTACACACACAGACACACATACACACCATGGTCTTTGTCCTGAAGGAGCTTATAATACAGTTAATACTAATATACACAAACTATTCCTAAATAATATGACCAACTATAACTCAGTTCTTAATGATGTAATAGATACTATATGCTGTAGAAGGATGAAGAGATCAACAAAGACTTCATGGAGGAGGTTGGACAAGAGTTTTATTCAATATTTATTGAATCAGTTATTTATTAAGCAGTTATTAAACCATCAATCATCTATTTATTAAATGTTTACTATGTACCAGGCGTTGTGCTAAGTGCCATGGATACAAAAAGAAGCAAAAGACAGTCCCTACCCTCAGGGAGCTTCTTACTCTAGTGGAGGAGACAACATGCAAACAAACATATACAAGAAATTACTACATACTGAATAAAAGTCCCATCACATCCTGGCATGGATTTGGACTAGGAATTTTTTTTAGGGAATGAGAGATACTATCACCACAAAATCCTTCTCTGGTGCCTCTTTGGGGTATGGAGCTGACTCTGAGTTGTCAAAGGCTATACCAGTGCAGTGAATACTATTTGACAACTTCCTGTTTGTTAATAGCATAAAGTGAAGCACAGGTGTTGACCACTATAATTGAGGGATGAACTTAGAGTTCAGGTTGAAGAGGAATTCCCTAAGATCCTTCAGGTGTTTCTGTTAGCAGATAGCACTGTTCTGGTTGCACTGAGATCTGGAACACTGTAGAACCTCTTAAGACCTAGAATCACTTGAGAGCTTGGTCTAAGTCTACACATAGAGAAAACAGTGGAGGAACAATTCTTATTGTTTAGAGTATGATCTAGAAAAGGCATTGTCTAGGTTTTTGATCAAAAAAAGAACCTGTAAGTAAGGTGGATTTTAGTGTGTGTAAAGTGAATGTTTGTTATTGTTTCTCAGAGTTTAATTTCCCAGGATCCATAGCCATAACAATCTCTTGTTCCCATTCCCAGGTATTAGATATGAGTTCTTAAAATTGTGATTCAAAACATCTCCACCACTCCTGTGCAATATTATATAATGATAAATATCAACATTTATGCTTAAAGTGTAAATATCCACTGTGACTGCGCAGTGGATGTAATGGTGAGGTGACATAAACTTGTAAGGCTATTGCTGGCAACAAGCCTTTTCTGTCTGTTGTCCAATAAAGCAAGTGGGCACTGGTCAAGGAGCAGGGAACCTTAGGGTTGAATGCACAAGCTGGAATGCTATGTGTGCCTTGATTGACCTCCATCGAGGCTTGGGGGAAATCTGGGTTTGCCTCAAACAGCCTCCACTGAGGCTTGAGGGAATTTAGGGGAATGCACAAGTTGTGCCTGTCTCAACTGATCCCATTGAGACATAGGGGTAGTTGCCCATCCTTCTCACTGGCCCCTGCAAGAAGGGTGATTACCAAATGCTGTAGGAGTGCTTTTGTTATCAGTAACCCTTGTGAGAAGACTAGACTAGACTAGACTAAAGTAAGATTATTAATCCCTTTGAAACTGTCTTAGTATCTTTCCTGTCTGACCAGATAAAGAATGAACCTGTACTAGCAGCCCTACTATGTGCTAGCGTTTGTCTTATAGCACCCTGATGTAGTGAATAGAGAACTGGCCTCAGATCTAGGGAGACATGTTCAAATCTTGCCTTAGATACCTACAGGCTATGTGAGCCCTGGGCAAATTATGTAACTTTTCAGTGCCCTAGACAACTCTCTAAGACTTTAAGTTACCAAAAAAAAAAAAAAGTTTCCCTCCTGTCTGATTAAGGAGATTCAGGATTCATGTAAACGGAATGCTCAGCACTCCAAGAAAGACCCAAGGCAATTTCTTTAGAATATTTATTCAAAATATATGTATATATAGGTAAGTGAGAAAGAAACCAGAGATAACAGGGTAAGAGGCTTAAAGATAGCAGAATAAGAGCTATGATTAATAATAGATATATGTATTTACAAGCATCACCATTTCAGGGAAGCACCAACACCTGACCACACAAGCTGGGGAATCCCCGTACAGTCGTCAGGGTCCCACATGGGAGGGTCCCAGGCAATGTCTTCTCCACAGGTGAGATTCCAATTTGGGGTCTGAATCTTACAGTTTAAGTAGTGCTGAGAATAAAGAAGGCATACTGCCAGGTGTTTTTAGCAAGTATCGTATCTTGTGTGAGGTCTGGGATGGAGGTCAATCCCTACAAGGCCCCCCCAAGAGAGTTGTTTCCTTGGAATGGCTAGTTCCAGGAGTTGGGCAGTTATCTTATCTCTTCTCAAGGACCTGGCCAGGGTCCCAGGAGTAGAGCAGCCCTCACGTTCTCAGGATCCCTGTTTCCAAACAGCTCAGGGTAATAGAAAGGTCATATTGAGTTGGGGCCTTGGTTTGTATAATCTTATTCCTCACAGAGGGACTTATCTTGCCCCTACACCTCCCTAGGAGTTCTCTATAATATCACTGTTTCTTAAACTGTGGGTCGCAACCCCATATGGGGATGCTAAAACTTTAGCAATAATAAAAGCTTTCTGAATATGCAATAAACAAAAATTAACTAAAAATCAAATATGTAATAAATCTGAGGTGTTTCTGACAGGGCTTGTCCATGATGCATTGCTTGACTTCGCTGTAGCCTTGGTTGTGAACACAAAGCATGCACACTTTGTACTGCTTATGCCCTCAAGTTGTGCAACACTGACAAATTCTGCCAAAATGGGAAAGGGTCCCGAGTGGACAAAGTTTAAGTCCTTCTCTATATCATTGAAATCCTAGGTATTATTGTCCTTATCTCTATGATAAATAGTGGAATAACCCTTAAAACTGGTTCATCGATACATATATCTTGATTAAAGGCTAAAGATGGTTAATTAATTGGGCTCTTATAAAAAAAAATTGAGGTGCTGATTAAATTGTTTTAAGGAAACTGCACAATGCTTTTGATGACTGCAAGTTTCGCCCTGAAGCAAAAGCCTCCATTAATCTCAATATTTTCCCAATGATGAAATATGGCTGAGTCATGGAATATGACAGGATTATAGTTGAGAGTCATTCCAAGGGTATTGGAGAGGCACGTGTTCAGGAACATAATGTTAATGAAGCAGGACATATTGTTAATGTCCAAAAGAAGCAGTGTTAAGGATATCACCAAAGAGGCATCCCACTAGAAAAGGAGGTGAACCAATTATGGTGTGAAAGCGAAACATATGATAGTGGGCTTCCTGAAATGTTAAGAGATATAGAGGAAGACTCTCAGCACATCTGGTGACTTTATGAAGGATCCTTCACTTATGGAGGACTTCCTGAAGGACCTGGACAAGAGTCTCACAGATCACAAAGGCAGAGAAAGACTTCTGTCTGCTTATTTGTAGAGGGAGTATCCACACCAAAGAGATCAAAGATCCAGCAAGGAATCAGGCTATGCAATATGTCCTGTTCTATGAGGTGCATGAAGAACAAATAAGACAAGTTCCTACCCTCGTGGAGCTTACAAACAAATGAAGAGAATATATGCACACAAACTGGAATATAGGTATGATAGGAAGTGAAGTGCAAAGAGAACAAAACTGGGAGATTAGGAAGCAGAGACAGAAGGGAAGGGAAGAGACCTATAGGGAGCTAGGATGAGAAAGGCTGGGTAAAGCAGAGGGGAAGAAAGAAGATGACTTGGGGCAGCTAGGTGGCACAGTGAATAGAGCACCAGCCCTAGAGTCAGGAGGACCTGAGCTCAAATCCAACGTCAGACACCTAGCACTTACTAGCCATGTGGGCAAGTCATTTAACCCTAATTGCCCTGCCCTGCCCCTTCCAAAAAGCAAAAAAAAAAAAAAGATGTCTCTAAGTTAAGGGGACAATACAGAAGCAATAATACCAGTCATTAATATGTGTGTAACACTTTGTGGGTTATACAAAATGTCCAGAACATGGCATCTCATTTGGTTCTTACAACATTAAGAAGGTAGGGTTGGATCTATTTATCTGCATTTAACAAATAAGGAAACAGACTTAGATCACAAAGCTAGTAAATTGCAGAAACAAGAGAACTCAAATGGTTACAATATCATAGAAGGGTCTTCTCTCAGTATTCATTGGCCACTCCTGCAGATTTGATGGTGTTGCGGTTTCATGATGTGTTGTGGTGGAACCATCTCTAAGAATTCAGTCAGACCACCTCTAATCCAAGTATAGGCATGTATTGAGATTGATGTATTGAGATTGACGCCTGTCATGAAGTGGGCTAAATTCTAAGAGGAACCAGCAACTTTAGAGAAAGCAAGAGGATTTTTATAGGATAAAGATGCAATTACATAATCAAAATTTACATAGAATATAGGAATATCATTAATATTAAAGAGGCAGGAGGAGTTTGTCAAGGGATTAGGTAATGGAGGAGGGGTCCCATCTACGGTTCTGATTAAACATTCTGGTCATGCTGCTGTAACAGCAAGCACGCTAGCATCCCTAGGGTGACTGCCAACACAGATTCTTAGATTTGCAACTCAAAATGGGTTAACAAACTTGCTTTAATCAAATATGTCATTTACCTAGTTCAGGGGGAAAAAGTCAGCACCCTGAAATTCAGAGAATACAAACAAAGGTTACAAGAAGAAGTTACAAGCAGACAGAGAGAGAAACAGATCAGCAGACAGGCTTCCAACTGTCTGACCATTACATCCATACCTAGTCAGTTACCAGAGAGGGAAGCACCAACATTTTGGGTTTTCAAAGCCAGGGGGCTCAATGGCTGCCCAGAGTCTCATCTGGTCAAATCACACAACTTTTCTCAAAGTGAACCCCAAAGCAAAGCCTCCCATCTCCTTCCTCCTCCCTTCTCCTGTCTCAGAGAATGTCACAACCCTCTTGACCCACTGCCCAGTCACACAGCACCAAGGTATGGGCATTCCTGAAAACCAAGCCTCTTGCTACAGGCTCCATGTGACCACATCAAGGAAGGTTCTCAGAGTCACTTAAGCCTATCAAAGGGCCTAGGGGCAGGGAAGATCTTAAATTCCCATTCCCATAACAGCTGCCCTCCTAGCTATTGTTCTGTCTTGGGCTAGATGAATGATTGATTGTGATTGAATCCAAGGACATACCTGTTTCTGTGAGAATGGGTCTGGGGGCAGTGGCCAGATAGAAGCAGTAGCTGGTTTCTGTTACATGGACACACCTACTGTTTCTGTGGGAACTAAGAGTTCAGGGACATACCTCTTGTTTCAGTGAGCAGGGAGGCATATACAAAGAAGTTAGGACTTTGGTAGAGGATGGGGCAGGGGGGGGCTAGTTAGGTGCAGTGGGCCTACTGTTCAGTAGGACCAGGCCTATAGTAAAGTTAGAATATTGGGGTTGGGGCAGCTTTATTAGGATTCCATCAACGGGGTATAGAAGGGAAGGGAATAATCACTTACTTTTTTTTTTTTTTTGAGAGGCAATTGGGGTTAAGTGACTTGCCCAGCACCACACAGCTAGAAAGTATCAAGTATCTGGGGTCAGATTTGAAATTAGGTCCTCCTGACTCCAGGGCTGGTTTTCCATCCACTCTCCCTCCTAACTGCCATTACATAATATATACATTCTTCCTCTTTCTACCCTCAACAATTGTGTCATCCATAAATGATCTTTATAATCCATGCTGGTCTACAATTCAAATTACAGACTATATGCTATAGAGTTCAAGAGGAAAAATATGTCAGTAAAGGCTGAAATGGTCAGGGAAGACTTTATGGAAGAGATGGGCTTTAAACACCTACTATGTGTAATACTTCCTCACTGAGCCTTATATATAGTAGGGCAAGAGGATTTTTGTTTCATTTATTTTTTTGATGAATTAATAGTACCAGATAAGGCTGGATAGGTGGGATTGAGCCTTAAAAGCCAGTTAGAAGAGATAAAACATAATACTGAGATATATAGTAGAACAACATGGCAGACTCTTCTAATGAGATATTTCACATTTTCTTCAATTTTTTTATTCTTTGATTTTGTTTTATTGTTTCTTGATGTCTCGTGGAGTCATTAACTTCTACTTGCCCAATTTTAAGTTTTAAGAAATTATTTTCTTCAGTGAGCTTTTGGCCTCCTTTTCCATTTGACTCATTCTACTTTTTAAGGAATAGTTTTCTATTTTTCTTCCCTTATTTTTTTGGAGGGGGCAAGGCAGGGCATTTGGGGTTAAGTGACATGGATAATAAGTGTTAAGTTTGAACTGAGATCCTCCTGACTCCAGGGTTGGTGCTCTATTCACTGCACCACCTAACCACCCCAGGAATAGTTTTCTTTAGAGAATTTTTTTTACATCTTTTCCATTTTTTGTGCTTCCTTTAACAAGCTGTTGATTCTTTTTTCATGATTCTGACATTACTCATTTTTCCCCCAACTTGTCCTCTATCTCTCTTATCTGATTTTTAAAATCCTTTTTTGAGTTCTTCTAGGAATTCTTTTTGGGGCCTGAAACCAATTCACATTTTTCTTTGAGGCTTTGTCTCTAACTAGTTTAACACTGTTGTCCTCTTCTGTGTTTGTGTTTTGATCTTCCCTGTTGTAATGGCAAGCAAAGAAGTAGTTAATACCTTGTTTCAGCTATTTAGTTGACACCTTATTTCAGTTCTTGCCCATAATTGTATCAAGTCTTTGTTGAGAAGCAGAACTTGTGAACCCTACAACTTGTGAACCCTAGAACATGTGAACTCCTGTTGCCTAAGCAGCAGGAAGGGAAGGAGCTAATGACCATATATAAGGAGAGGCCCAGGCTGGAGAGAGAAGAACTGAGAACTGAGCAGAACTGAGAAGAGAACTCTTGTGGTGGCAGAGTCAAGAAGGATAAAACTTGTGGTATCCTGGCACTCTGTCTATTCTGTCTGTGTGGATATTTGTTTGTGATACTTTGTACAGAAGCCCTGGGACCTTACTGGAAGCCCTGAAAGAGGATTTTCTGGTTGAATGTTTACAGAAGTCCTGGAGGAGGGCTTTGGAGGTCCTGGGACCTCCAAATGATTTGTGTTGACTTTGTGGGTCTCTGTTGATTTCACAGGCAGATAGTGAATTGATGATGGTGCTGGCAATGTGCATGTGCAATGTGAATGAATGTTGTTTTGGTTCTGTTAAGCTTTGTTTTCCCAGAAACAGGAGCTGTGGACTTGAGATGGACTGAACACTATAAGCTTCAATATGGAATGGGAACTGTACAAGAAACTAGAGGAGGAATTGGACAAGGAGCTAGACAAGGAACTGAGAGATGCCTGCCTTTGAATCCAGATGACAGTTGGGTAGATTCAGGCAGGAGCTGAGACCATAGAAGAGAAACCATGGAAGCTGAGAGCCAGCCTTGAGTCAAGATGAAAAGAGAATTTACTTGGATACTGTGTATTTATTGATTGAGAAGATCATGATTTACTGTGACCTAGGGGTGGAGAACTTTGACCTTTGTACTTTGTGTCCCTTAAGGAGGCCTGCTCCTTAAGGAAAATTGAATTAAGGACTTACTGAATATGTTTAAAACTATGTGGCCACTTTAGTGATAAGTTGCTATGTTATAATATTGTGCATGCTGTACCTTGATTTCTGTCAATGTTTTGTCTTAGTTTATTACTGAATAAATCGAGAGTTTACTATACTACGTAATCAGAACCTTGAAGCTGTTCACAACAGCACTCCTCTGGAAAGCTGCTTGTGCTTGGTTTTACACCTGTCACCATAGTAACTTTCTATAGTCAGGTTCTTTTTTTGTGTTTTGCTCATTTTTCAAGCCTATTTCATTACTTTAAACTTTATATTAAAATTGGGCTCTGCTCCTGGTGTATAGGGAATGGGTTCCAAGTTTCAAGTTTTTATGATGCTGTTTTCAGAGTTAACCTGGGGAACCTGTAAGATTTCAGTTCTTCCAAGGTGGTATGATCTAAGGAGAGGTGTGGTCATTGTTCTCTTGGCCTATGATCTGGTCTGTGAGCAACCATGAGCATTCTTTTCCACCCTGGGAATTGTGCTCAGCATC
Organism: Gymnobelideus leadbeateri; assembly: GCA_011680675.1. Lineage (NCBI taxonomy): Eukaryota > Metazoa > Chordata > Mammalia > Diprotodontia > Petauridae > Gymnobelideus > Gymnobelideus leadbeateri. Next base: position 282,776 of record WOXC01009272.1, read on the forward strand.
CCCACTCCCCTCTTAAGCACTAATGCTCATTCTCACCATGAGACTGCAAACTGAGCCTGTGACCTAGATTCACATATTGGTAATGCAACAGAGTCCTGTACCCAGTGCCAGCAAAGTGTCCCTTGTAATCTCCTTCTGACCAGTTGTCTGACTCCCTTACCAACTCTGGGCTGAGAGCTCTGGAAGTCACTGTTACAGATATATTCATTTCTAAGGCCTATGCTGGCTTACTGAGGTGGGGCCTTGATGCAGGCTGGTCTAGGTGCTGCCTATGCTAGACTGTCCTCCATTTTTACCCCAATGAGACAGATCTTTCCTGTAAACCTTCTAACTTATCTTGGGCTGGAAAATTGTTTCATCCCATCCTTTTGTTGGTTCTGCCACTCTAGAATTAATTTTGAGGCATTAGAGTTGTTTGGAGGGGAATTTGAGAGAGCTTAGGTGAATTCCTACTTTTACTCCAATATCTTGGCTGTGTTCTCCCTCCTCTACCTTCATGGTAGACTCTTGAACAGAAACATCATATGTTTTAAGATTAATCCAAAGAGGTGTAGACAAGAGGAAAAGACTGGAAACAAGGAAACCATCTAGAAGCCAGTTGTATCAATATAATCATAGACTATGGCAACAGGACCAGGACTTGGGGATGGGGAGGAAAGAAGGATTAGACTGGAATGAAAAGTATGAATTTAAAAAATACTGAAGGAAACACTGACAGAAGAGTTGTTTGATTGTTTTTTGACTAGATAGATGAGTCAAAGATGACTCTTGCATTATTAACTTGGAAGACTGGAATAACAGCAATGTCACTAACAGAGAGAAAAACTGGGGGTGAGTAAGGAGTGGAGGAAGAATGAGATGAGTTGATAGCAGAAGTGAGAAAATGAATGAGTTATCTGGGAGCAAAGGGCTGCTGAGAATATCTTTTTTTTTTTTTTGCTTTTTGGAGGGCAATTGGGTTTAAGTAACTTGCCCAAGGTCACATGGCTAGGTTTCTGTTTGAGTGTTAAGTGTCTGAGGCCGGATCTGAACTCAGGTCCTTCTGACTCCAGGTCCAGTGCTCTACTCACTGTGCCACCTAGCCACCCCCTGCTGAGAATATCTTATGAAAAACTCACATTCAGGGGACAAGAGGGAGAATATCAGTCACTGAAAGAAAGAGAGGAGTGATGAAAGAGGCACTAGTATAATCAAGAATGTGTCTGTAGTATCATGGAAGCTAATAAAGGAGAGAGTTGCAAGAAATGACCAAACTATAAACCCCCATCCTCCCACTGATTGTCCTCATAACCTTGAGCAGGGGGAGCTTGAAACAGACATTCAGAAAGAATTTGCAGATGTATTGAGAAATGTCTGGAGAGCTGATGGGAGCTGGAGCTGTGTTCAGATGTCCAGAGCCCTTGGAACCCAAGGCCATATGAAAAAGCTCAAGATAGGGAGTCAGAAGACTGGATTCTAATCTTGCTTTTGTTGCTGACTCTGGGCAATTCATTTCAATTCAACAAGCATTTATTAAACATCTATTATGTGCAAGTCACTATGCTAGGTGTTTAGATAGAAATTAAAGCATGAAATAATCTCCTCCCTCAGGGAACTTACTTCTGATAGGGTAGGCCCCTGACTTTAGCACATGGTAGTGCTTCCCTCAGCCAGGAATACACACCCTCCTCATCCTCTTGGAACCCCTGGCTGCTTTTGAAGCTGTGTCCTGAGCCCCACGTTTTTCAGTTACTTGGGCCTCACCCCCCACCCAAATTATTCTGTTACCTCTGTCTTTACATATATTTTATATTTATTAAATATATGTATATATATCTTATATTTATATATGTACATGTTTCTTCCCAATGGAATATAAACCCCCTGAGGGCAGAAACTGTTTTCAAATAGTGCCTTTCAACTAGTGAGTATTTAGTAAATGCTTGTTGAATGAATGAATGAACTGAAGTCACTTCACCTCTTGGGGGGGACTCTGTTAGGGGGCAGCTGTGACTTGGAGTTAGGAAAACCTGAAGTTGAATCCTGCCTCAGATACTTCTTAAATGTGTAAGCCTGAGTAATTCACTCAGACTTCTCAGTCTTATCTATAAAATGGGGATAATAACACCTACTTCACAGGATTTTGGTGAGAATCAAACGAGACAACAATTGTAAAAGTTTGCAAACCTTAAGCACTATACAAATGCTAGCTATTATTGTTTTTTTATTAGTTCTTCATTGGTAATATAAGGGGGTTGGAATAGTTGATCTCTAAGTTTTAATTTAGTTAAGCCCTTGTGTTCTTTGGACACCATGGGAATAAGGCCTTGTTACAGGATTCCAGAGTTACAGACATAAATAATAAATTTCCTTCTCCAGCTCATTTAACAGATGAGGAAACTGAGGCAAGCAAGGTCAAGTGACTTGCTCAGGATCATACAGCTAGTAAGTGTTTAAGGTCAGATTTGAACTCTGGAAAGTAAGTCTTTCTGCCTCCAGGTTCAGCACTTTATCTACTGTGCCACCTAGCTGTCCAATTGATATTAACATCAAATGAGAATTAAATAAAAGAGATGTATGTTTACCAGAGGTATTTGCCACCCTCCTAGAGGATATTCAGCTTATGTCCCAAATGGAAGGGTGATTCCTTATGAAGAGATCCTCTCAATGCTCCTGTTTCTGAACAATATTTTCTTTATTTCATAAAGTTTATTCAACAATGGAGAACGTCCCACAGGAAAACCATAATCCCTTAAAAAAAAAAAAGCTAAGCCATACATATGGGAAAATCCAATTGGATGAAAATTGACTGTTGTCATTGTTAGTCTCAACACAGAGCCTGGCATGTAGTAAGGATTCAATAAATGTTCCATCTGTCTATTTCTCCTTCCCTCTCTCTACTTATCTCCCTCTGTCTCTATGTCTGTCTCTCTGTCTCTCTGTTTCTCTCTCTTTCTCTTCTAGGTTCTGATACACAGTTGGATATAGAATCCATAGAGCTGGTCAATCAGCACACATACCTTGTACAGAGGGAGCCCAAGGACAATGGTCTGGGCCCAGAAAAGACAAGAGTGATCTGAGTTACCTTTGGGAAAACTGCACGATAATTTTTTTTAAAGACCCATTTTTTTTAGTAACAACATTCTTCATAGACAGTCAAGCTTCATTCTGTTCCTGGTCTTCACCACTATGACTCAGCTGCTTTCTAATCCTGGCATTGCCCTCAGAACCTGGGGCCTTCTCTCCCTGGAACACTTATCTCTCTGACATGTTGCCCTCTTCTCCCATTGGCAAGTTTTATAGAGGGCCATCATTTTGGGGCCAAGCCCAGGACGACTATGCTTCGTTCTTCTCCTGGCTGTTTTTCTGACACTCTAGACTTCATCACCACCCCTAGTGAGTCCCTTCCCCCCCAACCCCAACCCCTTTCAGCTCCATTTTAGACACTGGCTTGCCACACTAGAATAAACGTTTCCCAAGGTCAGGGACTGTCCTTCTTTCTGATTGGCTTTGTAATCTCACTGCCTGGCATACAGTAAGTGCTTACTAAATGCTTGTGGTCTGTTGCCTGCCTGCCTTCCTTCCAGTGATGCCATATGGAGAGTCAGGGAATTCCACAGTTCAAAGAATCCAAGGGAAGGGTTACCTAAAGAGGCACGTGTGAGCGAGCTGTAATGTGCCACCAAAAAAAGAGTCTTACAAGAGAAGCAACATGTAGGATGGCATACACACACATAGGATGGAACTCTGGATTCCATCTACCCAGTACTCTGGGTAGACTCTCTGTGCAGGAGTCAGGAACCAGAGTCATACAGTGAGTCAGCTAGGATTTGGTCAAGAATAGGTAGCAAGGTGGGGCAGCTAGGTGGTGCAGTGAATAGAGCACCAGCCCTGGAGTCAGGAGGACCTGAGTTCAAATCTGACCTCAGACATTTAACACTTACTAGCCATGTGACCTTGGGCAAGTCACTTAATCCCAATTGCCATGCACCCCTCTCCCCCCCCAAAAAAAGAATAGGTAGCAAGGTTCACCATTTAGGTGGAATATTCGGTCAGGTATGGCCACAGAACCATCAAAAGGCCAAAGCATTTAAAGTTTACAAAGCACTTCCCTCATAACAACCTGGAAAATAAGGTAGTAGAAAAAGAATTATCCCCATTTTACAGAAAGGGAAATTGAGGTTCAAAGGGAGTCACTGCCTCTCAAGTTCACCCAGACTCCTAGCTCCTAGTCATCCACTATGCCACCTTAAGGCACACTTGCTCAAAGACTGATTGAGTCATGAGACTGTGGGTAAGAGTTCAGAGAAGGAGGAAATGGTCCTGAGCTAGGAAAGTCTTCAGAAGCTTCCTGGCTCTAATGGTGCTCTGTTTTAGGGTTTTTAATAGAATATTCAAGCAGGAATAGGTCAGCTCATCCAGACTCCTCCTCCTCTCCCCACCCATTTTACAGGTAAAGAAACTGAGGTTCTAAAAGTTCCAGAATATAAAGGGAATTAATGAAAAGAAATGCTAGGGAAGGTAGCCTAGCTATACCAGACTTTAATCTGTATTATAAAGCAGAAGTCATCAAAACTACTTGGTACTGGCTGAGGAATAGAGTAGTGGATCAATGGAATAGTTTTTGGGATAAGAATTTATCTAACTATTAACTATTTGACAAAAACTGCTGGGAAGGGGGCACTAGGTGTCGCAGTGAATAGAGCACTGGTCCTAGAGTCAGGAGGACCTGAGTTCAAATATGACCTCAGACACTTAACACAAAAACTAGCTGTGTGACCTTGGCCAAGTTGCTTTACCCCAATTGCCCTCCAGAAAGAAAAAAATAAAAAAGAAAAGAAAAACTGCAGGGAAAACTGAAATATAGTATGGCAGAAACTGGGCATAGAGCATTATCTTTGTAACCTGACTAATGTCTAATGTGAAAATATTTGCAGATCTTATATTTGATTGTATGCTGCCATGGGGAGGAGTGGGGAAGGGAGAAAGAGAGAGAGGAGGAGAAAATTTGAAACTCAAGGGATTGTGAAATTGAATCTTGTAAACTAAAAGTAAACAAACAAATTAATAAAGACAAAAAAAATTTTTAAATAAAGAAAAAAAAGAAACTGAGGTTCTAAGGTAGAAATACAATAGCTAGTTAGTGGCCCAACTCGTCTATTTGGGGCTAGAACCCAGGTCTCCTGACACTCTGCCTGGCGTTTCCAGTTCTTTGAAACAGAAGCTTCATCCAGCTGCAGAATTTCAGTTCCAAGGCAGCACACTATTTCGGTACAGGTCTGCTTTAGGAAATTTTTCTTTATATGGAGCTGAAATCACCACCTCTCTGCAGGAGGGAGACCCATTCACTGATCCTACTTTTGCAAGCCTAAATCTTTTTTCACATGTCAAAAATATGTGATGTCTTTAGGGTGAGTACTCCTGCTTCCTAATCTCAGGTATACATGACTCTTTTTTTCTAGTATAATTTAATTTTTTTTCAATTAATTAACAAAAATCTATTTTTTTTCCTCCCACCTGCTTCCCTGCTTAAAATAGATGTGCACAATCAAGAAAACAAAGTCCTGCATTGGCTATGTCCAGAAATTTTGTCTCATTCAGTACCCTGAGTCCATCCCCTCTCTGTCCGGAGATGGATAGTGTGTATTTCACTATCCTAATTGGTCGTTGCATTGGTCAGAGTTCTCAAGTCTTTTTTTGTTTGTTTTTTCTTTTTGGAGGGGAGGAAGGCAAGGCAGTTGGGGCTAAGTGACTTGCCCAAGGTCACATAGCTAGTAAATGTTAAGTGTCTGAGGCCGATTTTGAACTCAGGTCCTCCTGACTCCAGGGCTGTTGCTCTATTCACTTCATCACCTAGCCATCCCACTCTCAAGTCTTTCAAAGTTGTTTGTTGTAAGGAAGTGATTATTTTTGTGTAAATTGTTCTTTTGGTTCTTCTCACTTCACTCGGCATCAGTTTATACAAGTCTTCCCAGGTTTTTCTGAAAGTGCCCCTTGCCTATTTCTTATAGTACAATAGCATTCCATTATATTCATCTGCCATAATTTATTCAGGGGTACCCTATAGCTTCCAGTTCTTTGTCAATATAAAAAAGAGTTGCTAATAGTACTTTTCCAACATAGGTCTTTTCCCTTTGATATAGGTTCTTAAGTTTAAGACAGTTACCAGAAGGTTGGTGGCATTAATTGGCTCGCACCACTGTCATTTGAATGTAAGATTTCCTGATCCTCTACACTGCCTGTCTCTTCCACATGACAACCCTTTAAATATTGGAAGGCAGCCATCTTGCCTCTTCTGACTCTTTTCTTTCCCTCCCCCAACCCCAAAATCTCTCTTCCATAAGGGATGTAGTAGGCCTACCCTCACTGATGAGATTAGCTAAAGACAAAGGGCTGGGAGAAAGGATATAATTAGGGAAGTACCAGGGAAGGGGCTTATTTTAAGGGTTACTGGGACTTTAAAAACCCTCTATTACACAACATGGTTTTCTAATTGCTTCTCAGTCCCATTGCACAGGGCCACATAGCAGGAGGGGCAAAGCATAGGACTCACCTCAGGATAGTCAGAAATAGCTCTCTCCTTTGGGAGGGAGGGAGCTAGGGAGTAATTAAATGTATGGGAAGATTAAATTGGGTTTCATTTGGAAGATTGAAGTTCCTCCTTCTAATCCCATTCCTCATCCCCCACAAAAGCATCTAAAGGGATCTTCCTGAACAACCACTTCCACCCCAATTTTAGCATAAATTCTGAATGTGGAGTAAGTAACCTGGAGTCAACAGACTTGAGAAAGCTACTTAAATTCTCTGGGCCTCAGTTTCCTTATAACTTATAAAGTGGAGGGGAGGGGAGGTGGCACAGTAAATAGAGCACCAGCTCTGGAGTTAGGAGGACCTGAGGTTCAAATCCAGCCTCAGACACTTAACACTTACTAACCATGTGACCTTGGGAAAGTCACTTAACCCCAATTGCCCTGACCTCCACCCTCCAGAAAGCAAACAAAAAAAAAAAAATTTTTTTAATAATTTATAAAGTGGGGCCAATCACAGAATCTCAGTGGAAAGGGGGTGAGTAAGAGTCATCCCTTCAGAGGCTATCTGATAACAAAACAAGAACCTCATCACAGCCTACAGGACAAGTGTCATCTAATTTAGACTTAAAGAGCAGTGGGCTGGGGAAACATCCTACCATTTGAGCAATCTTCCATTTTGGAGCATTCTTATTAGGAAAAAAGATCTACAGCTGGAAAGAATCTTAGAGGTGTCCAACACTTGTACTTTATAGTAGAGGAGATCGAGGTCCATAAGGCTTAAATGATTTGCCCAAGATCACATAGCTTAGTAGTAGAACCAGCATTGGAGCACAGGTTCCCTGACTCCAAATCCATTGCTCTTTCTAATGCATCCTTCTTCAAGTGAATCTAATGTTTATTTCATTATAACTTACATATTTGGTATCCCTTTCTCTCTAGAATATTCCCTGTACTTGAATTCTTGAATTTGGTCCCCAATTCTTGGATTGGCTACTATTCCAAGTTTCCAGGGCCCCTTGTTGATCTGTATTCCTAAAGCTTTAGCTCATGAGCCCCCATCAGTGAGCTTCCCCTTAGTCAATCAACAGGTACAATTAGCTCAAAGCAAAGGTATTTCCTAAGGTGGCATAATAATAAGAGTAGCTACCAAAAAGCTCCCCTATAATCCTGGGGTTCACTCTTAGACAATCACAGAAAGAGTCAATTGAAGGGTGCAGGTGAAGTTAGAGTACAAGGTAATGAGGCATACGTTTGCTGCCAAGACAATTCATGATTCTGCTACTACAAGAACCTGATATCCTTTCTATCCTTTTTTTTTTTTTGGTGTTATACAAAGCAATTTTAAATCTGAATTTCTCTTTACATATAAATTGGGCTTTTAAAAGGATGTGATAAGAAATAGATTTTTGAAAACTTAAATATTTAATGGGGTATATTTAGTTATAAACAGATAATATTTATTATAATAAATTTTTGAGGATTATGAAAGTATATAGGGTACATTAAAGATATAGTTTCAACATACTATTGATGAGTCAACAATCAGGTATTTGCTGTATACCTGAAACCCCAGAATATGGGTAGTTTCAATTTATAAGTAAAGGATAAATGAAATGTTAACTGATTAGGGAAATATCAGGGAAGATATTCAAGCCCTATGTTGTGGTTAGTGAAATTTTGCTACTTAAGGTAAAATTCTTGCGACTGTAATTTATTATTGTTTTGAGCTTTGATTATAGGGATAGTTTTCTGAATTGTCATGAAGCCAATAGCAGAAAATGGCATGTGTTTCAGTCTTGAAACTGCTAATAGTGGATGTCTAAACCTGGAAAAAGTTTTGGGCACGACCATGGCACCGCCTAGGTCAGAGCCTCCTGAGTAATGCTGTCCATGGTCATTCCCCCTTGGTCTGCAGGACTCAGCTTGGATGTAGGAGGTTGTGAAAGTAGAGTGACCCTCTGGTCAATTAAGGCAGGGCTGCTAGAACTCCCCTTCCTGCTCTCTGAGGAAGAGTAAGATTTCACCATACCTCTCTTTGGTCTGCAGGTGGCATATCCTTTCTATTCTTGAAGGTCTTCATGTATCACCCCCTTGGGTGCAGTATCTTTGCTTGGAGAGTCACTCAGCTGGGATCCCTAGGTCACTGCTGCTCCACAGCTTGACTCTTGGTTGGCAGGCTCTCTGGAATCCACAGTCAGATGTTCCTCTTACTTTCAGACACCAGGCTCCTAAAAGCAGTGTCATCCCTCTCTGAGTCTATTTCTGTCTGGAGAGTGTTTCTCTGCTCCCTATTGGATGCATCAGTCTCCTACTGGGGTCAGAAATCACACTTCACAAAGCCACTCCTGACTCGCACTGGATGCTTAAGTTAGTAAACTAGCTTTTTAAAAGGGACTGATGGCATGGCCAAAAGTTGCCATGGCAACTATGCCTAGCCTTCTAATTCCATCATGGAGAAATTCACACTTCATTCTTCCTTCAGGGGGTACCAGGGTGTTAACAGCTTTTATAAACCCTACCTCATCTCTATGATCTGCCCCTTCACTTTCTGTAATTACATACCTCTCATCTTTACACTTAATTTAACACCTTGTTATCTGTGGTTTTATTCTAGGTTGGGGATCTAGTTAGTCAGAAACCAATCCCCCCCAACTTAATACACTCAATCCTCCTAGTTTTGCCTCTAAGAGCAAAGGGGCAAATATAAGTGTGATCCCACATGAAAACTGTTCTGTCAAATATTTGAAGACAGCTATCATGACTCAACACCACCCAGTAGTGGTGCTCACATGGCATTCCCTAGGAGCCCTTCACCAAGTTACCATCCCCTCTAGATAGGTCCCCAGGATATATCCTTCCTAAACTGTGGTCCCTAGAATAGGAGGCAATATTCCAGATGTGACCCACCAGGGAAGAGTTCAATGTAAGGATCACTTCCAGTTCATATGCTACGCTCCAGAGTTTTGTTGTTGTTTTGTTTTTGTTTTTCAGATAAACTGCTCTCCCATTAGGCCTCTCATATCTTGTTTTTGTGAAACTGATTTTTTTTTTAACCCAAGGGTTTGACTTTACACTTTTATCCCTATTAAATGCCTTATTAGAATGATCTCACATTCTATCACAATCTCTTTTTGGATCCTGACTCTGTCATCCAATATATTAATAGTTCATCTTATTTTTGCATCATCTCCAAATTTGATGAGTATGCAAGCTACACTTTTATCCAAGTCACCGATAAAAAATGATAAATAGCCCAGAGTCAAGGCCAGGTGCCTGGGGCACTCCATTAGAAATTTCCAAGTTACTATTGAGGCACTGATGGCTCTGCTTTGAGTTCATCCATTTAACCAGTCCTGAATTCTGACTCTGCTAACATTTTACCTACATTATCCCATTCTGTCCATAAGAATAGTGACAATCTAGGTAAACTCTATTTGGCAGGGAGATGAGAGATTGCTTACAGATGTGGAATGTAGGTATCGGATAGGGTCACAATGAGAGTAGATTTTGTTTAAATATTTTTCCTTGCTGAAAATAGATGTCCATCAATTGGGAAATGCTAAATGAAAAGAGGATTTTGTATTTCATCCTAGAGGTCACAGGGGGCCACTGGAGTTTATTACCATAAGACTGGGGGACTTGAAACATAGACAAGTGGGAAGAGACTTAAGGCAGGGAGGCCAATTAGAAAGGTTCGTGGTTATGATGGGCTGAACTAGGGTAGTGGTCCTATGGGTGAAGATAAGAAAATTTATGTGAAATATTTTTTTTGCTTTTTGGAGGGTAATTGGGGTTAAGTGACTTGCCCAAGGTCACACAGCTAGTTTTTGTGTTAAGTGTCTGAGGCCAGATTTGAGCTCAGGTCCTCCTGACTCCAAGGCTGGTGCTCTATTCACTGCACCACCTAGCCACCCCTGATTTATGTGAAATATTGAGAAAGGAATTACAACATTTGGTAGTGGATTGGTTTTATGGAGTAAGCAAGAGAAAGAAATCAAAGATGATTCTGAGGTTGTGAATCTGCCTCACTAGGATGGCAATCACCTCAACAGTAACAGAGAAGTCAGGGTGAAGAGGAAAAGGGTGATAAGGGTAGGGAAGGGTAAGAGGTTCTGCCAGGGACCCTGATGACTCTCAGTGACCAGAAACCCTACAATTCAGTCTGGAAAGAATTCACCAGGCTCAAGCAAACTTTGGAGCCGAGATTGTAAAGTTTATTGTTACACTGCATAGCACAGCAGGCAAGGATTTTAGGGAACCTGCAAACTTACAGAGATCACAGGCATAGTTTTAAGGAGTCAAGATATGCTAACTAGGTGAGTAAGGGTGGGATTGGGGAGGAGTTAAGGAGTGGTCAGTGCCTAAAGGACAATTGACTAAGGAGTTACCCTATAGATAGGGCATTGAAGAATTTATGGTGCAGCTGGCCACTCTAACTAAGGAAGATAACATTTAGTGAAGGATTCATAGATAACTTATTGTTTCAAGCAGAGATAAACAGGTCATGAGTTGTTGCTGGGCAGAGTGCTGGAAGGGGGAAGGGGCAGAGTCAATGCTCTGAGGCTGGGGGGGGGGTGGAAATGTGATCGTACAGACTGGTTTTACAAATTGATTTTACAGACATAGATCCAAAGCACCCCATTTACAAACTGATGTTACAGATTGATATTACAGGCTGATGTTACATAGATTGATGTTACAAACATATATACATCCCAAGTACCCCATCAAGGGTAGCTAGGTCATGCAGTGCATAGAGTAGCAGCCTTGAAATTAGGAGAACCTGAGTTCAAATATAGCCCCAGACACTTACCAGTTATGTGACCTTGGGCAAGTCACTTAACCCTAAATTCCTCCAGGGGAAAAAAAAATAATAATAGAGAAGTTAAGAAGAGGAAAAGATTTTTTGGGATAAAATAATACTTTGTACCTGTGGAGTTTGAGATGACTATAGAACATCTAGTTTGAAGTGGCTGATAAGTGTTGTTGTTCACTCATGTCAGGACTCTTCATGACCCCATAGACCTCATAGCCCTTCTAGCCTCCACTATCTCCCAAAGTCACATGATGAGGCCAACTCTTCCAGACATACTGGATTTTTATAGCTTAATGATGTTTTCTTCCTTATATTCCAAGAATATAACCAGATCTTACAACTGTTCCTATCTAATCCTTGTTAGATGTAATGCTTATTGACCTTGTAGAGACCTTCTGATCAATGCTGCAATGGGCCCCTCTGCTACAAGAAATTGTCTAAAATTTCCTACATAATATAAGATGCACAATTTTCCATTAGACTAACTACAGAAGCCTCTTACTTCAAGTATTTTCTTACTTCTCCAGAGCTTTTTGCTATGATGAAAATGTTTTAGTTTTCAAAAACCTTTCAGTATCATTTTAGGGAAAAGACTCAAACTTTTACCCAAACAATTTATGAACTTCTCTATCCCTACCCTGAATCTAATAGAAAATTGTGCATCTTATATTATGTAGGAATTTTTATTTATGGCTTCCTATTTTTTATAACTAATTTGCTCTGAACCAATGCTGTGAAATACTGAATTCCTTTGTAAATTATTATTTAGAGAAAATGGTATTTTTGCCTTGGGTGCATAAAATGAAATATGTTGTTCATTAATTGAGTTGTGTTCAACTCTTTGTGATCTTGTGGACCATAACATGCCAGGCCCTTCTATTCTCCACTATCTACCAAAATGAGAAAATGAGGTTGGGGATCTTGCACAGTCCTCCCTCACTTAAATCCAATTCATCTGCAAGTCATGGCATCATCTTCTTGAGAACTAAGGACAAAATATCAATCCACCCTTGAAATGGTCTAGCCCACCATTGTCTATAGTCTCCAGGTAGCCTCCAACAACTTCCCACCCTTAAATCACTCACTGACCCTCCCCCAATTTAAGTGAGAGCGTCATAGAATGACCTAGCACAGACTTACTCTGTGTCCAATACAAGCCAACTTTTTTTTTTTTTTAAGCAATTGGGGTTAAGTAACTTGCTCGAGGTTACAGGGCTAGTCATTATTTATGTGTGGGTGCTCATTTTCTGAGGCCGGATTTGATCTCGGGTCATCCCAATTCCAAGGCCGGCGCTCTTACTCACTGCGCCACCTAGCCGCCCCTTTTAGGGCAATTGGGGTTAAGCGATTTGCCCAAGGTCACGGGGCTAGTTTTTGTGTTAAGTGTCTGAGGCTGGATTTGAACTCAGGTCCTCCTGACTCCAGGGCTGGTGCTCTATTCTTTGCACCACTATTGCTGCCCCTAGAAGGACTAATCTTTTTTTTTCCTTTTTTTTTAAAGCAATTGGGGTTAAGTAACTTGATGCGTGGGTGCTCGTTTTCTGAGGCCGGATCTGATCTCGGGTCATCCAAACTCCGAGGCCTGCGCTCTTACTCACTGCGCCATCTAGCCGCCCCTTTTAGGGCAATTGGGGTTAAGTAACTTGCCCAAGGTCACACGGCTAGGTTTTTGTTTGTATGGATTAAGTGTCTCAGGTCCTTCTGATTCCAGGGCCGGCGCTCTATTCACTGCGCCACCTAGCCGCCCCAGAAGGACTAATCTTTAAAAAAGGAAGTAAAAAAGAGAAAAAAAAACCTGGACCCTGATATTAATATAAAAATACTAATTTCTCTTAGTTGTCTTTAGCTTTCCTCACAAACCTCAGTTCATTCTGAGCTTTAGCAGACCTGACACCATTCTTAAAGGATTTTACTGACATACACTGATTCTCATTCTGTCACTTGCCCTTGCTTCCAACTTCTGTCCATGTCTTTAAAACATCTACTAATCGGGGCGGCTAGGTGGCGCAGTGAATAGAGCGCCGGCCCTGGAATCAGAAGGACCTGAGTTCCGAGCCGGCCTCCGACACTTAACCCACACAAACAAAAACCTAGCCGTGTAACCTTGGGCAAGTTACTTAACCCCAATTGCTTTAAAAAAAAAAATCTACTAATCTCTGAGTTTCTCATTCATTCCTGTCATGCTCTTAGAAGGTATATAGCACACCATTTGGGGTGACTCCCCCCAGTTAGACACTAGAATTCACAGGTTAGAGTTCCTAGAAGGCAGGTGATGCTTGGTTCACTCTTGGGTTGACAGTATAATAACCCTGAGGGTTGAGGATTTCTAGTGCTATTTTTCATGAGCCCCTACTGATATGCTCCCCTTTATAAACCAGAATCAATTGAATTCCACTAGTTTTTAGAACATGAATTTCCTGAAACGGCACAGCAAGAAGTTAGTATATAACATTCACCCCAAACTGAGGGTATACCACAAGGTCCCTGGAAAGCATGGGCTTAAACTTGAAGCCTAATGGGTAGTGTGATAGAGAGCACATGGCAAAGGGATACCTTCACATTGCCAACTTTTAGTGGAGTTCTAATGAAGTTTGCTACTGGCATGGCATTGGGGATGGGAGAATCCTTCCACTGTCCATTACACAGCTGGGCTGGATCCTCACAGGCTATGGAGTCTCCCCTGGATAGAAGATTCAGCTGGGATTGTTCCTCATACAATGTGGGGTCTCCAGCTGGACCAATCCATCCTCCGTTGGACTGGGTCAAATAGGTCAGTCAGTCAGTCAAGCATTTCTTAAACATCTACAAAATGGCAGATATTGTACTAACACTGGAGAGACAAAGACAGCATCTTACTCTCACAGTCTAACAAAGATTGCTTGGAATGAGAATATGTATCAAGCACTTAGCACAGTGTCTGGAATACAGTAGGCACTTAATAAATGCTCTTTCTCCCCTTTCTTCACTCCCCCCACCTTACAAACAAGATCTAGACAGGCTAAGATAGAGACACTCAATAGGAGAAGTCATTAGCAATATAGGGGAGCAGGAAAGGCTTCTCATACCAGACTGGATTTTCACTGGGATGTGAAGGGAGCCAGGAAAGCTGGAAGGCAGAGAAGAGGAGGCCTGGGAGACAGCCAGAGAAATACCAATAGGTAAGAGGTGGAGTGTCTTGTTTGAGGAACAGGCAGGAGGCCAGTATCCCTGGATTGCTGAGTATGTAGGAGGAGTAAGATTCAAGAAGAGTGAAAAGGTAGAAAGAAGGTGGCCATTTGTAAAGGGCTTTGCATGCCCAACAGAAGATTTTATATGTTACCTGGAGGTGATGGAGCTATTGGGGCTTATTGAATAGGGAGGTGAGGAACATGGTCAGATCTACAAGTTAGGAAGATTAATTTGACAGCTAAGTGGAGGGTAGACTCCAGTGGGGAGATACTTGAAGCAGGGACACCAACCAGTAGGCTATTGTACTAATCCAGATATGAAGGGAGGAGGATGTGCACCAGGGTGATGGTTATGTTCCAGAGAGAAACGGACAAGAGATGGTGTGAAGATAAAATTGATGACAACAGCCTTGACTATAGGGGATGAGAGTGAGGAATTGAGGAGGACATTCAGTTGTGAGCCTGGAAGAATAGTGGTAACAGGGAAGTTTGGAAAGAGGAAAAGTTTTGAGAGAAAGATAACGAATTTGGGTTTGGATGTGGTGAGTTTAAGATGTCTATGGGACATCCAGTTTGAGATGTTTAATGGGAAGATGGAAATATGATTCTGGAGATTAGGAGAGAGGTTAGGGCCAGAGAAGTAGGCCTGAGAATCATCAGGACAGAGATGTTAATTGAATCTGTGGACACTGAAGAGATTACAAAGTGAAATAGTATTGAGGGAGAAGAGAAGAGTCCTGTGGGGTATCCACAGTCAGCTAGACTTGCATGAAAATCAAACAAAGGATATTGAGGGGGAGGGTCACAAAGGTGGGAGGAGAGCCAGGAGAGAGGGGTGTCCCAAAAGCCTAGAGAATATCGGGAGAAGAGACTGATTAACAAGGTCAAAGGCTGCAGAGTGGTGAAGTCAAGAAGGATGAGGAGATAGAAAAATCCAAAGGATTTTGGTGACTTTCGAGGGAACAATTTCTGTTGAATGCTTCAGTTTCTTCATCTGAAAAATGGGAATAACAATAGTACTGACCTACCAGGATTATTATGAAGATCAAATGAGTAAAGACCTTTGCAAATGTCAAAGGGTTATACAAATGCCAGCCAGTATTACACACTTATTACAGATGAAGAAACAGGTTAGGAAAGGTTAAGAAGCTTTCCACGGATCACAAAACAATTAATAACTAAGGCCCAGGAGCTGTACTCACATGTACTCAGACTCCAAGCATTGTGTTCTATCCACTGAACCACCCAGCTGCCTCTAGTCTTTATGATCCCCTGGTCATATCTATTGTAATTCTATGAGTTGGACTTTAGACCCTGCTCAAGAAGTTTACTTAGCTCCTGTCTCTTAGGGGAAATTAGGCATTCCTTTGTCCTCTCTCAAATAAGGACGATGAGGTCGAGCAGAAACAGGGCTGGATTGACCAGTTTTGTATTCCGGGTTCTGTCAGGTCTGACATGCTGGCAGAAAGTCAGGGCACTGCCCAGGTTCCTGTTTCCCCTATAGAGTCTCTCATTTCTGCCCTGGTGCCTTCAGTGGGAGGTAGCCCAGGTGCTTCCTGGCTAATGGGAAGAGCTCTGGGCTTGCAGAGAGAAGGTTTCAAGGTTTCATTCTGCCACTTTCCTTGCATTTTAACAAACATCTGCACAAGACAGACCAAGGCTAACACTTGTCTCTATTCTCAAGGAGAGAAAATGCAGGCTTCCTTGTTCTGCAGGCTTTCAGATTTCTGATAGTTTTTCTCCACGATGAGAATGTAAGACCTCTCCTCTTCACACTTAGAGAAACTGAGCCTCAGGAACACTAACTGACATGCTGAAGAGCCCCAAGTTAGTAAGTGATAGACAGGGGCCTACCAATGCCCGATCCTGGGCTCTTTCCACCAGCAGGGGAGAAGGACTGACCCTGTGATTTTATTGACACAGGGAACTGCCCAGGTGGGTGAACTCCCTTTACCAACCCAGGTCCCTACTTGCTCTTGCAATGTTTAGTTTTAGAGAGACTAGTGCAGGGCCACACAGCAATATGTGTCAGAAAAAGGACTTGAACCCAGATCTAAGACATGTTTATATGTTTATTTTTATTTTAATACATTAACACATTAAAACCAGATTGGAACTACATTTTAATCTGGCTGAGGCCCTCATGTTGTGGGCCACATGTGACTCTAGGGTGGGGTATCTGACACTGGTCTTGATGACTCTGAACTCCTATTCATCTCTTAAATAGATGAGACATCTCCAGTTCCTTTGGTTGATCCCCATATTGGGTCCAGCACTCAAGACCTTCATCATGCTGGAAATGAGATATGTAAGGGCTTCGTAAACCAAAAATTTAGGCATTTAGGGGCTGGAAGGGATAGAATGTTGGATGGGAGTGAGGAAGACATCGGTTCAGAATCCTCAGGCATTTTCTTAAATGTGTGACTGAGCAAATAATTTGACCTCATTCATTCAGCCTCAGTTCCCTCATTTGTAAAGGGGGGACAATAACAGCACCTTCCTTACAGAGCTGTTGCTATAAAATATATATAAAGTGCCTTTAAAACCTTAAAGCACCACATAAATACTAGCTATCACTATTATTATATAACTGATGACCATTATTAGTCATATTATCTGCTTTGTTCAGAAGTACCAGGGCTTCTCCTTGAAGAGCAGGACCAAACTGATGGTAATAGTGACCCTTCCATCCTACCTCCCCACCAGGCTAGGTCACCTGAGCAGGGAGCTGTTTGGATGTCCTTGGACTTCAAACACACAACTAAGATGTGCAGTCTAACTAAACAAGCAAAAGCCAGGAGTCAGAAGACTCTGTTTGGTTTCTGCTCCAAGTCTATTATTTACCAGTTGTGTGAGCTCAGTGCTTACTTCCTCTCTGGGGCTTAGGGCTTTTTCCCCCTATAAAATGAGGAAAGATGGACTGGGTCATCTCCAAAGTCCCTTTCAGGTCTGATAGGCTCTGTTTTAAGGTTCCTTCAACAATGCTGTTCTATGTTCAAGGACCGCTTTATGGCTACTTTCTGTAACTAATGTTGACTTTCTTCTAGTTTAGTAGGTAAAAGGTATAGGTAGGCAGGTAAACAACCAGGTAGAACTTCCTAAGAAATCTGAGCCATCTAGTAATGGAATGGGTTAGGTAGTGAGCTCTCCCGCTGGATAGAAATCTTGTCAAAGGGGATTCCTGTAGTGGATGAGAGATTAAACTAGGTGCCCTTTAACATAGTCTGAGATTAAACAACTTTGAGTGTACATTATAGAATGTGTGTGGCTAGGTGGACCAGTGGATAGTGCTTGGGGCTTAGACTCAGGAAGACTTACAAGCTGTGTGAACTTGGGCAAGTCACTTAATAGCCCTTATGGGGTTGTTGTGAGGACCAAATAAGTCAGAGTACACTATATAAATGCTAGCTATTAATACTGCAGAATGTTAGATCTGCAAGGCACCTTAGGATTCAACATCCTCATTTTATGCCAAAGGAAACTGAAAGATAAAGAGGTGAAATGGCAGACAGCAAGGTAATGCTAGAGCCAGGATTCCTATGTGAAAGTCTGACTACCTGTGCAGCGTGTGTGTGTGTGTGTGTGTGTGTGTGTGTCTGCCCCCCCAGACTCCCCTCAAACTTCTTTCTTCCTCACCCCCTGCCCTCAGCCCCAGCCCCTCACCCCAACACACAACACACACACACACACACACACACACACACACACACAACATATACACAACATAACACACACACACATACACACACGCACTTTCTGTTGGCACAGCTGGGTAAACATTTGCTTTTTTTTCCTCTTGAGTCACTGGGAATTTCACTCTTGCTCCCCATCATGTGCATTGAGCTGAGTGGTTTGAGTCCTCCCTCTGCTGGGGAATCCTGGGAACTCAGAGCTAATCAAAGAGGACGATCATCCCCAAAGATATGAGGGAAGAGGGAAAGGCCACTTCCAGAACGTGGGATTTGGAATATCTTTTTATTTTCAAATTGAATAAAAATTTCATCAATTTTAAAATTATTTTATTAAATGTTAACTATTTTTAATGTATTATTTAATTTTTGTTTAACAAAAACCTGTCCTCTCTTTTCTATTCCCTACCCCATCCCTCATCTCTCATTTAAAATTTTTTAAAATTCATTTTAAATTTAAATACAAAACTAAAAAAGAACACTTCCATGTACCCTTCAGAACACGAGAGGATTCAATATAAAACAATAAATTTCCATTACACAAAAACCTGTGTAATAAATACTATACCTTGTTTTTAAAGCTTTTTTTGTGTTTCCTTCTAGGTTTTCTTTTGTTTTCTGCTGTGTACTTTTTATTTTTCTCTCTACCACACCCCACCTCAGAAGACTACAACTGAATGCAAATATCAGACATATTGCATATACACAGACATATATATCTATAAATATATACATGTGTACATATACACATTTGTAAGATCGTATTATACATTTTTCTATTTGTCATCTATTTCTCTTGAGATGGATAGCATCTTCCTTCACAGGTCCAAATCTTTCCATGTTTTTCTAAATTAACCAGCTCATCGTTTCTTATATCACAGTAGTATTCTATCATAACCATATCCTGTCTCAGAGATTATCTATGAAAGTTTTTCTCCCCCTTCTGCTTTCCTTCTAATCTTGGTTACATTAGTTTTATTTGCACAAGTAAATTTTAATTTAAGATAATCAAAATTAGGGATGGTTAGATGGTCCAGTGAATAGAGCACCTACCCTGGAGTCAGGAGGACTTAAGCTCAAATCCAGACTCAGATAGACATTTAACATTTACTAGCCATGTGACCTTGGGCAAATCATAACCCCAATTTCCCTGCCTTCTCCCCTCTGAAAAGCAAAAAATAAATAAATAAATATAAATTATCCATTTTACATTTCAATAATGCTCTCACCTTATAATAAGGTCTGGTACTACCGAATTTCCCTCCTTTATTTTTTTCCCCCATGGTTTCTTAGAAATTCTTGACCTTTTTCTCGGCCAAATGAATTTTATTATTTTTTCTAACTCCGTAAAATAATTTTTTAGTAATTTAATTGTGATATCATTGAATAAATAGATTAGGTAAATTTATCATTTATCATATTGGCTTTATCTATCCATGAACAATGAATATTTCTCCAATTATATAAATCTGACTTTATTTGTATAAAGAATGGCTTACATTTATGTTCATGTAGTTCCTGTGTCTTTTTTGGCAGATATACTCTCAGGTATTTTATAATGTTTAGCTATTTTAAATGATCTAAAATAATATGGTAGCATATAGTATAGTTTCTCTATTTTATCTTTTAATTAAATCTATTTTAGCTTTAACTTTGTCTGAGATCATGATTACTACCCCCGGTTTTTTACATTATAATTCTGCTCCAACCCCTTATTTTATCTCTGTGTGCATCTCTCATCTGTATTGTGTTCTCCCAAAGAAACGTATTGTTGAATTCAGATTTTTAATCCATTCTGCTGTTTCCATTTTATGAGTAAATTCATCCCATTCACATTCTAAGTTACAATTACTTGTTGTGTGTTTCCCTCCATCTTATTTTTCCTCACTATTCTAATTTACTTCTACCACATACCTTGTCTCCTATTCCTTAATCTACCTATCCCTCTAAGAGTCAAACCCTCCACCCTAACCTCTCACCCTCTTATTTCTTTCTAAATTTAGAAGACTTTTATACACACATACATACATATGCTGTGGGCTGCTCAGTGTCCAGCACTTAGCATGATCCGAAGACATGAATAAGAAATGACCAGGCCAAGACTAAGATAATGATATCTCTTCCTTTCTGTCCTTTGTCTCTTTGCTCTATAAAAACCTTTCCCTGAGTATCAATAAATGGAGTTCATCATTCTTCCTTGAACTACCCACATGGCCTGGAGACACTTCTAAACCCTCTGAAATCTGGCTCAGACCTCATCATTCAACTGAAACTGCCCTCTCCGGGGCGGAGCCAAGATGGCGGAGTAGAAACAGCTCTTCCAAGCCTCTCTGCCCCCAGATTCCCCACAAACTATGTAAAAAAGGACTGTGAACAACTTCTGGAGCCCCAGCACCCACAAAACGACACAGAGAAGCTAACCTCCCGCTGAGGACAGCCCAGCAGCCCTGCAGGAAGGACCAGCCCAGCAGTCTGGGAGCCGGCAGCGCGCAGAGCGCAGGAGCCGAGCCGAGCCCAGGTCCGCGTGAGCTGAGGTTTTAGCCCCAGGGCGGCAGGGCCAGCAGCCGGCTGGAGGAACCCCAGAACTCCAGGAGCTATGGCGACTCCAGAATTATCAACATAGACATGCCTAGGACAAAGTAAGAGGTTAGTGTCCTATGGACTTTGGGACCTGTATTTGGGGAATGCGTCAGCTCCCTCCCCTGGGGCTAGAAGCCGCTGAGGAGACACGCCATTTTGTAGTTTTCAGAGGCAGCTCTGGCTCCCAGCCTACAAATTGTGGGGAGATCCAGCGATCAGTCTTGGGGGGTAATCGCTCTTGCTTTAACCTCCTGGATCTGGATTGTGATCTAGGGTGGAAGTTGTGGGTGGGTTTACAGCTTACCAGAAATGGAAGTTGCCCCCCACACGTTCGGGACAAAAATTCCTCTAGCTGGCCTTAAAGCCATAGTGTGGCAACAAGCCCAAAAGTCAAGCAATTAAGTGGCAACATGCCAAGGCAAAGGAAACAGAAAATGCAACCCTAGACTCCTATTTTGGGGGCATAGAGCAGGAAAAGGACTGTGAGGTCAGAAGTCCTGCTCCAAAAGCCCCAGGGGAAAACATGAGTGGGTTGCAGGCCATAGAGGACCTTAAGGAGGACTTTAAAAATCAAATAGAGAAGTGGAGGAAAAATTAGAAAGAGAAATGAGAAGGATGCAGGAAAAGTATGAAATGAGGGTCAACAGCCTGACTGAGGAAAACAACACCTTAAAAAATAGACTAACTCAAATGGCAAAGGAGGCCCAAAGGGCAATGAGGAGAAGAATGCCTTAAAAAGTCGAATTTGCCAGATGGAAAAAGAATCTCAGAAGTTCACTGAGGAAATTCATTCCTTCAGAGTTAGACTGGAGCAAATGGAAGCTAATGACTTTATGAGAAATCAAGATGCTGTTAAGCAGATCCAAACAAATGAAGATTAGAAGGCAATGTGAAATATCTCATGGGAAAAACCACTGACCTGGAAAATAGATCCAGGAGAGACAATTTAAAAATTATTGGACTACCTGAAAGCCATGATCAAAGAAAGAACCTAGAAATCACCCTTCAAGAAATTCTCAAGGAAAATTGCCCTGATGTTTAGATCCAGAGGGCAAAATAGAGGTTGAAAGAATCCACAGATCACCTCCTGAAAAAGATCCCAAAAAGAAAACTCCCAGAAATATTATGGCCAGGTTCCAGAATCCCCAGATCAAGGAGAAAATACTACAAGCAGCCAGGAAGAAACAATTTCAATATTGTGGAAACACAATCAGAATAGCCCAGGGCCTGGCAGCTTCTACACTGAGGGATCGAAGGGCATGGAATATGATATTCCAGAGGGCAAAAGACCTGGGAATGAACCCAAGGGTTACCTACCCAGCAAAACTGAGTATTTTGTTTCCGGGGAAAATATGGTCATTCAGTGGAATAGAGGACTTTCAAGCATTCTTGGGGAAAAAACCAGAATTGAATAGAAAATTTGACATCCAGACACAAGAAGGAAGAGATGCCTGAGAAGGTAATCAGGGAAAAGAAATCAAAAGGAACTTATCAAAGTTGAACCATTTACATTCCTATATGGAAAAGCAATAACTGTGACTGATGATATCTTTCTCACTATGAAAATAATGGAAGAAGGGGGTGTGGTCATATGAATACCTATGTGAATGTGTGTGTATATGGTTACAGTTATATGGATAGAGGGCATAGGTTGAATTTGTTGGGAAGGGAGAACACTCAAGGGATGAAATTATGAGGTGAGAGAGGAAAGTGGCAAGAGGAGATGGGGAGAGACAGGGTAAGGTAAACTATCCCATGTAGATGAAGCAAGGGGAAGTGGTTGCAAATGAGGGGGAGAATAAGGAAGGCTAAAAAGGCAAAACCACATTCACATTGAATTTGGTTCAGGGAGAAAATGACATACATACTAAATGGGATATCTCAACCTGCAGCAGGATAGGGGAAAGGGGGATGAGAGGAGGAATGATGGATGGGAGGGCATCCTTGGGGGGAGGGGAGGTTGGAAGTACCCACTATAGAAGAGGGACAGGATCATGTAGGGAATGGACCAGGTGGGGGGTGGGATGAGTGGGAGGGAATTATAAGCAGCCTTGTACAATATATCTACTATGATAATGTTTTTGCATAGCTAGACATGTACAACATATACTGAATTACTTATCTCCCAAGAGGGAATGGGTGACAAGGGAGGAAGGAAATGGATCTGAAATTTGAGGTCGTAACATTAAATGTTTCAAATATATATAAATACTATTATTAATACTCTTTTGCTTGTAATAGGGAGATAAGATGTGCAGGCATTGGGATGCAAAGACTCACCTTCCTCTAATGGAAAAATCGATGGAGGTATGGGAGAAGGTATGGGAGAGAGCAGATTGGAGGAAGCGATATCTTGTGGGATTACTGTTCTGGGAGGTTGGGTAGGGGAATAATGGGGGGAAAATGATTGTAACTCAAAATCTGGCGGAAATGAATGATGTAAAACAGAAGTTAATAAAGCATTTGTTTAAAAAAAAAAAAAGAAACTGCCCTCTCCAAATTTTTCTTTTTTCTCAATGAAGGATTGGGGTGGGGGTGAGGGGGACTGAGTTGTGTATGATGGGGTGTTTCTAAAGAAGTAAAACTGCACAGGGAGAGATAAAAATAAGTAATTATCCCATACAAATGAGGCATGAAAGGAAGAATTAATACAGAGGAAGCAAGTGGAGGGGTAGTGCTGGCACCTTACTATTATTGGAAATATATATATATACATATATATATATATATATATGTATGTATGTATGTATGTATGTATGTTGGGAGCCAATGAGGCCTGTCCCAGGACTCTGATAATTACCCTGATATCAGTGGACCTGCATGTCAAAGATCTCTTCGAGATACGAGTTCTTTTGATATAGGTTGCATTTAAAAGGATGTTGTTGGAGTTCTGAGACCAACAGGCTCTGTCCCAGCATATATCTGATTCCGCACTCTGGTATCTTTGAGCAGCCAGCTCTAAACATGATGTCTTTTGAGGATTGTGCTTCAGCTTTGAAGTTTGCTCTCAATTGTATCTGTTTATGACTGAACATTCGAAGTGGAAATGTCTCTAAATTTGCACCTCTCAAGATTCTTTTGAACAGCTGCAATTCTGCTTTGCTCATAGAGCACAATGCCTTCTTTGATTTTATCCTTTGCCAGTATTTCCCATGTCATAAAATCCATCTCAAAGTTCTTCAGTGTCTACATATCACTTCTTCTGTCCTCCATTTGAAAGGTTGTGTTGTATGAATTCTCCATAAAATAATCTTTTAGGCAAATGCATATTTAACATTCAAACAACATGGCCAGGTCACTGGAGTTGCATTCTCTATAGTAGAGTTTGGATGCTTTGCATTCAAAGGACTTCATATCTGGTGTGTCTTATCTTGCCAGGGGATCTTCAGAATCTTCCCAAGACAATTCAAATGGAAAGTGATTCTGTTTCCTAACCTGTTGCTGGTAGACTGTCCAGGTTTCATAGATATACAACAATGGGATCCGCACAGCATCTCTGTAGATCTTCAGTTTGGTACTCTGCCTAATACTTCTCCTCTCCCACACTTTCCTTTGGAGTCTCCCAAACATTGAATTAGCTCTGGCAATGCCTGCATCAATCCCATTATCAATATGTACATCCCTGGAAAGTATACTGCAAAGGTAAGTGAACTTATCCACAGTACTCAGAATTTCTCCATTTGCTGTAATCAATGGTTCCACATATGAATGGCATGGTGGTTGGCTGGTGGAGAAACTCTGTTTTCTTAGTGTTAAATGTTAAGCCAAAATTAACACAAGCAACAGAGAATCAATCCATATTTTGTTGCGTCTCAATCTCAGAGATTGCAGTGAGTGTACAATCATCTGCAAATAAAAAAAATCCTGCACCAACTCTTCCTTTACTTTGGTCTTGACTTATAGCCTTTTCAAGTTAAATAATTTTCCATCAGTGCCGTAGCTGACCTCGACTCCATGTTTATCCTCATTGAAGGCATTTGTCAACACTGCTGCAAGCATCATGCTAAAAAGCATGGGAGCAATCACACAGCCTTGCTTTACTCCATTGGTGACTGGGAAAGCTCAAGAGCATCATCCATTATCCATAACCTAGGCAAGCATGCTGTCATGAAACTGATGGACAATACTGGTGAACTCCAGGCCACCAAATTTTGTCATGATCTTCCACAAGCCCCCACAACTGATGGTATTAAAGGCTATGGTCAGATCAACAAACATTGTGTACAGATCTCTGTTCTTCTCCTGGAATTTCTCCTGGAGTTGTCAGGCAGCAAATACCATACTGACCATTTCTAAGCCCTTTCAGAAGCCACACTGGTTCTCAGGTAGATGACATCCTTCAGGTAAAGGACCAGCTTATTAAGGAGGAGTTTGGCAAGAATCTTATTGAATGACTACTAAGAGAGAGACGATTCCCCCTTCCCCCCCCCCCCACTCTGTGATTGTTACAGAACAACTTATTTCCTTAAAGAAGGACAATGGAGGCATCCTTGAACTCCTGGGGTATAACTTCCTCTTGCCATAGAACCCAGAAGATTTCCATTAGCTTTTGTACAAGCAGTGGACTCTCCATCTTGTAAATCTCGGCTGGAATAGAATCATCACCAGGCATTTTGCCACATGAGAGGAGCTTAATGACGTTCAAAACCTCTTCTTCTGTTAGAAATTCCGCTAGGGAAGGACTGACTTTAACATGAGATATATGGTCCATGGCTTCCAGCATTGATTGACAATAGTCTGTTGAGAACACTAGGGAAATGTTCAGCCCATCTCTCCAGGATCATGTCCTTATCACTAATCAATGTGGCTCCATCAGCACTAAGTTGTTGATATGCACCATAGGTCTTTGATCCCTAAATAGCCTTCAAGACATCATAAAAGCTCTTTGGATTGTTACTATCAGCTTAAAATCAAATTTCATCCATCTAAGCTTCTCATGCACTTCACTTTTGATGAAGTTAAACATTGCCTTCTTAGAGACAGACAAACTATCGTGCTGGTAAACCCTGTGGAGTTATTGTTTTTTGGTTTAGCAACTTCTGAATTTCCCCATCATTTTCATCCAACTAATTTTGATGTTGGCAAGTCTTCTGGCCCAGATGAGTAAGTGTTATACACCAAATTTTCTGACAGCTAGCCATTATTTTTCTATTTCAGTGTTGGCAACCATGTATTGGTTCAGCTTTCCCTCCAAGTTAGCAAGGATCACTCTGATCTATTGACGTGAAATCTTCTGGTAGTTGTCTTGTTTTGGGACTGCAGCTTTTGTTGAATATGAATGTTTAGCTTGGAGAAGATAAATATAGGATGGGTCCTGTACTCTTTGTCACATGCAGCCTTCATCACCTCATCTCCTGTCTTTCTCTTCTTACAATGACATAGTCTATTAAATGCCAATGTTTGCTGCAGAGTGCATCCATGAAGTTTTGTTGCATTTAAGTAAGAAGAAGACAGTGCTGGTAATGAGAAGATTGCTGTTTCTGACTCCATTCCTCCCAAGGACTCCCTGCCCTGTCTGTGACTACTCTTGCGTTAAAGTCCCCCAGAATCATAAACTTAGCCTCTTTTGGTACATTGACGATGAGAGTCTCCAGGTCTTCATAAATTTTTTTTTTTTTACCTCATCAGAGTTGGTCATGATGGGAGCATATGGTGGCTTGGTACTTTCCTGAAAGTGGCAATCCCATTGTCCTGAACCTGTTGTTCACTCTTTTCATAGGCATACAAGCTGGTTGACTAGGTTAGTTTTGATTGAAAAACCTAAGTCTGCTTCCCCATCACTGCAGCCACTCTAGAAAACTGTGTATCCACTCTGATTTTGGTAAGCTGGCTTTCATTCGCCACCCTTGTTTCACTCAGAGTTGCTATTTAGATGTGATACCTGCTGATTTCTCTCACAAGATCTGTTTGTCATTCAGTTCTCCTGGATTTCATGTTGTTCATGAGTGTATGCACATTCCATGTACCAATGGTGAGTGGAATCATCTTCACAAAAGTTTTTGTATATTTTTTTCTTTTTCACCACAAGGTAGAATGGGACACCTGCAGCAGCAAGGAGACCAGGATTAGGTTAGATGGAGCAGACAATTTTTAGGGCATCTTTTCTAGTCCTTTCCTCACTCTAGGAGTTGAGCAGTGTGGTCCTTAAAAAAGGGCGACTCAAGACAATCCCAGAAGACTAATGATGAAGCATACTGTACCACTCCAGAGAAAGGACTGATATTGAATGAATACAAACTGAAGCAGGATATTTTTCACTTTCTTTCTTTCATTTTTTTCTTTCATTGGAGTCTTTTTGTACAAAATGACTAATATGGAAATGTTCACATAATTGTATGTGTATAACCTATATCTGATTGCTTATGGTCTAAATGAGGAGGTAGGGGAGGGAAGGATAGATTTTGGAACTCAAAACTTTAAATAAAAAATGTTAATTTTTAAATTTTAAATGTAAACTTCTCCAAGGCAGGGGGTGAGTAGGAAGAGCAGGGGACACCTGCTCAGACACCCAAAGGGCTGCCAAATCCCACTGCAGCTTCAGTCCTGGGAGAAGACGACCCTGTGAGTCACCTGTGTGCAAAGTTGTGACTACAGCGTCTAATGTATCTGCACCTGCTGCTTCTTCACTTGCCCATCACCACGGGACTTGGAGGTAGGTAAAAATGGTAAAATGGTATAGATGATGTCTTTTGAATTGGATATAAATTGGTATAAATTGGATTTAAGTGAAGAAGAGTAGCACAAAGTCATCAGCCTCATTGTCTCTTCCAGGGTCATTAAAGTCCAGTGGCAAGTCTCAAAGTCAAGAGGACTGGTGATGACCCGGAATGCAGTGGATGACCCTGGCATCTTTGATGTCTACCTAAGCTCTAAGCACCCCACAGTACCTCTATCAGCTAGCTGCCTTCATGGCCACAGGAACAAATTGTTCTTATCTGCCCATTCCATTGGGGAAGTCTTCACATGCTTCACCCACTAACCCCCCCAAAGGGTTTGAGGTCTGCCATTTACCCTCAACCTGGTTTAGCTCATCTGCCAAAAAGGTTTACTGGAGTGTGGTCACTACTCATGCTACAGATTCTTGGAGCCACAGGAGAGAGTTGGGTGGCAGGTGGATGCTAAAGGTGGAAAGAAACCCTGAAAAGGGCTCAGCAGCCCTCACACCAGAGGTTCTAGTCTTCCCTGAACACCCTATACAGCAGGCCAGTGATACAGTGTCATGGGAAGGAGTTGGGTTTCAGTGAGAGCCAGAAGATGGAGGGAGGGAGAAAAGAAGAGGTTTAAGATAAACGTGTACTTATTAATTATGGAGCAGGCATTCCATTGAGCACAGTAGAAAGAGTGGGACATCGTGGGGAGAAGGTTGAGGCATAAGGAAGTAAACAGGTGGGGGTGGAGAATGGGGGTTGTAAGTGAATAGCCAGGGGCTCAGAACCACTGGGAGAGGAGAATATAAGGGAATAGGAAAATGCTAACCACTGAGGAGTGAGTCCAAGCAGAGAATCAGTGCTTGGAGTTTTGATTGTTCCTACCTGGTTTACACCTTTGATTTACTGGTTAATACAATTTAATCAAGAGTTGACCTTCTGAGATTACATTATATAGAACAGGAGTGGAAACCTCACCTTTTTTTTGGTAAATAGTGTTTTATTTTTTCCAATTACATGTAAAAATAGTTTTCAACATTCATTTTTTATAAGCTTTTGAGTTTCACATTTTTCTCCCTCCCTCTCATTCCCCCTCCCCAAGAAAGCACGCAATCTGATATAGGTTATACATGTGCAATTGTATAAACATATTTCCACATTAATCATGTTGTAAAAGACGAAACATAACAAAAGGGAACAGCCACAAAAGCAAAAACAAAAAAGTGGAAATAATATGCTTTATTCTGCATTCAGACACCATAGTTCTTTTTTCTGGATGTGGATAGCATTCTCCATCATGAGTCTTTTGGAATTGTCTTGGATCATTGTAATTGCTGAGAAGAGCTAAGTCAATCATAGTTGATCATCACACAATGTTGCTGTTACTGTGGACGATGTTCTTCTGGTTCTGCTTACTTCACTCAGCATCAGCTCATGTAAGTCTTTTCAGAAACCTCACTTCTTCAAAGGGCATGAATATAATGAATGGACATAATGATTTCCTCTGGGGCCGATAAGGAGTTGGGTGCTGGACAGCTAGACAACTCTAACACTTCTGCCTCTGATTCAATTAAGTTAAATTCAACATTACTAATTAATCATCTAGTGGGCATAAAGCATTATGGACAGAAAGATAAACTATTTTTAGCCTTCAAGGAGCTAATACTGTACCCTCTCTTCTCTGAGTATCTGGTGACACTACTCTCTCCTGGTCTTTCTCTACTGGTTTATACCAATGTCAGTGATCTTTCAGAGGACATGATAAACTGAAGAATGTCCAGAGGGAGTGCAACCAGGATAAAGAAGGGCCCAAGTTCATGGCATGTAAGGACAAACTGAAGGTACAAGGGATATTTAGGCTAGAGAAGAGAAGACTTAATGGGAGAGGTAGGGGACCTATTTCTAGTAGAAGAGAGAATCCAGGGGTGGCTAGTGGCACAGTGAATAGAGCACCAGGCCTGGAATCAGGAGGACCTGAGTTCAAATGTGACCTCAGACACTTTACACTTACTAGCCATATGACCTTGGGCAAGTCACTTAACCCCAATTTCCCTGCATTCCCCCCTCCAAAAGGCAAAAAAAAAAAAAAAAAAGAAAGAAAAAAAAATTTTTAATTATTTAAAAAAGAAAAGGGAATCTGCTTATTCTACTTGCCACAGAGGGCAGAATTCAGAGCAGTGGGTAGAAGTCAGTAAGACAACAAGCATTTATTAATTGTTTGCAATGTTCTAGCTAGAGATTGTTGCTGTTGCTGCTTTTCCTTCCTCAGGGAGGACCATGACATCGGGAAGATGATGCCATAACTTGCAAGTGAATTGGATTTAAGTGAGGCAGGACTATGCAAAGCCACCAGCTTCACTATCTCCTCCAGAGCCATCTGGGTCCAGAGGCTGGACATAGATCAGGATGACTGGAGATGGCCCCCACTAGAGATATGAAGAAAGGCAAAACCATTCTTTTTCCTCAAGTAACTCCAACTGGAGTAGGGGAGACAACAAGCAAAGAACCACGTATATACAAGATACCAACATATAAATGCTAGGTAATATTAGAAAAAGCACTAACAATGAGGGGAACTGGGAAAGGTCTTTTGTTAGAAGGTTGGATTTGAGCTAAGTCTTCAGTGAAGCCTGGAGGTGGAGATGAGGAGTAGGAGCATTCCAGGCAGGGAGAATTGGCAGTAAAAAGACACAGAGTTAGGCCTGCAATCAAATTTGGACTTGATATACCCAGAAGTGTAATGGTCTGCCCTAAGGAAACAAGTGGATTCCTCTTCATTGGAGGTCTTCAAGTGAAGACTGGATGATCACTTTCCAGCTGGGTTTTAAGTTCTTTTTTCGGGTGCATGTAGTACTGGATGGCGCCAAAGTCCCTTCCAAATGTGAAATTCTATGATTCAGTGAATCTGTGACTCTAAAAGGACTTTTGATAAACAGAAGAAAATATTTTCTTCAAACTACTCACAAGTAAGCTTGAGTTCAACTCTTGAAAATAGATGCAAACTTTTTGTTGTGGCCCTTCTTTGTAAGTTCTTTATCTAAATTCCAGAAGTTTTAAAGATTAATTTAAGAAAACTTCCTAACAATCCCTATGTCAGGAATTACCTCTAGACTGAAAAAGCCTGGTTTTAGACCTCTCGTTTTCATTTGGCTCCATCAGATGGACCCTGAAAACCTAAGAGTGGCCATTAGATCTTGCTGATAAGCACCAGAGAAATCTTAAATATGAGAGACCATGGTCTCGTGGGAATAGGAACCACAATGATTTTGCAACATTTTGTTGGATTGATGATGCAGGAACCACCCAGTGGCCACATTTTAGACACCTGTATGCAAGGATATGGTGAAGTGAATGGTCTCTTCCACAGTTGTAAAACTTGCTGTCTTTATTTAAGAAACCCTGCAGTTTTATCTAAAAGGACTGCGTTCATAATTGTAAAAGTGTTTGGTCTCCTACCCTTGATCAGGGAATGTTTACTTATTCTAATAATAAATCTTGCCACTTGCATTCCAAATACTTCTTTTTTTTCCTCTGACTGAAGCCTCTCTTTCTCCCTCTCCTGATGAAATGCTTTACATTTCTATCCTGAGTTGCCCCAGAATGCTGCTGATTTGCTGTGTATTCTAAGTGGATCTGCAAGGTTATAAGAATCAAATTTGTTCCCTGGAATGTGAATTTGCTATCAGTGGAAGCAGATTCCTTAGCTTGCTAAGAAATCTCTTTACTTCCAGATTGGTCTCCTATATGACCCATCATCCTCAGATCCTGAGCTGATGGGTCTGTCCTGAGCTCTGTCTCCCAAGAGATAGAGAGAATTCCCCAACATACTAGCCATGTAACACTGGGTAAGGTAAACATAAGCTCTTAGTGCCCTGGGCATCTCTGTAAAACCCTAAGTGTTGAACTGCATTGACCAGCTGCTGATTTAGGCTCCTGTAGGCTTGCTAATGGGACACACTGGAGCAAGTACTGGGCCTAGAGTCAGGAAGATCTGAGTTCAAATCTGGCCTCAGACACCTACTAGTTGTGTGACCCTGGACAAGTCACTTAACCCTGTTTGCCTCAGTTTCCTCATCTACCAAATGGCATTGTCAAATGGCAAACCACTACATTTAAAAAAAATTATCTTTGAAAAAAAAATGGGGTGCCAAAGAATTGGACATGAATAAAACAACTAGGGCTTCCCTATGAAGATTCTGAGAGGCAGTTATATGACCACTGCTTTTAGCCTCATTCTGGATTAAGAGAGACTGCACCCAGTGGGTGAAGTGCTAGTCAAACCAAGTTTGATGAGTTGCTTCCAAATGGCTCCTACAAAATATCCCTTTCAGGGGCGGCTAGGTGTCGCAGTGAGTATAGCACCGGCCCTGGAGTCAGAAGGACCTGAGTTCAGATCCGGCCTCAGACACTTAACACATACAAACAAAAAACCTAGCCATGTAACCTTGGGCAAGTTACTTAACCCCAATTGCCCACCAAAAAAAAAAAAAGCAAAATATCCCTTTCAGGAGCAGCTAGGTGGCACAGTGAATAGAGCACCTGTCCTGGAGTCAGGAGGACCTGAGTTCACATCTGACCTCAGACACTTAACATTTACTAGCCTTGTGATCTTGGGCAAGTCACTTAACTCCAACTGTCCTGCCTTCTCCCCCCCCACCAAAAAATAAGTCGTGAATTAGGAAAGATTCAGTTCCTTTGATAAATACAATGAGTCAAGACAGTCACAAATGACTGAGGACAAAACATGCTAGCCACCATCAGAGAAGGAACAGATGAACTCTGAGTACAAACTGAGTATAGTTTTCTCACTGTATTTGTTGTTCTTCCTTTTTTTTTGCCATGTAGCTAATATGGAAATAAGTTTTTCATGATTTCACATGGGGAAGGGACAGGAGAGAAGGAAAGAATTTGGAACTCAAAAAATTTTTAAAGAATGTTAAATTATATAGACATGTATACATCCATAAAGTCATGGCAGAGGTAGTCATGGACTCAAGAAGCAGAACAAGACATATGTTTTCTTTTTTTCCTTCATGTAGGAAGTGTATGCTGGGTTGCTTAGGTAGGTTATGTATCCACATGGGTCTAGATGTGGTTTTCAGGGAAGTATGAGTACTTATCTCTAGTCTCTTCTGACCAACCTCCAAGGGAAGCTTTGATTCCTACCAGGAGGGGAGGTAGGAGGCAGGGGCCAGAAGGTGGTAACTCTGTTGTCTTCAAAGAAAAAGTACTGGCGCTTCCTTAAATATTATTTGCATAGGTGAGATAATTGTTTCAATCTAAGCTGAGTTCCTAATAGCTACCCCTTATTGGGGAAAGAGTGTCCCAGACTTGACTCTCTTTCTGCCCAGTGTCGGTTCCATTACAAACACAGATAGTGAATAACAAGTAAATCCATTTACTCAAGTCAATAGCAAACAGAAATCAGAGAAGGAATACAAATGGGAATGTGCCAGATACACACAGAGTGAAGGTAATCTGCCATTCACCTCATCTAAGAGAGTCCCAGATTTCACCCAAGGGGAAATACCCCCAGAGTCTCAAGTATAGCAAACCGGGAGCTTAGCTTTTTCTATTCTAATGTTATTAAGACACAACAGAACCATGCTCAGAACTGCCATGATCCCTGATGATCACAGGGATCAGAAGAGACATATCCCCATATTAGAATGTAAATGGTTAGGGGCAGCTAGGTGGCGCAGTGAGTAGAGCATCGGCCCTGGAGTCAGAAGGACCTGAGTTCGGATCCGGCCTCAGACACTTAACACACACACAAAAACAAAAATCTAGCCGTGTGACCTTGGGCAAGTTACTTAACCCCAATTGCCCTCTAAAAAAAAAAAAAGAATGTAAATGGTTTAATCCTGTTTAGTCTCTGATGATTGACGTGTTTATATTTACCTTTTTTACGTTTCTCTTGCCTCTTGTGTTTGCACTTCAAAATTTTTATGTTTGCACTTCAAAATTTTTTTTTTTACTAGAAATGCTTGGAAGTCCTCTATTTCATGAAAGATACCGTTATTCCCCCCGTAGGATAATATTTAATGTGTTGGCTACTATCCATGTCCACTTCTTCCCAGAGTCCTTCTCTCTCTTCAGGGGCCTCACCCTGAAGAGAACAGGGAACCTCACATCTTTTCTCTTGAAGCTGGAAATGAGAAGACCAGCCTCTCTCTTCTTCAGGCCCTTGACAACTCAACTTCACATGAAAGCATAGAGCGTTGAATAACCAACAGAGAAAGTTTTCTGCAAATGGGGCTTGAGCCACATATTACGTTGAAATTTTTAAATTATTTTTTTCAATCAACAAAAATCTACCTTCTCTCCTTCCCACCTCTACTTGCCTCCTCACACACACACACACACACACACACACACACACACACACACACACACACACACTAAAAAAGAAGGAAAACAAAAACCTCAATAACAGACATGTATGGTCATGCAAGGCAAATTCCTCCACAGACCTCTTTGTCTCCCTCTGCTGTCCTAGGCTGAAAGCAAAGACTCATAATTTTTTCTGTGATTTCTCAATTGGGACTAGATCTGGTGCTTTTTCTACATCTATTTGAAGGCGTGGTGGTTAGCTCACTGTGCTTCCTTCTGAGACTGACATTTTGACTTCCAAGAAGACATACATGACCAATGTGGGAATTTCTTTTGCTTGACTCTGAATATATATACTATAAATACACACACACACACACACACACACACACACCACACACAACACACACACACACACACACACACACACACACACTGATGGGCTTTGTTGTTGCTGTTAAATTTAAATGGATGGGGGCGGCTAGGTGGCACAGTGAGTATAGCACCGGCCCTGGAGTCAGAAGGACCTGAGTTCAGATCCAGCCTCAGATACTTAACACACACACAAACAAAAAAACCTAGCCATGTGACCTTGGGCAAGTTACTTAACCCCAATTGCCCTCCAAAAATGCAAAAAAAAAAAAAAATTTAAATGGATGCCTTTTGTTTTTTTGCCTTGCAAAATTTCCCAATGTATTCTTTTCTCTACAAGCCCCCAAAGAGCAGACGATTATAACAAGGAATTTTTCTAAAAAAGAAAAAAGAGGAAGAGGAGAAAAATAAACAAAATTAATCAATATAGAAAAAATCTGACAAAACACAAAGTGAATTCATACCTGTCTGTTCCAACTCCACTACCACCACCAACACCACCATCTCTGGACAGAGGAGTTCAGAAAAGGATAGAAAGCAAGAAAAAAAAAAGAAAATATCATAAAGCATCTGTTTCCTTTTTTTGAAGGGGGAAGGCAAGGCAATTGGAGTTAAGTGACTTGCCCAAGGTCACACAGCTAGTAAGTGTGATCAAGTGTTTGAGGTCATATTTGAACTCAGGTGCTCCTGACTCCAGAGCTGGTGCTCTATTTATTCACTCTATTCACCTAGCTGCCCCAAGCATTTATTTCTTTTTTTTTTCCAAGCATTTATTTCTTTGTCTGAACTAGGATTCCTTACCTTGTCCAGACTGGAAGTGCAGCAACCACTCAAGGACCTGATAGGACAGCTTTTATTCTTCCATTTCTACCCCGGGCTTGTTTGCCCTCCTTAGGCAACCTTGTGCACCTGCCACCCCTATCCCTAGTGGTTTATCATATTGTTGCTGGGCTTCATGTGAATATCTAGCTGGCTCAGCCCAAAATTCCAGAGCTCAAGCCATCCACTGGTCTCAGCTTCCTCAGGATCAGGAATTATAGGCAGACGCCGCCATAGCCAACTAGGAGCATATTTTTTAATGTATAGAAGAAAAAAGGTGTCGAATGTGAAGGAAACAGAAGGAAAGCCAGAAAAAAATCTACGATAATAATTTTCATCTTTGATTTCTATTTATTCATTTTTATTATTTCAGGGGAGGTCAGGGCTATTTCTCCTACTTAAGAGGTTACTGAACTGGTTGAAACCTGTCTCATGAAATGTGAAAATTTACTTAAAGTTTCAAGTATTATTCAGATAAAAAGTCAAAAAGGAAATCAAGGCTTCCCAAAGTAATTTTACTTACCTTATTTGAGGAAGGATTCTCTGTAGACAAGTAAATCTCTCCTCTCAATCAGCCCACTGTGAATCCTCTAAATGTAGTTTAAACTGTAACTTGACTTAGTTTACCCACTGCAATGTCTAAAGGAATTAGTTTTCTGTCTCTGACATAATTTTGTCTGTAGAAAGCCTTGTCAGAATCTTAATCGTTGCTCAAAGTTATTTTTTTTAATCCTGAACCTGTGCTTGACCATAATAAAGTCTAGGTTTTTAACCTCTATAACTTCTGCACTATGGTAGCTAGTGCCCAGCCTGGCATCAGAAAGACTCCTCTTCCTAAGTTCAAGTTGTATGACCCTTGGAAACTCACTTCACCCTGTTTGCCTCAGTTTCCTCATCTGTAAAATGAACTGGAGAAGGAAATGGCAAACCACTCCAGTATCTCTGCCAAGAAAACCCCAAATGGGGTTGGACACGACTGAAACAACAACAAATGTAAAGTGATTTACAAAACTTAAAGTTCTCCGCAAATGCTAGCTAATTAATATCATTAAAAGCAAGCTGAACAGAAGAGAAACCCACAATTTTGTGTATCCATTAAGTCAACAAGCATTCCCTCAGCACTGCTCTGGGTCAGGCACTGTGCTAAACACCAGGGAGAAAAAGAAAGGCAAAAAACAGTGCCTGCCTCTCTCCTGCGCACATGGAAACCCCCATTTTATTTGGTGCTTGTTAAGTTCAGAATTTTTTTAAACAATTTTTAAAAAAGAAAAAAAGTCAACTCATGACAGATTACTTTTATTTCCTCTCTAATGGAATCACTAAGCTTGTAGAGAGGAGGCAGCTGAAGAAAGAGTTTACCCAGGTTTTTTCAAAGCATTTGGTAAATAACCTCATGCTAACAGTGTGGAACAGACAAAGCTCTGTGCAGTCAGGATTGGTTGAATGACTAGGCTCAGAGTGGTCATTAATGGTTCCCTTCAGCTTGGAGTGCCCCAGGGATCTGCACTTGACACTGGGCTACTTAACTTTATCAGTTGGGGTTTTTTGTACCTCAGTTAAAGGCAGATTTATCAGAGAGTGTAGCTGACACAAACCTGGGCAGCCCTCTTACTTGTTATACACTCAGTAACAGTCAGGATCTTGAAAGATCTTGGGAAACCAGTGCATAGGGCTGAATAGATAAAAACATTCAATAGGGGTGACTTCAGAAGAATGAGGTGGAGGCAATGGTTAGATGACAGTTTATCTGAAAAATATGTGGGCTTTTAGCAAACTGTAAGCTTGAGCCAGCTGGGTGGTGAAGGGGCCCTAGAGTCAGGAGGAGCAGACACCTGATATTTACTTACTAGCTGTGTGACCTTGAACAAGTCACTTCACCCTGATTGCTACCTCCTCACCCCCCCAAGGCCTAGTGTGAATCAATAGTGGGGTTTGGCCTCCAAAGAAAAATGTCATTTTTGGACTGTATTACAAGAAAGGGAGCTTTCAGGGATTCAGAAGAGATAGCCTGCTATCGTCTGCTCTGGTCAGACCACATCTGGTGTGTTCTGGGTAGCACAGTGTAGAAAAAAAGATCTGTAAAGTGGAGGGCATTCAGAGGTTCACTGGGGTGTGGCCCCTGCACATGGTGCAGCTTCTTGAAGCCACAGGTGAGTTGGGAGACAGGTGGACACCAAAGGTGGATGAGCAGCCCTCATACCAGAGGTGCTAGCCCTCCTTGAACAGCCCATAGCCCACCTTTCAGGTGCCATAGATCACCTAACATTGAACAAAAAGGTTTCCTTAGTCACAGCAGGGGAAAATTTTCCAGCAAAGATACATATGCATATAATATTCATTGAGACAAGCTTCTCCTGCCTCTGTATTGGCCCTGATGGTCCATCAGTCTGAGTCTGAGGAAGGAGCCTTTGAGCCCTTCCAGGATGGGTTTCTTACTGGTTTGGTTTTTTGTTTTGTTTTGTCTTTTATTTAGATCACCAGGAAGCTACATCAATAGTTTGGCCTTAGTCCCCTGAACTCAAAGACAGTTTCAATACCTTATAAGGAAAAACTAGACTTACCTATCTAATGTAGAGTTGGACCTTAAAATTTTGTTCCTACCACACTTCAGTTAAGAGTATTATTTCTCCTTAGCTACACTTATATGTTCCCAAGATCTTCTCTGGCATAGGTGCAAAGGAATTGGAGCCAGGACAAAAAGTCACCTAGGGAAGCAAGGTCAGTGTTCTATACTCACCCAGCCCGTATTTCTGTCTCACGTTTATCTGCCAATACTGAAGCCTAATTGCTTTGGTGCTGTCTTCTGAGCTACAGCAACAAAAAAGCCTCAGCCTCTCTGCATACCTAACTATAACCCTCAGAATGACATGATAAATGCATTAGAACAGTGCAAAATAAAGATGTAGGTAAAGTCTAAGGGGAAGGGACAGGAGGGAAGGCTTTCTGGAGGACTTGGCATTGAATGCCAGGCTAAGGAGTTTAGGGTCTATTAGATACGCAAAGAGAAACCATGGATGATGTGTAGATAATTAAATTATTAATTAATAAATTAACTTAATATTAAAATAAATTAAACTAATTAAAGCTAGTAGGATAATGAAGGATAAGGTGAAGAAAGGGGAGATTGGAGGCAGCCAGACCAGTTAGAGGCTATCAGAATAATTTCATCAAGAGATAATGAAGGATTTTCTTTTAAGATAACCCAAAGGGCAAATAAGGAAGAAGTTATCCCTTTTAAGAGTGAAGTCAGCTCAAAGATTTGATAGCTAAGAAGGCAGTATTGAAGGGTATACATCTCCACAAAAACAAGAAAATCCAAGCTTTTTCCATAGTAACCAAAGACACTTTGACATTGCACCAAACCTAAGTACCTGCAGAAAAGTGCCCCCAAGGGCAGCTAGGTGGCACAGTGAATAGAGCTCTGGCCCTGGAGTCAAGGGGACCTGAGTTCAAATCAAGCCTCAGACACTTAACACCAGCTGTGTGACCTTGGGCAAGTCACTTAACTCCAATTACCTTGCCTTCCCACTCTAAAAAAAACCCCAGAACAACAACAACAACAACAGCAACAAAAACCCAAAGATCTTGTGTGATGACTAACTTTGATAGACTGGACTCCTCTTAGCAATGCAAGGTTATAAGACAACTCCACAAGACTCATGATGGAAAGAGATGTCCACATCCAGAGAAAAGAACTACAGAGTCTGAATGCAGATTGAAGCAAACTAAGGGCTCTTTCATTTTCTTGTTTTGTTTTGTTTCCTCTTTCCCATTGTCCATTCCATCAGTCATAATCCCTCTTTACAACTAGACTAATGTTTAATGTGAAGGTATTTGTAGATCCCATATTTGATTGCATGCCGCCATGGGGAGGGAGAGGAGGAGGAGAGGGAAGGGGAGAAAAATTTGAAACTCAAGGGACTGTGGAACTGAATGCTGCTTTTCTACAATGCCACAATCAGGTTTCCTCTTGACCACTGAGTCTTCTATAAGGGCAACACCCTAGTATTCACTGGTGTGGGGGAGGGGGGAAGATCTCAAGTCCAACCAATATCAAAACACACAGCCTATAAAAAAGCTATATGTCATCAATGTGCAAGGCCAGAGTCAACACACTGATCTGACTTGATACAGAGAAAGACTCATGTCCAACTTGCCCCAGACTGTGATGCTTTGGATGTTGCCAACGAAACTGAATCATTTAAACTATACCCAACTAGCCTGCTCCACATTCAGTTAGGATATCTAGTATATGTGTATTGGAATAAGAGAGGGAGGGAAGGAGAAAGAGAGAGAGAAAGGGAAAGAAAGAGAGAGAGAAACACAAGTGTGTCTGAGAGACATTTTGATATTTTAGTGAATCAGTGATTTCACTGATATGGGTACAGATTGGCACCCAGCCTTTGGGGCATCTTCTCTTGCAATCATTGCCCATGTCTTTCCACATATTCTCCGTATTGGATTCATACAATGGTTTCCTTTGGGTCTCTTAACATTTCATGGCTACCCGTTGTGCATTTGAGCTATCCACCTATTATCTCACAGACTTTCCACATGATTGCATCATTTCCTTCTCTGGTTATTGATTTGCCTAATACCAGTTATTGCTCATAAGTTAATATTTGATAACATCCTTCAGCCTACTAGAAAGGCAATATAGTTTAGTATGTAAGAGACCTAAATGTGTACTCTAAGGAGAAGGAGATGCATTCAAATCCAAACTCTAAGTTCCATCTTGTAAGACTTTGACCAAGTAATTTAATTTCTCTGGTCCTCAGTTTCTTCATCTGTAAGGTCAGGAGGTAGGACTAAATGACCTCTGAAGTCTCTTTACACTCCAAATCTGTGATCTGACTTACATCCACTGTGAATCTTTACTTTGTTCTTTGGGTCACGAACAATTCTGGTTTTCCTGAGACTGTATGCTGCATTATTTGCTGCTATATAACATTACTGGGAGAATACGGGTATTAAAAAGATCAGTTTCAACAGAAAAGAGCTCCCTGGAACCATTGAAAGCAGTTGCATACTTTCCAAATGCAGGAGCCAAGATGGGGAAATACATAAAAAACATCAAAGTGAGTCCTTTGTACAGCCCAGCTTAGCATAGAGACACAGGGAGGTCTGTGGACACTGGAGAAGGGATCAGGTTACAAGCATGCCACCCCAGGGAGAAACTGTGCACCAAGAGCCATACTAGGCACTTCCAACCAGACCTATACAGAAGCACTGCCAGGGGGACAGGTACTGCCACTGAATCTAAGTCTGAGTGAGGAGACTTAAGCACAGTAGTTGTCATTGTAGGGTAGGGTGACCCAGCCCATCTTTGGTTACAAAGGTGATGTTGCTGAATGTTCTCCAGTTGTATGCATGGACCCAGGTTTGTTAAATTGTACCACATATATAGTGACTGTGATGATCAATGGAGATGATGCTGAAAATGTGGGACTTAAACCAAAGCTTGGAGACGGAGAATTTGTGGAAGCAGTTTCTTTACCAGAGAATGATCTGCTAAGGAGAACTGATGACCTGGGATCCGTTCTCTTTAGCAGAGGATGAACATCTCAAGGTAGATACCAGAGTCTATTCTTAGGCTTCAGCACTGAAACGCACCGATGCAAAACTCTTTGAAGTGCCATTCCTGAAACTCTGAAAATGACCAAGACTCAACTCTGTGTTTTTATAAATGAGGCCAATCTTTCACAATTTGGACGTTGTATTCACATAGTTAATGTAGGTTTAGAATGAGCTTTTTCATAAAATAAAGGCAATATAGAATGGAAAAAAAAAGAACCTGGCCCATGTTCCTAGAAAGGATGAAATTGTGAATCCAGCAGCAGCAGTAGCTGTGGTGTAGCTCAGACCTCAGGGGAAAAACAGGGTCTCATTTCCAACATCTAGCCCAGCCTATAGAGGAAGAATCAGGGTGGGGATGCCAGAACAAAGGGGAGCCAGAGAGCCTTCCAGGTGGCTGATAGAGGCTGAGCCCAACAGCACCTTTGTCCAGATCCAAACTCAAGTCAAGAGCTTGTAGGGCTCAGACTTAGACTTTGCCCTGGATCAGACCACTTTGGAAGCTATGAAAGTTTTCAAGAAAGTGGCAATAGGATCAGCCTAGAACTTCCCTTTAGAACTGCTCCAGCCTCCAGCCCCAATATCAAGTCTGAAATCATTAAGTAGGCTGAAAGAATAAGCAAACAAAAAAGAACCCCCACTATGATGAGTAGAGATGCTCAAGACACAAATACAAAAGGGAAGAACTCCAAAACATCTACAAGCATTGCCTTAGAGAAAAAGACTACATGGGCAAAAAGTCAACTAGAATTTCCAGAAGAGAGGAGATAAGAGTTTTTTTTAAAAGGACTTTAAAATGTTTTTGTAGATGAAATGAGAGCTCTTGAGGAAAAAAATAAGAAGAAAAATAAGATCTATGGGGGGAAAGCTTGGAAAGGGAATTAAAACATTGGCACAAAAAGAATAAAATCTTGCCCAAATATCAAACTCCCTGAAAATAGAATGGAACAAACAGAATAAGACAATAAGAACTAGTAAAACAAAGTCAAGAGACAGAAAAAAAATTGGGGCAGGTAGGTGGCACAATGAATAGAGCACTGGCCCTGGAGTCAGGAGGACTGAGTTCAAATCCAGCTTCAGACACTTACCAGCCGTGTGACCTTGGCCAAGTCACTTAACCCAAATTGCCCTTCCTTCCCCTCTCCAAAAACAAAAAAGAGACAGAAAAAATAGAAGACAATGTAAGATATCTCATGGCAAAAACAACTTACTTGGAAAACAGATTGAGGAGAAAAGATTTAAGAATCATTGAACTTTTTAAATTCTATGATGAAAAAAAAGGAGCCTAGACATCATTTTCCAAGAAATTATAAACTGCCCAGATTTTTTTTAAAGAGGTCAAAGTAGAGATCGAAAGAATCTATCAGTGATCTCCTAAAAGAAACTCCAAAATGAAAACTCCCCAAAATATTATAGCCAAAATGCAGAACTCCCAGTTCAAGGAGGAAATACTTCAAGCAGCCAGAAAGAAATAATTCAAATACCATAGAACTGCAGTGGAGCTCCTACAAGGTTTAGCAGTTACCACAAAAAAGGAGCAGAAAGCTCGGAATATAATATTCTGGAAGGCAAAAGAACTAGGATTGCAACCAAGAGTAACTTCCCCTGCAAAACTGAATATAATCTTTCAGGGGAAGAAACAGATATTTAATGAAATAGAAGACTTTCAAACATTCTTGATGAAAAGACCAGAGCTGAATAGAAAATTTGACATTCAAACACAAGATTAAATAAAAGCACGAAAAGGTAGATGAATATAAAAGCATAAGGGATAAAATAAGGTTAAAGTGTTCATATTTTTATATGGAGAGATGATATATCTAACTCCTCAAAACTTTATCATCATGGATTTTAGAGGGAGTCTAATTAGACAGAGGGCTTGGGTGTGATCCCACTGTGTTTGCATAATCTCAAAAGAAGAAGTAGGAAGAGTAGGGAAGAGATATGCACTGGGAGATAGGGAAAGGGAGAGGAAGAATGGGGGAAATTATCTCACATAAATGAGGTATGCAAGAATGGAGAAGGCAGTGTGAGGGAGTGGGCAACACCTGGACTTCATTCTTGTCTGAACTGGTTCAGGGAGAAAAGATTAAACACACACACACAAGTAGGTACAGAAATTTATCTTACCCAACAGGGAAGTAGGAGGGAAAGAGGTTAAGAGAAAGTTAAAGACAGGGTAAAAAGAAAAGGATAAACATAAGAGACTAGGATGGAGGAAAATATACAGTTAGCAATTATAAGTGCAAATGTGAATGGGATGACCTCACATAAAGTGGAAGAGAACAACAGAATGGTTTAGAAACCAGAATCCAACCATCTATTGTTTACAAGAAATACATGAAACAGAAAGATACACACAGAATTAAAATAAAGGTACTATTATAGCTCAGCTGAAGTTAAAAAAAATAAAGGCAGGGGTGGCAATCATGATCTCTACAAAGCAAAAATAGACAAAAGAGACAGAGAGGGCAACTATTGAATTAATATCAATACTGGACATACTGGACATATATGTGCCAAATAGCATAGCATCTAAATTATATTTTTTATAAAGCAGCTTAATTAAATTTTAATTA
Organism: Gymnobelideus leadbeateri; assembly: GCA_011680675.1. Taxonomy (NCBI): domain Eukaryota; kingdom Metazoa; phylum Chordata; class Mammalia; order Diprotodontia; family Petauridae; genus Gymnobelideus; species Gymnobelideus leadbeateri. The sequence goes on from WOXC01009272.1 coordinate 325,861, forward strand.
TGTCAATTTCAAGTAGACAAAAGTAAAAATGTTAAATAGTTCATTTCAAATAGCCCTAAAATATAACCCTGATGAATGAGTCAATTCTATCTTAATCTATAATAAAATATTTTAAAAGTTGACTATTCCCAAATATTTATAATTCTGTGTAGCACATAATTTGCACATGTTAATTTTACATTCTAATATTATAAACATAATCTCAGTACTCAAAATTCTAAATAATCCAATACTGCATAATTATATTCAAAAGATATCAAAAGAGCAACTTCTGTATTGAAGTTTCTCATGTTATAAATAGTGAGAAAAAAATTTCTTTTAAAGGTAGCATATACAAACTATTCCCTGAACACAAATGAACATATTCTGATTATGATGCATGGATTACAATTTGTATTGTTAGAAGGAACTCCTGAATTGAGGAGATCAAAGATTGATTTGAGTATTAATACTGCATTCATCTAATATCACTAAGGAATTAAATGTTTCACATAGATGAACTTGCCAGATAACTTAAGCTTTCTCTTTTAAACACTGTGTGTGTGTGTGTGTGTGTGTGTGTGTGTGTGTGTGTGTGTATTGAGTAGGAGAGCAAGAAAAACATTTTTGGTTTCTAAAATAGCATCTAAATTCTTGAAGGAAAAGTAGCAAAACCTAAGCCAGCTTCACCATCACTGCAGCCATTCCAGAAAACACATGTATCCAGCTCTGACTTTGTAAGCTGACTTTCATTTGCCCACCTTGTTTCACTCAGGACTGTTATTTGGATGTGACACCTGCTGGTTTCCCTCACAACAGAGCTGTTCTCTTTCAAGTCTACTGGATTTCATGTTGTCCATAAGTGTGAACACATTCCATGTACCAATGGTGAATGCAATCATCTTTGCAAAAATGCTTGTACATTTTTTGTGTGTTTCAACCACAGGGTGGGATCCACATCTGCCTAGGTAAGCAGGACAAGATGGGGTGGAGAAGACAATTTTTAGGGCACCTTTTCTTTTTTGGGGGGGAGGGCAGTTGGGGTTAAGTGACTTGCCTAAGGTCACACAGCTAGTGTTAAGAGTCTGAGGCCGGATTTGAACTCAGGTCCCACTGCATCACCTAGCCGCCCCTAGGGCACCTTTTATAGTCCCTTCCTTACACCAGGAGGTGAGCAGTCCTTCAAAATGACTGCTCAGACCCCCAGGGGGCTGCCAGAGTCCACTGTTGCTTCTGTCCATGGAGAAAATGACCCTATGGCTTGGGCCACCTGTCTTCAGGGTTGTGACTACAGTTCCCATCTGCACCTGCTATTTTGTCACTTGCCGATCACTACAGCACTTTGAGGTAGGTAAAAATGGTATGGGTGATGTCTTTTGATTGTCACATAAACTATTTTTTTTAAGTGAGGCAGAGTTGCACAAAGCCATCAGCCTCACTCTCTCTTCCAGAGTCATTGAAGTCCAGTGGCAAGACAAAGTCAAGACAACTGGTGACGGCCTGGGATGCAAGGGATGACCTTGATACCTTTGGCATCTAGCCAAGCTCTAAATACTCCACAGCACCTGCTTCAGCCTCCTCCATAGCCCTTGGAACAAATTGTTCTCATTTGCCCATTCCACTGGGGAAGGCTTCACGTGTTGGAATAGATACCCCATTAACTCCCTGAAGGATTTGAGACCCTTTGATTACCCTCAACCTGGTTTAGCAATCTTGCTGAAACAGTTTGCTGGGGTGTGACCACTTCTCATGCTATAACTTCTTGAAGTCGCAGGAGAGTTCAGTGGTAGGTGGACACCAAGAGTGGGAAGCAGCCCTGAAAAGGGCTCAGCAGCCCTCACACCAGAGATACTAGTCTTCCCTGAATACAGCTTCCACCCCTAGTAATTTTGGCACAGGGTAAGAAATAAAGAAGCTCATCAGTGGAATAGGTACACAATATACAGAGGAAAATGAACACAGTTACCTGGTATTCAATAAACCAAAATATCCTAGCTATTGGGGCAAGAAGTCACTATTTGACAAAAACTGGTGAGAAAACTGGAAAGCAGCTTGGCAGAAATTAAGTATAGACTAACATCTCACACCGTATACCATAGATTAACCATACACCATATACCAAGATTAACTCAAAATGGGTGCTTGATTTAGCCATAAAGGGTGATAGCATAAGCAAATTTGGGGAACATGGAAGAAATTATCTATCAGGTCTGTAACTAGTGGGAAAGTTCATGAACAAACAAGGAACAGAGAGGTTCACAGGAGCTAAAATGGATAATTTTAATTATTTTTTTTTAAAGCAATTGGGGTTAAGTAACTTGCTCAAGGTTACATGGCTAGTCATTATTTATGCGTGGGTGCTCATTTTCTGAGGCCGGATCTGATCTCAATTCCGAGGCCGTCGCTCTTACTCACTGCGCCACCTAGCCGCCCCTTTAGGGCAATCAGGGTTAACTTGCCCAAGGTTACTCGGCTAGGTTTTTGTTTGTGTGGATTAAGTGTCTGAGGCTGGCTTTAATTATATAGTATTAAAACATTTTTGTACAAACAAAACCAAAACAACAAAAATAAGAATGAAAGCAGGCAACTGGGGAAAATTTTTTTTCAGCATGTTTCTCTGATAAAGGTCTCATTTGTAAGATATATAGGGAAATGAGTCAAATTTATAAGAATAAGAGACATTCTCCAATTGATGGTCAAAAATGAATAGATTGTTTTCTAAGGAAGAAATCGAAACTATCAGTAGTCATGTGAAAAAATAAATCACTAATAATTAAAGGAATGCAAATTAAAACAACTCTGAGGTTCCACTTCATACCCATCAGGTTGGTTAAGATGACAAAAAAGGAAAATGACAAATACTGGAGGAAATGTAGGGAAATAGGTACACCCATGCACTGCTGGTGAAGTTGTGAACTAGTTCAACCATTCTGTAAAGCAATTTGGAATTGTGCTCCAAAAGCTATCAAAATGTACATTTCCTTTGATATAGTGGGGGGGTGGGGGGGAGGCAAGAGGTCCATAACCCAAAGAGATTAAAGAGAGAGAAAAAGGCTCTTATGTGCAAAAATAGTCATAGTTACAGAGTATGGCATAATTTCCCGTAATGTAGCAAAGAAATGGAAACTGAGGGGATGCCCATTAATTGGGGAATGGCTTATCTTATATAAATGTGATGGAATATTATTGTACTATAAGAAACAATGAAGGAGATGATTTCAGAAAAACCTAGGAAGACTTTTATAAACTGATGCAGAGTGAAGTGAGCAGAATCAGAACAATTTTTACAGTAACAACAATATAATAAAGATAATCAACTTTAAAAGACTTTGTAACTGATAAACAGAATGACCAACCACAATTCCAAAGACTCACAATGAAACACACTCTTACTACCCACCTCCAGACAGGGCTAATGAACTCAAAGTGCAGAATGAAGTGTATTACCTTCTCTTTCTTTTTTCTTCTTTTTCTTTCCTTCTTTCAGACATGAATAATGTGGCTATTTGTTTTGCATGACTATACATATTTGTAATGAGTTTTGCATTCTCAATGAGGGAGAGAGGGAAGTAAAGAATTTGGAACTGAAAATTAAATTTAAATTAAATTTTGAAAAACATAGGGCATATAAATGATAGAATACTATCGTGTACTCATCTTAACCTCTTATAATCTGGCTTCTGACCTTATTGTTCCACTGAACCTTTTCTCTCCAAAGTGACTAATGGTCCCTTAGTTGTCAAACCCAATGGCCTTTTCTTCTTGACCTCCCTGCAGCTTTTGACACGTTTGATCACTCTTTCCTCCTTGATACTCTCTTCTCTCCAGGATTTTGAGACATTGCTCTCTCTTGGTTTTCTTTCCACCTATCTGACTGTTCCTTCTCTGTCTCCTTTGCTGTGTCCTCTTCCAGATCATGCCCTCTAACCATGGGTGCTCTCCAGGGTTCTGTCTGGGGTCCTTTTCTCTTTTCCCTCTATACTATATAATCTCTATGCTGCTAATTCTCAAATCTACCTTTCCTTTCTCTCTACTGATCTCCAGTCTCTCATGTCCTCTTAGGCATCTCAAACTGGATGTCCAGTAGACATCTTAAATTCAATATGTCCAGAACAGACCTAATTAATTACCTTTCCTCCTAAATCCTAACCCCCTCCAGCCTTCCCTATCACTGTAGAGGGCAACCCCACCCTCCTGTTAGGGACCCTGAGCTTATCTTTTTGAGTTGTCTTATTTTCCAGAAACACCAGACCCAGAGTATGGAGGAGGCCTGAATGTGTTAAGGACGAGGCCCCCCAGTTGACATAATTTGTTGTTTGCGCTCCAAGCTGGATACCCTGTGTGTCCTTGAGAGGTAAGACAGGCACTAGCCAGTCTGTGCCAGACAGAAAATGCTTGTGTAGCTGGGGTCTTTTGCTGGACCCTCCTGTTTTCATAGTCTAGTGGTTCTCAAGGGAAAGAATTTGGCTGTTGCCTTAGGGAGAGGCTACTTCACGTTCCCCCCACCCATGCTCCCTTACTGTTTTTTCCTTTTTGTTATACTGTCATAAATATGCAAATTTCTGTAAGGATTGTCAACTCTTTGGGTCCCATGTGCATGCTCCTTTCTTTTGTAATAAACCTGGTTTTCACATAAGTCTCCTGATGAGATTGCCTGTTGACATCCCTCAGGGTGGAAACTTAGGGATCATCCTGAGCCCCTCACTGTCTCTTACCCAGCAAGTCTAAGCTGTTGCCAAGGCTGTCAGTTTTACCCTCTTCGACATCTCTCAAATACATTCCCTTTTCTCCTCTGATGCTGCCGCCCCTCTAGTGCAGATCCTCACCCCTTCATTCTGGACCATGGTAATACCTGCTGCTGGGGCTGCTGCCTCAGGTCTCTCCCCACTCCAATCTGTCCTCCATTCAGCCACAACAGTGATTCTTCTAAAACACAAGCTTGCTCATTTAACCCTCCCTCCCCCCCCACACACACACTCAATAAACTCCAATGGCTTTTGTTGCCTCTAGGAGCAAATATAAAATGCTCTGTTCAGCATTCAGAGCCCTTCCTAACTTAGTCCCTTCTCACCTCTCCTGCCTTCTCACACCTTGCTCCTCCAACACCCAGTGACTTTGGCCTCCAGGCTGCTCCTCTAACAAGACACTCCATCTCTCTGCTCCAGGCATTTTCTTTGGCCATCCCCCATCCCTGGAAGGCCCTTCCCCTTTTGCTCTGACTACTTTCCTTCCTGGTTTTCTTTAAGTCCCAACCAAAATTCCACCTCCTACAGGAAGCCTTCCCCAACCCCTCTTAATTCTATCACCTTCCCTCTGTTAATCATTTCCTGTGTATCCTGTCTATAGCTTGCTTTATACATATTTATCTGCATGTGGTCTCCCCTATTAGATTGTAAGCCCTTTGAGGGCAGGGACTGTCTTTTGCCTCTTTTTGTGTCCGCATCACTTAGCACAATGCCTGTCACATAGTAGATGCTTTTTAAATGTTTATTAAACAGAACTGAATTGCTGAACTCATCATCATAATAACCAATTGGGATTCCAGAGGACCAATGACGACACAGAAGAATGAAGAATGAGACAAATATTTTTCTGAATATGACTAATGTGGAAATTTGTTTTGTTTGACTATATGTGTGTAATATAAGTTTTATTTTTCTTGCCTTCTCAGTGGGGGTGGGGATGGAAAGATGAGAAGAGGGATCTTGGCTATTTTTAAATGCATATGTAATATAGAATTGTGTTATAAAACATGAACATATGTATATATTAAGAAAGCTTGGGGGGCGGCTAGGTGGCGCAGTGAGTAGAGCGCCAGCCCTGGAGTCAGAAGGACCTGAGTTCTGAGCCGGCCTCAGACACTTAACCCACACAAACAAGAACCTAGCCGAGTGACCTTGGGCAAGTTACTTAACCCCAATTGCCCTAAAAGGGGCAGCTTGGCGGAGCAGTGAGTAAGAGCGCCGGCCTTGGAATTGGGATAACCCGAGATCAAATCCGGCCTCAGAAAATGAGCACCCACACATAAATAATAACTAGCCATGTAACCTTGAGCAAGTTACTTAACCCCAATTGCTTTAAAAAAAAAAAAAAGAAAGCTTGGAAATTCTGATCAATACAATGGCCAACCACAATTCCTGAGGATTCATGATGAGGCGAGCTGCCCACCTCCTGACACAGAGATGATGAAGAATTCAGTACAGATTGAAACATACTTTTTTAGACATTGCTAATGAGAAATTTTATTTTGCTTGCAGCAGAGTGGTTGTTGTTCTAGCTTTCTCAAGGTGGGTGGTGGGAGAGAAGTGGGAAGGAAAAAAGATTAATCTTTGTTTGAAAATAAAATTTAATTTAAAAAAAGAACCATTTCCCAAATGCAATCTAGCTTTCTTGTGTCTTCTTATTCCTTTCTGGACCCAGATCATCTGGACCCAGCCATAGAGCTTGCCCAATACATATAAACTCAACAAGCTGCCAGCTACAATTCACGTAATATATCAATGTATCTCATTATTTGTTGTTGTTTAGTTATGTCCGACTCTTTGTGACCCCATTTTGGTTTTTCTTGGCAAAGATACTGTAGTGGTTTGACATTTCCCTCTCCAACTTATTTTACAGATGAGGAAACTGAGGCAAACAGGGTGAAGTGACTTGCTCAGGGTCACACAGCTAGGAAGTGTCTGAGGCTGGATTTGATCGAGGAAGATGAAGTTTTCCTGACTTCAGGCCTAGCACTTCCCCACCCAATGAGAAGACAAGTAATATGGCACCCATTATACATGTAAAGTCATACAAGATATCTTTATATTAGCCATGTTGCACTATGGCACCACCTAGTGGCCTGTCTCATTAGCAGCTAACATATAGCACTTTAAATTGCACAAAGTACTTTACATATATAATCTCATTGCAGTAGATGCTATCCCCATTCTACAGATGAAGAAATTGAGGCTGACGAGGGTGAAGTCACTTGCCCAGGGTCACACAGCTAGGAAATGTCTGAGGTCAGATTTGAACTCAGGCCAAATTTAGATGGCTCCAAGTCCATCATTATTCACTCTGCCATCTCGTTAAGTTTCGAAGCTTTCCGTGTTGTTTTTGGTGCTTGATCAGCCAGCTTTCTGCAAATAGATTTATCTGGAGAACCTCACCATTGGTAGGGAATCTGGGCTCCACACAGAGCAGCCTTTCCAACATCAGCCAACGCCCTTGGCTAAGTACATTCCCCTCATTTGAAGCTTTGATAGACAGAGGGCCACTGAACAGTTATCTCTGTGGTCTAAGCTATAGGGGAGTCTTTCATGATCCTGATGTATGTCTGGGGGACATTTTTATTAGCATTTTTAAAAGCAGCATTTTCCCATAAGGACTCAAATTCTTCCCTGTAATTAGGTGGTCCTTTGTGGGGCTGGATGAGCAAAGAATCTTCCCTTCTTTGACATAGCTTTTATGTTTTTGTTTGTTTTTAACTTTTTTTTTTTTAAGTTCCAAATTCTCCCCCTCTCTGACCTGAATGAAGTACAAACACCTCCAGACCTACTCTGCAGAATCAACAAACAAGCCCTGGGGGCAACTGGTTGGGAGGCAGCCAAAGCTTCAGAAACTTTCACCTCAGGGACAGTGTGGGTGTTGAATAGCTAAGTAGGAGAAGGTTGGACAACCTTCCACTATCCAAGGATGCTAAGCACAGCCTTGCTAATCAGACAGTCCCAGGCTGTGACTACAGGGAGAAGTTATCACACACCTGGTTGTTGTACCTTAATAAAAGCGAGACAGAAGATCCCCAAGATTAAATTTAAAAAGTGGATTTTATAGGGGCGGCTAGGTGGCACAATGAGTAAGAGCGCCGGCCTCAGAGTTGGGATGACCTGGGATCGAATCCGGCCTCAGAAAATGAGCACCCACACATAAATAATGACTAGCCGTGTAACCTTGAGCAAGTTACTTAACCCCAATTGCTTTAAAAAAGAAAAACATTAAAAAAAAAGTGGATTTTATTACCTCGGAACACCGTGGGACTGCCGGGGTACATGGTCACCCAAATCAGACAGCATTTTGGCACAGTGTACAGGTTATATAGAGGTTCCATAGCCAGGTTACATAAGCTGAAACTACAGTGATGTAAGCTGAAACTCCAATGATTGGTCAGTGTACACTTGAAACTACAATTAGTGATTGGTCAGTATACATTTGAATTTCCCTCTGGCTCGAAACCCTAGGCTGGGTCTCCCACCTACAGATTAATCTAGGGTAAGCAAGGGGTGGGGGTTCTGCCTGTTTACAGATTAAGCAAGGTGGAGTTCTCTGTTTTACAAATCTATTAAGGAAAGGTTGGGCTGCCTGTTTTACAACAAGGGAAGGGTGAGTGGATTTGTGTCTGACCTTCGGGAAGGGCAAAGTGACGAATCAAAGGGGGAAGGGCATAGTGGAGCTGGGTCCAACCCTGGTGAGTGCAATAGCAGAGGGCTGGGGAACTTGAAGGCAAAGAGGACAGCTATAGTCTGCAACCACTGGAGTGACTACAGAGGGTAAGAGCATTTGTGGGACAATGTAACTGGGGGCCCTAGCCATGGCTTGGAGGTGGAGAAGAGTATCTAAGGCTGGGCCTGGGAACCGAGCTCAGAAAATAACAGTAAGAAGGACTGAGACTTAGGGCATCATTCCCCACACATTAGAACTGGATTATCATAACCACTGCTAAAAACAAAATAAACACAATTAAAATTAAAATGAATAAGCAAAAAAGAAAGAACCCAACCATAGATAGCTGCTATAGGGATAGAGAAGATCTGAGTTAATATTCAGAGGAAGATAGTGGAGTTAAACACACACACACACACACACACACACACACACACACACACAACCCCTCCTTTTTCAATGAGAATTGTCAAATGATCCCAAGTTCAAAAAAGAGTTTTTGGAAGAACTTTAAGAGGACTTTAAAAATGAAATAAGAGAGGTAAAGAAAAAAATTAGAAAAAAAAAGTCATCTAAGAAAATCAAGAAAATTGTGAAAAGAAAGTCAACTAGAAATAGAGAATCAAAAACTTAAGAAAATAATTCCTTGAAAACTAGAATTGGGCAAGGGGAATCTAATGATGCTCTAAGACACCAAGAAACAATAAAAATAAAATCGAAAGAATAAAAAAATAGGAGAGAATGTAAAATATTTCATCAGAAAAAAAAAACTGATCAGGAGAACAGATCAAGGAAAGTTAATATAAGAATAGATGTACTACCTGAAAGGTACAATAAAAAAAAAAGAGAATCTTAATACAATAGGACAAGAAATTAGCAAGGAAAATTGTCCTGAAGTTCTAAAACAAGAAGGAAAAACAGAAAAGGAAATCCACCAATCAACACTTGGAAGGGATCACAGGAGAAAAACTTATAGGAATAGCATAGCCAAGTTTCAAAGCTCCTGGGTTAAGGAGAAAATATTGCAAGCAACAAGAAAAAAAACAATTTAAATATAATGGAGCTACAATAAGGATTACACAAAACATAGCAGCTACTATGTTGAAGGATCATAGGACTTGGAATACTATATTTCATAGAGCAAAAGTGCTGGGGTTATGACCAAGGTAACTTAACCAGCAAAGTTAAGCATAATCCTGAATGGGGAAAAAATCAATATTTAATAAACTGAAAGACTTTCGGGTTTTTTGTGAGGGTAAAAATCAGCAGAACTTAATGGAAAATTCAACATATGAGATCCAAGAGAAATATAGATAAACATTAAAGAATAAGGGACCCAATAAGATCAAATTGTTTACTTCTTATATGTGAAAATGCTCTCAGTACTCTTATGACTGTCAGCATTATCTGAATAGCTTGAAAGAAAGGCTTCTATAATGGGGTGGTTCTAAAAAAAATTAACTGTAGGGAAAGATAAAAATGAGTGATTATCTCCTACAAATGAGGCATGAAAGGAAGAAATGAGAAACAGAAGAAGCAAGTGGGGGAGAAGGGCAGGTACTGTTGGAATCTTACTTTCATTGGAAATGGCTTAGAGAGGGAACAACACATATGCCTTTAGAAGGATATAGAGGTCTTCTAAAGTCTTCTAAGAGGGTGAGGAGATAGGATATGGGAAGAGGATGAGGTAGGAACTCCTAGAGAGGTGGGTAGGTTAGGGAACAGGAGAGCAAAGTAGTGAGAAGTTGTAAATTGGAGAAGTGAGGAGGGATAGGATAAATATCCATTAACATTACCCAACAAGAATAGAATGGAGAATTTGGAAAGCAATAAAAAACCAGAACTCATCTTACCTCTCAGACCTACCAGTCTTTCAAAATTCTCTCTCATCCATTCCACGTATTCAATTAGTTTCCAAATACTGTCATTTCTATCTGAATAACACCTTTTGTATCTGTTCCTCTCTCGTTACTCTCATAGCCAGTGCCCTAGTTAGGGATCTTATTACCTCTTCCCTAGATGGTTGCAAGAACCTTCTAACTGGTCTCTCTGCCTCATCTCTCCCTGCTTCAACTCCTCCTCCATGTGGCTGCCAAAGTGATTTTTTATTTATTTATTTTTTTTAACTTCTGGTTTACATCATTCATTTCCACCAGATTCTGAGTTACAATTTTTCCCCCATTTTTTCCCTACCCACCACCCCAGAATAGCAGTGCCACTAGATATCCCCTCATCCAATCTGCTCTGTCCCATATCTTCTCCCATACCCCCTTTGACTTTGCCATTAGGGCAAGGTGAATCTCTGAGCCCCAATGCCTGGACATCTTATGAAACATTTAATTTTAAAACTTCGATTTTCAGATCCATTCCCTTCCTCCCTTGTCACCCACTCCCTCTGAGAAGATAAGCAATTCAGTATGTGTTGTACATGTATAGCTATACAAAACATTACCATAGTAGATATATTGTAAAAGACTGCTTATATTACCCTCCTACCTATCTCACCTCCCACCTGGTCCATTCCCTACTTTGATCCTGTCCCTCTTTGATAGTGGGTACTTCCAACCTCCCCTCTCCCCAGAATGCCCTCCCCTCCATCATCCCCCCTCTCATCCCCCTTTCCCCTACTCTCCTGCAAGGTGAGATGGGATAGGATAAATAGAGTGATAGGGATAGTGAGGAAAAATAGGATGGAGGGAAATATACAAGTAATTATAGCCTAGAATGTAAATGATATGAATTTACCCATAAAACAGAAAATGATAGCAGATTAAAAATTTGAATTCAACAATATGTTGCTTTCAGGAAACACAATAAAAATGAGAGATATACACTAAGATAAAATAAAGGGCTGGAGTAGAAGTTATTATGTAGAAAAAGCAGGGGTAGTAATTATGATCTCATACAAAGTCAAAGTAAAAATAGGTTTAATTAAAAGAGAAAAGCAGGGAAACTAGACTATGTGTCACCAATATTATTCAATATTGTTCTAGACCATTTAACGTAACAAGACAGTATAAAATACCTGAGAGTATAACAGCTAAAACAGACACAGGAACTATATGAACATAAACATAAAACACTTTTTATACAAAAAGTCAGATTTAAATAATTGAAGAAATATTTATTGTTCGTGGGTAGGTAAATCCAATATAATAAAAAATGACAATTTTATCTAACCTGTTTATTCAATGCCAGCCCAATTAAGTTACTAAAAATTATTTCATTGAATTAGGAAAAATAATAACACAGTTTATTTGGAATAACAAAAAGTCAGGAATTTCAAGAAACTAGGGAGAAAAGGTGTAAAGGAAGGAGATTCAGCAGCATCAGACATTAATATATATAATATAAAGTGAGAGCATTGTTGAAGTATAAAATGGATAATTTCTATTATTTTAAATTAAAATTTTCTGGAGTAGCTCTAGGTGGTGCAGTGAATAGAGTACCAGCCCGGGAGTCAGGAGGACCTGATTTCAAATCCAGCCTCAGACACTTAACACTTACTAGCCACGTGACTTTGGGCAAGTCACTGAACCCCAATTGCCCTGCCTTCTCCCCTCCAAAAAGCAAAAAATAAAAAATAAAAAAAATAAAATTTTCTCATAAATAAATCCAATCTATGAGAATAGAAGTAATGCAGAAAATTGGTGGAAAAAAACCTTCATAGACAATCTCTCAGATAGGATGTGATTGTGTTGGAATACTGCTGTGGTGTAGGAAATGATGTAGGTTGATTTAGAAAAACATGGCCAGACTTGGACCCATGAAGGAAGATGTTCTCCACCTCCAGAGAAAGAGATAACAAGCAGAAATATAAATAGTACAGTCTTACATATATGGGTATGAGTGTATATGTGTATATATGTGTATGTTTATAGATATCTGTGTGTCTTTGTGTGTATCCATATTTAATTGTAGGTTTCTTTAGGGCAAGGGAGGGTGGAGGCAGAAAACAAAAATAAAGTTAAAAGTACACAGCAGAGAACAAAAGAAAACCTAGAAGGAAGCAAAAAAAAAAAAGCTAGGTACCTTTGAAAACAATGTGTAGTTTTTATTATATAGGTTTTCTTAAAATGAAATTTTATTATTTATATTTAATCCTCTCTTATGGTCTGCTGTGTACATGGAAATGTTCCTCTTTTCCCCCTTGTTTTGTATTTAAGTTTAAAATAAATTTTAAAATTTATTTAAAAAAAAGAAATTATCAAGGAAAACTTCCCCAATATCCTTGATCTAGAAGGTAAAGTAGAAATGGAAAGAATCTACTGATCATATCCTGAAATAGATCCCAAAATTAAAATTTCTAGGAATATTGTAGCCAGATTCTTGAGTTCCAGGTCAAGAAGAAAATACTGCAGGCAGCTAAAGATAAACAATTCAAATTCCATGGAGTCATAGTCAGGATCACACAAGATTTAGCAGCTTCCATATTAAAGGAGTGGAGGGTTTAGAGTATGATATTCCAGAAGGCAAAGGAACTAGGGTTACAACCAAGAGTAAACTACCCAGAAAAGCTGAATATAATCCTTCAGGGAAGGGAATGGATATTTAATGAAATAGAGGACTTTCAGGCATTTCTACTGAAAAGAACAGAGTTAAATAGAAAATTTGACAAACACAAGACTCAAGAGAAGCAAAAAAAGGCAAACATGAAAGGGACTCAAGGTTAAACTGTTTACATTCATATATGAGATGATTCATGTAACTCCTAAGAACTTTATTACTATTATTAGGGCAGTTAGAAGGAGTTTACACAGACAGAGGGTATGGGTTTGAGTTGATTGTGTTGGAATGATCTAAAAAAAAATGGAGGGGTAAGACAGAGGGATGCACTGGGAGAAGGGTGAAGGAAGAAGTAGAATGAGGAAAATTTTCTCACATAAAAAAAGGCACACAAGGAATAGGTTTTACAGTAGAAGGGAAAATTGTGCAGGGGTAGGGGGAGTATAGCAGGCAATGCTTTAACCTTACTCTCATCAGAACTGGTTCAAAGAGGGAAGAAGTTGTTTATAGAAACCTGTCTTACCCAATAGGGAAATTGGGGGGGGGGGGGGACAAAAGAAAGGGGAGAGTAATAAAAGAAAGAGTAGATTAAGGGAGGCAGCAGTTAGAAGTAAAATAGACTTTTTTGCAGGGAGAGGGCAATTGGGGCTAAGTGACTTGCCCAAGGTCACATGGCTAGTTTTTGTGTTAAGTGTCTGAAGTTGAATTTGAACTCAGGTCCTCCTGACTCCAAGGCCAGTGCTCTAATCACTATGCCACCTAGCCACCTGACTTTGAAGGTAGAACAAAATAAAAAGACAGAGAGAAGAAACAGAATAAAATGGGATAGAGGGAAACACATAATTTGTAATAATAACTGAATATGAATGAGTTCACCAATAAAATTAAAGCAGATGGCAGAATGAATTAGAAATTAGAATCCAACAAGATGCTCTTCATAAGAGACATACTTGAAATATAAAGACACACAAATAGTTAAAATAAAGAGCTGGAGCAAAATTTAATATGCTCCAGTTGGTGTAAAAAAGGTATGGGTAGCAATGATGATCTCAGGCAAAGAAAAAGCAAAAATAGAGCTAATTAAAAGAGATAATCAGGGAAACTACATTTTGCTAAAAGGTACCTTAGACAATGAAGTAATATAAAAAAATTTTACAGTAAGTTTCCTTAGTAAAGGCCTCATTTCTCAAATATCTATGGAATTGAGTCAAATTTATAAAAATACAAACCATTCCTCAATGGAAAAATGGTCAAAGTATATGAACAGGCAGTTTTCAAATAAAGAAACCAAAGCTATCTATAGCCATGTGAAAAAAAATGCTCTAAATCACTATTGATTATAAAAATGCAAATTAAAAGAACTCTGAGGTACCACTTCATATCTATCAGATTGGCTAATGACATAAAAAGAAAATGATAAGTATTGGAGGGGATGTGTGAAAATTGGGACACTAATGCATGGTTGGTGGAGTTGTGAACTGATGAAACCATTCTGGAGAGGAATTTGGAACTATACCCAAAGGGCTATAAAACTCTTCATACCCTTTTACCCAGCAATACCACTATCAGGTCAGTATCCCAAAGAGATTAAAAGGGGAAAAAGGAAAAGGATCTATATGTACAAAAATATTTATAGCAGCTCTTTTTATGGTGGCAAAGAATTAGAAATTGAGGGGATGTTCATCATTTGGGGAATGGTTGAACAAGTTGTGGTATATGAATGTGATGAGATATTCTTGTACTATAAGAAATGATGAGTAGGATGGTTTCAGAAAAACCTCGAAATACATTACATGAACTGATACAAAGTGAAGTAAGCAGAACAAGGAGATCATTGCATAATATTCCTGTTACTGTGGATGACTTAGCTATTCTGATCATACAATGAGCCAAGATTATTCCAAAGGACACATGGTAAAAAAATGCTTTCCACCTCCAGAGAGAGAACTAAAGAACTCTGAGTGCAAATTGAAGTAAAATTTTCTCACTTTATTTTTTTTTTGCAGTATAATTAATATGGAAATATGTCTTGCAATTTCACATGGATAATTGATATCGTACTTCTTGCCTTCTCAGTGGGTGGAAGGGGGAGTGGGATGGAAAAAGAGAATTTAAAATTCAAAATTTAAAAAGAAAAGAATATTTTAAAATAAATAACAAATAAAAAATAAATAAGTGAAAAAATCACAAATTAAAAAATAATAATTTTTTATTTAGCTCCAGTCCCAGAAAGTCTAAATGAGAGGTTTTGGATGAGTATGAAGGATATGGCCTGAATTCTGAGGTCCAGGGAGAGATGATCCAGCAGGAAATGAGACTAAAGATGTTTTAGTGAAGGGAGAGATGGTGACAATGGAAGGGAGATCTTGACAGTCACTTGAGTTATTCTTTTCTGAGTTAGACTGGTGTGGTAAAACCTAAGAAACCATGAGCAGCCTTCTCCCTCCAGCCTCACTAACCTTTCTGTCCTAAACATATCCATAAAAAATGTGCTTACCACTGTGCTACACACACACACACACACACACACACACACACACACACCATAAAAAAGGCATGCACAAAAACCAAAAACCATGACCATAGAGTTGAAAATGTGTTGGTTAGCTTCCTGGGCAATCTGACAAAAGAGTGTTAATACTTCTTGACACAATTAGGTGGAGATGTCAGATAGGCTGCTGGTGATAAAGCTATAAAGGTCAGGAGAGTCGTCAAGACAAAAATATAAATATAGGAGTCATCTGCATAAAGGTGCTAATTGAACCTGTAAGTATAGATGGAGTCAATAAGGGGGAGAGTGTAGGGAAAAAAGAGCCAAGAACAGAGTCTTGGGGGATGCCTACATTTAGGGTGCAGGATCAGGAAGAGAAGATAGTAAAGTGCCAGTCAGAGAAGTAGGAGAAGTCAGGAAAGAAAGAAGGGATGAGCTGAGGGCACAGAAGTGTAGGAAACCCAGAACTGGGAGAAGTCACTGGATTTGGAGAGTGGGTGACCTTTGAGAAAGCACTTGAATAAGGTGTTGGGGCATGAAATCACAACATAAGGAGTTAGAGAGTTGTGAAGAAGTAGGGGCAAGAAATTTGGTTGAAATAGGAGCCAAAGAGAAAGTGATTTGACATGGTAGATGGTTCAGAGATAAGAGACTAGAAGAGTTCTGTGCATGTTTGTTAACTGAGAGGTTTGATCCAGTGGAGGAGAGATTAAAGATGCTAGAGAACTAGGGGATGATCAATGGAGAAAGATTCCAGAGGAGACTGGAAGGGATGGAATTGGCTTTGCCAAGCAAAGGGGCCATCTCACCCTACAGGATACCAAGAAGAGAGGGAGAAGAGGTCTTCCCACTTTCCCCAGGAGTTCTACTACTCCCATCAGCCACTGGGCCATTTCAATCAATCAATCAACAAACATTTATTAAACCCCTACCATGTGCCAGACACTATGCTAAGTGTTAAGCTAAGGATACAAAAGAGAGAGAGAGAGGAGAGAGAAAGAAAGAGAGAGAGAGAAAGAGAAAGGCAAAAGTCAGTCCCTGCCCTCAAGGAGCTTACAATCTAATTGCAGAGTCTACATGAAAATAAATATATACAAAGCAGGTGTAGCAGCAAGCACCCCAGTATCCCCAGGGTGACTGCCAACATAGGTTCTTAGATCTGCTTTTGTAAAGGAAAGCAACTCAAAATGGGTTAACAAGCTTACTTTAATCAGACAAACATATATTACCTAGCTCAGGGGGAAAAGGTCAGCACCCCAAACTTCAGAGTTACAGAACTTACAGATCAAACAGACAGGCTTCCAAACTGTCCACCCATTATATCAATACCAAATCACAGTTACCAGAGACGGAAGCATCAACATCTGGGTTTTCAAAGCCAGGGGGCTCTCAATGGCTGCCCAGAGTCTCATCTGGTCAAATCACACAACACTTCTCAAAGTGAGCCCCAAAGCAAAGCCTCAAATCAGGGACTACATAGTCTTCTCCTGGCTCAGAGAATGCAACCACACTCTTGACCCACTGCCCAATCACACAGCATCAAGGTGTGGTCATTCCTGAAAACCAAGCCTCCTACCACAGGCTCCATGTGACCACATTCAGCCTATTAGGAGGCAGAGTACATTCTCAAATCACGGAAGGTTCACAGAGTCACCCAAGTCAATCAAAGTCTCTTAAGCCAATCAAAGGGCCTATGGGCAGGGAAGATCTTCAAATCTTCATGTCCATTACTGCAGGCCATAAACAGGATAAATAAGAAATAATTAACAGAGGGAAGGCAGCGATTATAGGAGCTGCAGGTTCAGAGCTTTTACAGGATAAGTTTGATGTTTCCTTGACATGGAGATCAGGGGGGATTCATGGGTGTGGGTAGGATTGCACCCTTGAGAAACAGAAAAGCAGAAGCAACAAGTCAGGAGGACTCTGTTCAAATCCAACCTCAGACACTTACTAGTTATGTGATCCTGGGGAAGTCATTGAACCTCAGTTGCCAAGAAAGAAAGAAAGAAGGAAAGAGAGAGAGAGAGAGAGAGAGAGAGAGAGAGAGAGAGAGAGAGAGAGAGAGAGAGAGAAAGAAAGAGGAAGGAAGGAAAGAAGGAAGGAAGAACAGAAATAGCAAGAGGGTCAGACCCTCTTAATACAGGGGCCTCAAGGAACCAAGGAAAAGCACAGGCAGAGAGATGTCACTGACTTCCCTTTCCAAAAGTATTTCCTCGAGTTTTTCTTCCCTTGTCTTCCTTCCTCCTTCTCTTCTTTCTTTTTTCTATTCTAATCCACAAAAGTGCCTCTGTACAGAGGAGAACTCAGGGGTACTGGGGGAGGGACTCCAAAGGACAACTATGAGAGGACAATCTCAAAACATTTTCAATTCATTTGCTGTGTCCAGTATTCAGTTCCTGGTTTGGTTTTGGTTCTGGTTCTGGTTTGGGTTTTGATTTTGATTTTTCACTTGTTTTTCAAAGAGGTCGCTCTCCTAGTCAATAAACTCCACTGGCTCCCTTTCACCTCCAGTATTAATTATAAATTATATATGATACATAAATATTTAATAAAATAAATATAATATAATGCATATTTTATATAACATATAAATTATAATTATGAAATCCTCATCTTGGCATTCAAAGCCCTTCCTATCCCGGCCCCTTCCTACCTTGTTAGTCTTACATCTTTGCCCTCTCCATGGGCTCCAAGAGCCAGTAACTCCTGGCTCTTCCCTCCCCAAGGTCCTTCACCCATCTTCTGACTTCAAGCATCTTGCTCAACTGTCCCTCAAGAGAGGAAATCTCTCCTTCCTCATCTCTACCTTCTGGCTCCCCTGGGCTGCTTTCAAGTCCCAGATGAAATGCCACTTTTCACCAGAAGTCTTACCTTATCTCTTTTTAACACTAGCACCTTCCTTCTGTTGTTCAGCTCCGATTTCTCCCGAATAATAGCTTATTTGTGCCTTTGTTTGCAAGTTGCATGTAAATACCTTGTGAACAGGGATGATTTTTTTTTTGGCCTCTTTTTGTATCTCCAATGCTTAGCACAGTGCCAGGCACATAAACACTTATTGACTTGACTTGTTGACTTGTTTGGAGACCTTAGAGATCATCCCCACTGTCTCTCCCTCCAGCTAGGCAAGTAAGCTCTGTCCAGGAAACTGATTCAATAAAAAGAAACAGAAATAATCAATCCATCAACATTTATTAAGCATCTATGATATGTCAGGCACTGACATGCTAAGCACTGGGGATACAAAAATTGGCAAAAGACAGTTCTTGCCCTCAAGGAGCTCACAATCTATCGAAGTAATCAGTAGATACGTTTGTTCCAATACTCCATGAGATACCAAAGTTGCCTGTTCCTCTGTGTTCCTTCAGGCAGGTTTTGCTATGGCTCAGTCATTTTTCAGTCATGTCTGACTCTACATGACTCCACTTGGGATTTTCTTGGTAACAATACTGGAGAGGTTCGACATTCTTCAGACGAGCAATCAGAGGTCAACAGGATCAAGAGACTTGCCCAAGGTCACAGAGCTAGGAAGTGTCTGAGGCCAGATTTGAACTTGGGAAGATGAGTCTTCCTGACTCTAGGAGTGCACCACCCTAGGTAGGTCACTGGATGAAAAGCATCTCTTACCTCCCCTGGGAAAACACTTGAGAATCACAGACTCTTTTTTTTTTTTGGCTTTTTGGAGGGCAATTGAGGTTAAGTAACTTGCCCAAGGTCACACAGCTAGGTTTTTGTTTGTGTGTGTTAAGTGTCTGAGGCCAGATCCAAACTCAGGTCCCTCTGACTCCAGGGCAGATGCTCTACTCACTGCACCACCTAGCCACCCCCAAATTTTTACTTCTTTTTTTTTTTTTGGAGAATCACAGACTTTTAATGTTGGAAGTGACAATAGAGGAGCCCTAGCCCATTCCCCTTCTTCTTCAAGAAGTCTCATCTACCATTTCTGGGCCACTGTGACTGAGGTCTAAGTGGACAGAGGCTTGCTTTGAGTCAGAAGGGTGGAATTTGAGTTTCTTTTCTGTCACTCGCTTACTGCATGACAACAGGTCATTCACTTCACCTCTCTGAAACTCAGTTTCCTCATCTACAAAATGGGGAGTAATACCTGCAACCCTACTTCACAGGGATACTGTGAGGAAACTTTAAAGAACAATAGAAATATAAGCTGGTAGGGGTGGCTAGGTAGTTAGGCAGTGAATAGAGCACCAGCCTTAGAGTCAAGAGGACCTGAATTCAAATCCGGCCTCAGACACTTAACACAAAAACTAGCTGTGTGACCTTGGACAAGCCACTTAACCCCAATTGCCCTCCAAAAAACAAACAAACAAAAAGAAATATAAACTGTTACAACTGACCAGACTCTGCTTCAACACTTCCAAGGAACTCACTACTTCACAGGGTTGCCCAATTTCACTGCTGGACAGCTCACATTGCTAGAAAGCCCTTCCCTAGATGGCAGCATGGGGCAGCTAGGCATCGAAGTGGATAGAATGCTCAGTCTAGAGTTAAGAAGACTAATTTTTCCGAGTTCGAATCTGGCCTCAGCCACTTAATAGCTGTATGATTCAGGGCAAGTCCTTTCACCCTTTTTGTCTCAGTGTTCTCATCTATAAAATAAGCCAGAGAAGGAAATGGCAAACCAGTTTAGTATCTTTGCCAAGAATCAGACAGGACTTGAACAAGAAATGGCAGCACAATCAACCTTCACCATCTGTCCTGTAGAGAACAAATCTGATCCCTCTCCAGAGGACACAGCCCCTTCTCTATTCCATCAAGGCCCCCCATGAGCCATCTCTCTTCCAGGCCTCCCTCCATCTCTTTCCCCAGCTTGGGATGGGCACAACGGTCTTTTCTCCTTTCTTTCTCCTTTCCCTTCTCCCCTCACCATCACTGACAAGTTCCCATTGTTGATCTGGTAATATCTACCTGACTCAGTTGTTTATCCACCACTTCTACTCCCTCTTCCCTGTAAAAGACCAGAAAAGAGGAACCTAAACGGGGACTATCAGCTGATTAATAGCTTTACCCCAGGTTTGGGAAGGGGGGGAGGTGGATCTCATTATGAGCAACTGGGTTTGTGTGAAGGGGATTCTCAAGGAAATAGAGAAGTAGACCCAGTCCAGTTCCCTTGAAGGTACCATTTCCTCCAAAACAATTTTCCTCTGCCCCTTCCCTCCCTCCAAGGTAAAGTGAGGGAAAATGTCTCTCAGAAAATTTCTTTTTATTTTCTCTCATTAAATTTCAAATAGATCTTTGCCTGTACCTCTATTTTGCATGGCTTTTAAAAATTAATTTGTTCAAATTATAAGCATGTGGAAATCTGTTTTGTAGGACTATACATACTTGTGAAAGGTTTTATTTTTTCTTGCCTTCTCATTGCGTGGGGAAGGGGGGAGAGGGAAGGAGAGAATTCAGAACTGAAAAAAAATAGAATAAAAAGACTGCTTGAACCAGGAGAACTTTGGACATAATTACAGACACTTCGTATCTGTAATGACTAACTTTGATAGACTGGGCTCCTCTCAGCAACCCAAGGTTATAAGACAACTCCAAAAGACTCATGATGGACAGGATATTCACATCTGGAGAAAAGAACTGCAGAGTCTGGATGCAGATGGAAGCAAACGACTTGCTCTCTCTCTTTTGTGTTTTTCTTTGTTTCGTTCTTTCTTTCTCGTTCACTCCATTGGTTATAACTCTTCTTTACAACTTGACTAATGTATAATGTGAAGGTATATGTAGAGCCTATATTGGATTGCATGTTGCCATGGGGGGAGGGGGGTAAGAAGGAAGGGGAGAAAATTTGGAACTCAAGGGAGTGTGGAACTGAATGCTGTAAACTAAAAATAAATTAATTAATAATTAAAAAAAAAAGAATCACAAATAATGAACAGGGAAAAAAAGAACCTGCTTAAAAAAAAACAAGCATTTTATTTTTTCCCTCTTCCATGCCACCAAGAAAAAAAGAAGAAGAAAAAACATGTAATAAATATGAATAGTCACATAAAACAAATGTCCATATTGGCCACGTTCAAAGACATGTCTCATTCTGCGTATTTACTTGCTTTGCATGTTAATTACAATCCCTCCTATCACAACATTCATGTGTATGTCTTTCCTGCCCCATTAGATTGTAAGTCCCATAGGAGCAAGCTCTGCATCATAACTATCTTTATATTTCAGCCCCAATAGGGCTTTAAAAAAAATAATCACAGGCACTTAATGAGTGTTTATTGAATTGAAAACAGGATTTGAAGACAAAGCATCTGGGTTTGAATCCTGACTCTACCACAATACATATTGGGACAGCCTTTGGTGAATTCTCTCCTGCTAGTCTTGTGAGTTAATGATGGGTGTAATCAGATGGAGCAGACCTAAACAGTAGACATTCTAGGTGAGGAGGAGAGAAGTATAGGTAGAGGGGAAGTCTCTGTGCCAATGGGAATTGCAGCAGAGAGCCAGATCTTCCTTCCTTTCCCCCACCCCTGCCCCTTGCCAGTTTTAAAAGAGCCTTCTGACCAAACAAGCCTTGGAAAATGTTCATACCGCCATGAGAGGTGCAAGAAATGGAAATAAACATACAAAGAAGGGTGAGTGGGTTTGTCCCGGGGCTTTAGAGGGAGGCATTTGGAAGGCTGGGCCCTTTAAGGGAGTCATGTTGCTTGTATCCTGAGGGGAAAGAGATAACAAAAAGTCTTTGTCCATACAGCTGGAAGTGAAGGCTTGGGACCCAAAGAGGGCAGGTATCAGCCAGAGGCCAGAAAAGTGCCTTGTAATACTTAGTCCCATTCTATCCTCACAAGGACCCTGCAAAGGAGGTGCTTATTGCCCTTTTATAGATGAGAAAACTGAGGCTAAGAGAGGTTAAATAACCCAGGCCCCCTTAATTCCAAATCCAGCAAAATGGTACCTGCACCACCTTGAGCCGTAAAAAGAAGCCTTATGGCTATCTGATCAGCAGTTTTCTGGCTCCACCGTGGACAGAGGATCTTAATCTGAAGAGGAAATTGCAGAAAGGAAAGTTTCTACCACCCAGATAGGTGGTACAAAGGATAGAGCATTAAACCTGAGTTCCAATCCAGCCTCTGACACTTAGCTTTGTGACCTTGGGCAAGTCATTTAACCCTTGTCTTCCTCAGTTTCCTCATTTGCAAAATTCAGGTAATAATGACACCCACCATCCAAGGCTGCTGGGAAGATCAAGCGAGATAATATTTGTAAAACCTTAAAGTGCTCTATAAATGCTCTTTTAAAAATCCTTAGGGATATGCCAAGCTGAAGCAGCCTGCCCGATCTGAAATGACCTTCCACTTCAGAGAACATCAGTTCCTCCATCGCTGGAGGTCTTGGACAGAGAGGCTAGATGAATTGATGCAGATCCTTGTTCAGATGATCTTTGGGGCTCCTTCCAACTCCGAGATCCTGTAGAAGATATTTGACTTGACTCAGTTTCCTCATCTGTAAAATGAAGCAGCTGGCTTAACTGGTCTTTAAATTCTCTTCTTGGGTCTTAGACTCAGAGTGAGATGGGACCTGAGTCCCATCAAGTCCATTTTTCTCATTTTATATCAAGCCACAGAGAGGTTAATTTATCCAGGGTGACACGGGGAGAAAGTGATTGAGAGGATTTGAACCCAGATCTGCTTTCCCAGAGTAACTCTCATCCAGTACTCCCAGCAGCTTCTTCCAGCTCTGAATCCTCTGATATTATGAATTAAAGATCTAGTTCTCTGGTACCCAGCTTTCCCTCCAGTATCTCTTGGCCACACCCAGCTTTTGAAGTGTTTGCCAAGCCTGGTGCCATCACTACTCACAGAAAATCTCATCTGAATGTCCCAACTGAGACATCCATCACCCATTCTGTCCAAGAAGTGCTATCTTGCTGTTCCATAACTCATTGTGTCACTCCATAATCCTTAAAGCCTCCCTTGTGAATGTTTAATCACATGATTAATTACATAATGATTACCACACATTTCCTGGGACCCACAATGAAGCATGCTATCCATCTCTTACCAGAGAGACTATGGACTGGGTGCAGACTGAGACATGTGAATCCTTGGATATGTCCACTGGGGAGATTAGTTTTGCTTGACTGTGTGTAGTTGTTTCAAACATTTGTTTTTTCCCCCTTCAATGTGGGGACGAATAGGGAGAAGAGAAAATAGGGTTTTTTCCTTCATTGATTTCCTTTTGGAAAGAGAGTATGGTACAATGGAAAGAGTATTAGAATTGTAGTCAAGGAATCTGAGTTCAGATCCTCACTCTATCACTTATTCCCTGTCCAGCAACACTGGGCAAATCACTTAATATCACAGCAGCTCGTTTTGTGGTGACAAAGAGAGGGAACCTAAGCGGCTAGCCATCGATTGGGGAATGGTTGAACAAATTATGGTATAGGGATACACTGGAATACTGTTGTGCTGTAAGAAATGACAAAGGGGGTGTTTGCAGAGAAACCTGGAAAAGCTTTGTGTGAATTTATGCTGACAAAAGTGAACAGAACCAAGAGAACAATGTATACAATAATAACAATATTGTAAAGACTTTGAAACTTTGAAAGACTTAACTCTGATCGACTCAATGATTAAACACACGATTCCCAAGGACCCGGGGTGAAGCATGCTACCCATCTCCAGACAGAGGAACAATGGACTCAGAATCCAGGTTGAGAAATAGAAATTTTTGGATATAGCCATTGTGGGAATTCGTTTTGCTTAACTATGCATACTTGTTACAAGGAATTCTCCCTCCCCCCCCCCCCAACCTCAATGTGGGGAGAGATAGGAAGAAGATAGGGACAGAGAGAAGAAGAGAGTTAGGAAAATGGAGATTTCTTTTGTTAATTAAAAGAATGTTTTAAAAAATCACTTAATACTTCTTTGGGTTCAGTAAAGATTTTGAATAGGATATAGCCCTTGAATAGAGTCACGAAGGAAACTGAGGATTCCAAGAATAGGATGTAAGGAAGGAGTATATACCAGTCAATTTGAGCAACAGGAAATGGAATGCCAAACTCAGAACACTCAGCAATTCAGTTCCACTGACATGTCAAGTGGGTTCTAGAAAAGAATGTGAGATGAGTCTACAAAGAAGTTGGAGTCAGATTGTTAAGGACCAACATTTAGCTTAAGAAGTCTCTTCTTTATCCTGGAAGCAATATGGAGCTGATGGAAAATTTGAACAGGAAGTGACATGGTCAGATTCCAAGAACAGGCTAACATTTTTGGCTTATGTATTGAGTTTTTAATAATTAAAACCTATGTCTTTTTCACACAGCTATGTCTCCCACTGCATCAGCATCATCACAATAAAGATAAAATCACTATTTTTTACTAAATGTGATAACTAGCATTTGCAGAGCATTCTAAGGTGTACAAAGCACTTTACACCTGTTTTCTCTGGTCCTCACAGCCCTAGGAGGTAGTAGTCATTATTATTCTCATTTTACAGTTTTTAATCCCACATCCTATAGTCATCTTGGTCATTTTGAAAATTCAAGTTCCTGATCTTGCAGTGACCTTTATAAAAAATCTTCTTGGCTTCAGTCCACTGTCCTAGTCCTGTGCGTTACATTTTGGATCTGCCTGATAACAGTGGGAAGAACTCTGAACTTGAGCAGACACCAGGACTGGGAGAACCCCAGAAATTTACTTAATCTCTCTGGGTCTGTTTCCTCCTTTGTAACAAGAAAGGAATGGGACCAAATGACCTCTAGGGTCCCTTTCAACTCCAGCATTCTAGGTTCTGCACTTCTGTCAGTTTATTTACTAAGCCTCTCGGTTTCTTACCATCTAATCTAGGCAGTCCTCCAAGTCATTGATGAAATAGCAGTTGGGGAGATCATAGGCTATGTAGGGTCTAGGTCTAGGCTTCTCTGCTCTCGTCTTGTCTCAGAGCTGTTCAGTTCCATCCCCTGGTCTCCCCTCTCCACTAGTAAATCTCAGTAAGGGAGTCAAGTGAGGGAATCAGGCTATTCTCTTCCTTTAGCTCAGGGGATAGGGTTGCAGGGTCCAGCTTCCCCCTCCCTCTTCCCTAAGCCTCCCCCGACCCTTTTAATAACTCGTGCTTTTGACTGAGGTTTGACCTCTTCTTCTTGAGGTCCAGGATCAGTGATAGTGACCTAGACTCAGTCAGAACCGCTGCAGATGGACCCATCTCCAGGGAAAGAGGAATGACTAGCAGCATCGCAGGAACAGGCAGGTTTCTTACAATGTAACCCCAAGGCACCGGACCCATCCACACCTTACTCCAACTACAAAGGTATCAGGCGCGCGCGCGCGCGCGCGCGCACACACACACACACACACACACACACACACACACACACACACACGACCCCTGTAGGGCAGCAAAGGATAACACTGACTGAACGCAATGACCAAGTTGTCCCCAGCCTCCCTCCTCGTCCTGCCTACATCTCATTGCCCTCCTTATAACTCGTTCGGTTTCTTAGAACTACCTTCCTCTTGCTCCACTACATTACACAAGTCGGGGGGCCCGAGCCCCTTTCAGGGAAAGGTCCCTCGGCCTTTTCTGGAGCTGCAGGGAGGAGGCGGGGCTTGTGGTCGAAAATAAAACCTAAGTCCTTCCCCAGTTTCTCTAGCTCGCTCGGGTCACGGGCAGGAGGGTGAAGCTGAGGGCCAAGCGGGGTGTCTAGGGCTCTCTGCCCATCTGGTCTAGTGGTCAGACTTCCAGGGTTGTGAAGGCTTCCAGGTGGAAAGGCTACTGTGGGAGCGTCCCCTGACCATGGGTTCTGACCAGTATAGCGGGGAACCCGACTCCTCCATAGCCTTGAGTGTCGCCCGCCAAGTGGCCTGTGCCCTTCTGGGCTTGGCCTTCACCTTAGGCGTCCCGGGCAATTGGGCCGTGGTGTGGACAGTGTGTCGAAGGATGAGAGCTCCCCAGCCGACTGTGCTGCTGATTGCCAACCTGGCGGCCGCCGATTTGCTGGCGCTCCTGACTGTGCCTTTCTGGATCTATGCGCTGACCGGGGTTTGGAGCTTGGGGCCCTTCGTGTGCCGGACCCTGGTGTGGCTGGTGAACGGATCCATGTTCTCCAGCGTCCTGATCGTCACGCTGCTGAGCGCAGAGCGCCTGGTGGCCTTGGCCCGTCCCTTCCAGCTGCAGCGCTGGTGGCACCTGGCCGGGGCGCGCAGGGTGCTGGTGCTGCTGTGGGTGGCCGCTTTAGCCCTGGCCGCGCCCGCCACGCTCACCGCGGATCCCAGTCACTGCCTGCAGCGCCAGTTCTCGTCGAGCCAGCAGCTGGTGACGCTCCTCCTACTGGAGACCGTAGTGGGCTTCGTGGGGCCCTTCACCATCATCGCCGTCTGTTCAGCCTGCGTCCGCAGCCATCTGCGCCAGCTGCACCACCCAGGCCGGCGTCGGGCCAGCCGGATCGTGACTGCTGTGGTGGTTGCTTTCGCGGTCTGCTGGCTGCCCTACCACCTGTCCAACGGGGCAGCCGTGGCCGCCGAGCTGCTGGAAGCCTCCTCCAAAGAGCTGGCCGAATGGCTGGGCTACGCGGCTGATGTGGGTCACAACATCTCGGCGCCCCTGGCCTTCTTGGGCAGTTGCATCAACCCTCTGCTGTACGCTTTCGCCGCTCGTCGGATCGCCCGGGCAGGGGGCTTGGCTGGACTTTTCGCCCGAATGGTCCCTAGTTTCTATAGCGATGGAGCCCATCAGGTGGCCAAACAGAGTTTCGAGAAAAGCGCTTCTGGCCAAGCTTTGGGTTTGAACTGTCCTAACTCTGACTCCTAAATGAGGCAGGTCCGGTTCCCGCCTCTGAGTTTGGGGATTGCTCTAGGTTTTGGATAGTAAATACCTCCTATTTCCATCGTGATTAAAGGTTTAGATAGGGCATTCCTTACAACGACCTTAAAAGGGGGCTAGTGCAGATATGATTACCCCCATTTTACAGAGGAGAACACTGAGGGGGAGAGATTTGACTTCACCAAAGTTTTAAGACCGCCAAGTGTCAAAGCCGGGATTTGAACTCAGTCTCTTGACTTCACAATTAGGCTTTTCCCTCCTATCTCATCCTTCAGAAATCCATAGAAGGGGAGAACTAGGGAGACGGGAAGAAGGTCATTAGTCCTAGGCCACCTTTGGAATGGGAGAATTCAATAAGAATGGGTAGGGTTGGTGACCTGGGAAGAGTACTGTCATCTCTCAAGAATGAAATTCAACCTACAGATTTTGTTTCATATTTTATTTTTTCCCTATTACATGTAAAAACAATTTTAATATTTAAAAAAAAATTTAAGTTCCAAATTCTCTCCCTTGGTTTTCTCTCCCTCCCACATTAAGAAGGCTAGCAATTTGATATAAATTATATGTGTGCCGTCATTAATGTGTATTTATTATGATCCTAAAATTGCTAGGCAGTGGAAAATAGAAAGACAAAAATGACATCAGTCCCTACCTTTAAAGAGTTTACATTCTGATGTGGGGGACAGGGATACCACAGGTAGACAAATATAATAGAAAACAGTATAACAATAATAACAATATAATAGAAAAGGAGAAATACAGACCAAGTGCTCTAGGATTCCCATCAATACAGTGACCAACTACAATTTCCAGAAGACCAATGATAAAAGCAGGATACCCATCTCTTGACAGAGGTGATGAATTCAAAGTGCAGAATGAAACATAGATTTTTGGACACAGCCATTGCGGGAATTGATGTGTATTTTTAAGATATATTTTTCTTTTGTTAAATATTTCCCAATTAAATTTTTAAAAATTTAACATTTATTTTTTTTCAAAATTTGAATCCAAATTCTCTCTCCCTCCTGCCCCTTCCCCAGTCCTTGAGAATGCAAGCATATACATATGAAGTCAAAGTATGTATTTTGTAAAAAAGTTTTTGTTTTTCTTTTCAATTTGGGAGGAGGTCTATGGTCCCCCCTCAAATCTCCTCCCCAAAATAGAAGGAGAGAACAGAAGGAAGGTCAGAAGGAATCACAGGTTTGCCAGTTATGTGTAGAAAAGCAAACCACATGCTGCAGATTGTTTTGTGTCCAATCCCCTCCTGTTCTACAATGTACTAGAAATGTCCATTTTATAGAGTGTTTGTTAAGTTCAGATTGAAAGACAATAAAATGGGGGGGTGCAGCTGGGTAAATCTGGGGAGAGAAAAGTTTTGAGGGAGGGTTAGGAAAGGCTCGTCAGAAAAGTTAGCTAGCTGAGCTGAATTTTTTGAGAAGGGATGGATTCTGAAGGGCAGACGTGAGGAGAAAGTACATTCCAGAAATGGGGAATACTAAATGCTAAACTGAGGCAGTTTGCCAGGGAGCTTGAGGAACAATCTGGTACAGACAGAAATCACATTCTCTTTCATTTTCATCTGGACCCCAGGGCCAGCCCTCCAACTTCATCTCCAGAGACCTCAAGTTTGAGGCTGGAAGCAACAGGGCTTTGGTGTTCAGTCATTTCATCTGTGTCTAACTCTTTATGTCCCCATCTGGGGTTTTCTTGGCAAAGATATTGGAGTCATTTGCCATCTCCTTCTCAGCTCTTTTTACAGATAAGGAAACTGAGGCAAATAGGGTTTGCCCAGGGTCACACAACTAGGAAAGTATCTGAGATGAAATCTGAACTCAGGTCTTTCTGACTTCAGGCCCTGCAGCCAGTTTAATAACCATTATGTGTGGGGGTGGGGAGTTGTCTGTGGGGTGGATGGAAGAAGGGCTGGTCTGGCTGCAATATGAAGTCAAAGGCTCTAATTCCTGAATTGACTGAGAGCTCAGAGCTCTGCTTTTCAAACACCCTTCAGACTTTCGAAGGACAGCAGTAAGGTGTGAGAAGGCTGTGGACACAGAAACCATGCAGTATCCAGGACTCCCTGTTAGGGAAAGACCACCACTGCCCCATGCACATGCACAAACAATTCATTTCCTGCAGCCTTAGTGGGCCTCAAGGTTCCTGAAAGAAGAAAAAAAAACTCAAGAGAAAAGGAACATTAAAAAAAGAGAAGACAGTGATAGGCAGTTCCTCCTTTGGAGGCTTTTGAAGAACCCAGGCCCCAACACGTCTTTCTATACTGCCCCATAATGTGTGTCTACATCGCTAGCACTCATTCAGGGGGTGGGGGACTCAATATTCCAAAAACTTTCTGCCTAGCCCCCCCACGAAGATAGCCTCTATCAGTCAGAATATTGCCTGCCTAAAGGAAAGCATAGTATTTAGGGCTGGAAGGAAGTTAAGAAATCATCATTCTATTTTAAAGCTAGGAAACTAGGGTCAGAGAGATTCTTGGTTACTTTCCACAGTTTTAGGAGAACAGTTTCTGTTGTTGGAGGGGTGATGGGGGTGCAGCGAGCCAGGGAGGTTTCTTCCTAATATGTAGCCCTTCACTCAGAGGGTGGAGAACCTGTGCTCACATGTTTTCTTTTCTAGGAGCAGTTAACGACAATTTGCAGTGACCCTAGACTACTTATACATGTCCTGAGATGGTAGTTTGAAATGTTTGTGATTCCAACTGTTTTGAGTGGGAGGAAGGGAGGGATTAAAAAAAATTTTTCTGTGCAGCATGATCCTAGAATCTAGCTTTCTACCCTTCAGAATGACGAAGATGAAAAAAAAATCCAGAAAACCATATATGTTGGAAGGACTTCAGGAAAACAAGCACACTAATGCATTGTTGGTGGGGCTGTGACATTCTAGAAAAGCATTTTGGAATTAAATCTACAAAGTCACGAAATTGTGCATGCTTAGCAATGCCTGTAAGAGGCTTAAGATCAAATAGGAACAGAAGTCATATGTACAAAAATATTTATAGCAGCACTTTTTTACAGTGGCAAAGAACTGGGAACTAAGTAGTACCCACAAATTAGGGAATGGCTGAAAAAAATATGGTATATGAATGTATGAACAAAAGGATAGGTTCAGAGAAACCTGGAAAGACTTTTATGAACTGATGCAGAGTGAACTGAGTAGAACCAGGAGAGCAATGTATGCAGCAAGGGGCAGGTAGGTGGCAAAATGGATAAAGCACTGGCCCTGGAGTCAGGAGGACCTGAGTTCAAATCCAGCCTCAAACATTTACTGGTCCTGTAACCCTGGGCAAGTCACTTAACCCAGAGTGTCTCCCCAAAAACAACGTCTGCAATAACAGCTTGGTAAAGACTTGAGATCTCTGATCAATGCAATGACTAACTATGATTCCACACATCAGAAACAATCTACATTATTTTTCTCCTCCCAAGAGAGAAGGGATGGATTCAAGACACAGAATGAGACAAACATTTTTAAACATGGTCAACATG
Organism: Gymnobelideus leadbeateri; assembly: GCA_011680675.1. Taxonomy (NCBI): domain Eukaryota; kingdom Metazoa; phylum Chordata; class Mammalia; order Diprotodontia; family Petauridae; genus Gymnobelideus; species Gymnobelideus leadbeateri. The sequence goes on from WOXC01009272.1 coordinate 356,530, forward strand.
GGAATTTGTTTTGTTTGACCAACATTTGTTGCAGGAATTTTCTTTTTCTTTTTTTTTTATAATGGGGAGATTGGGTAAGAAAGCAAATGTTTGTTAATTGAAAAATAAAATAATATTTTAAAATTAGAAAATAAAATAACCTAGCCCTCCAGTCAGAAAGGGAGATTGATTTCCTGGGCAATAATGGTTTGGAAATTGCCTCATGAGTAACTCCAAGTTCAAAAGTCCTCAAACTTGAGAGGTCAATGATCAGAGTTAAACCAATAAATTACTCACCCAATGTAAATCTAGACCTGGAATTTTAAATTCTTTAAATGGTCAACTGTACCCTCAGTGAAGATGAATTAAATAAATAGGAAAGGGGTTACTTAATTAGCAGCCTCCAAAGTATGTTTATCTTCCAAAGAGAGTTTAAACTACAGGGTGGTGTTATGTGGTTTGAGGAGACCACATAGCAACCTGGGGAGGAGAAGAGGACACTTGTTGTAAAGTCTAAAATGGCAACCTCAAGTCCCCTCTTTTAGGGGGAGTTGATTGGCTGTTTGAGTGCTTTATGTATTTTCTTGATTCACTTATGGGCTCCTATAAGGTTGGTGGGTTTTGGTTTTATTTTAGTACTTTGCATTTTATGTATTTTCTGTGGTTTGAAATAAAAGTGATCCTATACCCAACATGCATTTTATACCTTGAGTGCTTGTACAGGAACTTTTACCTACATTTAGGGAAACAGAGACAGGAGCTACATAGCCTAGGTATATTAAGATATTTTCTTAGATGAATTTCAGGAGATGCAATCAGCCAAAGACAGAAATTGACCCTCTTAAAGTTGGCTCCCAGGATTGGAATTGGGTCTGTGTCATTGTCTCTTCACAGTATTCAGTTTTGAGAATTCTTAGCTTTCTTAAAAACACAAGACACCTCCTATTAGAGACCTTTTCTGATTCTCCTAGTCAATAATGTTCTCTCTCTTCTCCCTTCACCCCCCCCCCAATTACTCTGTATTACTTTTTATTTTACTGTAAATTTACTTAATTGTGTACATGCTTTATCCCACATCCATCAGAATATACAAGCCTTGAAGACAGTGACTTTTCATGTTTGTCTTTGTATGCCCTATACTTAGCACAGTGACAGTAGTGTGAGAAATTATTACTTCCCTTGGCCACTAATAACTAATTATTGTATTAAGACCAAGGTTTTTCCCCTTTCTACTTCCTTCATCCAGGAGCCCACCAGTGTGAGGAACCTCTCTTAAAGATTTACCCAGGCCAGGAGTTATTTAATCAGACAGTAAAAGAAATTCTAAGTTTGGGTGCATTTCTGCTCATTGTGTTTGCTCAGGCAGGTCTAGGAAAATGGGGATCCTCCCTTTAGTCAGAAAGATGATTTGGAAATTGATCATTCTCTTTGACCAAGATTTGGGTGATCCAAGTCACATACCCCAAAATGCTCATTATAATATAGCCCACCTTCTCTTTGTAACATTCAGTTTCTCATTAATTGTTAGCCATTCAGAGTTGATTTCCACCCTCAGAAACATCTACCCTTCCATGGGTGTATAAACAGTGAGCCTACCACCATGATTGTCTTTGGTCTAAGAGAGATGACTGAATGGCCACCCTGTTATTAAAATGCTGGCATTATTAATAAAATGATTAAATTATCCAGAAATTATGCCTTCCAAACTTTTTAATCATTACAGTAAGCATGTGACAAATTATTTCTTGAACTGACCAGAAAACATGATTTAGACTAGGGAAATGAAACTAGAGGCAGCTTCAAGTCTGACATGTTTGAAAATATGCCAAGCTAAAAAGACTAGACAGGTCTCATAGTTACATATTTATATATGTTTCTACTCTGAGAGTGTCACAAATAAAATGAAGTTATTATTTGCACTCTAAACTACTGACTTTTGTGCTTTGTAGCAGAGGAAATGGTTGGGGAGGGTGTCCTTCTGTAATTTGATATTAGAGATCTGGGTCTTGGTACAAAATCACCTGATAGTTGATACAGGAAGTTCTCCAGAGATAGTGACTATCACAGAAGTCTTCTGTTCTGGGGACAGCCCTGGACTTTCTTATATCACAGCTTTCTTTCTTTCATTAGATTAATTAATTAATTAATTTCTTTCTTTATCTATTTTTTTACTTTATTTCCCCCCAGTTACATGCAAAAACAATTTTTAATGTTCATTTCTAAAACTTTGAGTTCCAAATTCTCTCCCTTCCTCCCTCCTCCAGAAGGCAAGCAATTCGATCTAGGTTCTAGGTGTGTAGTCATACAAAACATATCCATTATAGTCATACCAAGTATATCACAACTTTCAACAACCTTTGTCAACACAAGTTTATTATGTAATATAGAGAGGCCATTTGTAGCAGCATATTTTGTAGCAGCAAAGAACTAGCCAGAAACAAAGTAAATGGCCATTGATTTAGAAGTTGCTAACAAATTGTGTTACTGTGCTGTAAAAAAAAAAATTGAGGGGGTGCAATGGAAATGCAGATTTTAAGATCTTCCCTGCCCCTGGGCCCTTTGATTGGCTTAAGAGACTTTGATTGGCTTTAAGAGACTCTGAGAACCTTCTTTAATTTGAAAATATGCTCTGCCTCCTAATAGCCTGAATGTGGTCACATGGAGCCTGTGGTCTGAGGCTTGTTTTTCAGGAATGACCACATCTTGATGCTGTGTGATTGGACAGTGGGTCAAGAGGGTGGTTACATTCTCTGAGCCAGAAGAAGACTATATAATCCCTGATTTGAGGCTTTGCTTTGGGGCTCACTTTGAGAAGTGTTGTGTGATTTGACCAGATGAGACTCTGGGAAGCCGTAGAGAGCCCCCTGGCTTTGAAAACCCAGATGTTGATGCTTCCCTCTCTGGTAACTGTGATTTTGGTATTGATAATTGTTGGACAGTTTGGAAGCCTGTCTGTTTGATCTGTAAGTTCTGTAACTCTGAAGTTTGGGGTGCTGACCTTTTCCCCCTGAACTAGGTAACATACATTTGTTTGATTAAAGTTAGCTTGTTAACTGATTTTGAGTTCCTTTCCTTTCGAAAAGCAGATCTAAGAACCTGTGTTGGCAGCCACTCTGGGGATGCTGGGGTGCTTGCTGCTACAATTAGATAAATGCAAATTAAAACAACTCTGAGGTACCTCACACCCATCAGATTAGCTAACATGACAGAAAAGAAAAATGATAAATGTTAGAGGGGATGGGGAAAAATTGGGACACTAATGCATCACTGGAGTTGGGAACTGATCCAACCATTCTGGAGAGCAATTTAGGACTATCCCTAAAGAACTATAAAACTGTGTAGAACCTTTCATCCAGCAATACCAATACTAGGTCTATGTCCCAAAGAGATCAAAAAAGGGGGAAAGGATCTATGTTTACAAAAATATTTATAACAGCTCTTTTTGTGGTAACAAAAAACTGGAAACTGAGGGGATGCTCATCAATTGGTGAATGGCTGAACAAGTTGTGGTATATGATTGTGGATACCATCATACTATAAGAAATGATGAGCAGGATAGTTTCAGAAAATCCTGGAAAGATTTACGTGAACTGATGCAAAGTAAAGTGAGCAGAACCAGAAGAACATTGGACACAGTAACAGCAACATTGTGCAATAATCAGCTGTGAATCACAGCTATTTTTATCGATACAATGATCCAAGACAATTCCAAAGGACCCATGATGACAAATGCTATCCACCTCCAGAGAAAGAACCAATGCCATCTGAATGCAGATGTAGGTATACTATTTTTCACTTTTTTTCTTGTGGTGGTTGTGGGGTTTGGCTTGTGTTTTCCTTCACAACATGATTAATATGGAAATATGTTTTGCATGATTGTACATGGATAACCTATATCAAATTGTTTACCATTTCAGGTAGAGAGAATGGGAGGGAAAGAAGGGGGAGAATTTGGAACTCAAAAATTTTTAAATAAATGTTAAAACTGTTTTTACATGTAACTGAGGAAAAAATAGAATGTTATTCAAAAAAATTTCTAAAAGAAGCTGAATGATATATAATTGTAGCATCCAAGCATAGCCTCAAAGAAAAGATATTTGACTGTCCCTCTCTCCTTGCTTTGTAGAGGTGGGGAACCACTGGTGTCTAACACTGAATATAATGTGGAACTTGATTTGTTGATTAGTTCTACTGAGCTACTTCCCCCCCTCACTTTTATTTTTTTATTTTTTTGAAGGACAATTGGGGTTAAGTAACTTGCCCAAGGTCACACAGCTAGGTTTTTTTGTTTGTGTGTGTTAAGTGTCTGAGGTCAGATTTGAACTCAGGTCCTTCTGACTCTACCCCTTCAGGGCCGGCACTCTACTCACTGTGCCACCTAGCCACCACCTAGCCACGCCCCCCCCACTTTAAAAAAATTCTTTCTAATAAGAAATGTCTCTCTGGATAATGGAGGAGGATTAATATTGGGAAATGAAGATGACATAAAGACAGAATATATGAATAAAATGTGTCAATTTATTAAGTGTGGATTAATGGGGAAAAAATCAGTAGACTTGTGATGCACTGAAAGCTCCAAGTACTGGGGCAAGAAAAGAAAGAACCATATATAAAGTACCAGGCACTGCATTAAATACTTTAGAATTCTCATTTAATCACAACAACTCTAAGTAGTGGTTGCTATTATTATCCCTATTTTATAGCTGAGTAAACTCAAGGAGATAGAGGTTAAGTGATTTGTCTTGGGTCACACAACTAGTAAGTATCTAAAGCAGAATTTGAACTCAGATCTTCCTGACTCAAGGTTCCTTAAGCTATCCACTGTGCCACCTGACTGCCTCATTATTAAATAAACAAAACCTGGGAGAACTGGAAAGTTTACAGTCTGGCAGAAATTCCATTCGGAATAAAGCCTCACTACAAATACCACAATAAACAGCAAAGGATTGTTGTTGTTCAGTCATTTTCAGTCATGTCTGACTCTTTGTGACCCCATCTGGGGTTTTTTTGGCAAAGAGACTGGAGATGTTTGCCATTTTCTTTTCCAACTCATTTTAGACATGAACAGACTGAAGCAAACAGGGTGATTTGTTTAGAGTCACAGGGCTAGCAAGTGGCTGCCTGGGGCTGGATTTGAACTCAGGTCTTCCTGACTCCAGACTTGGAGCTCTGTCCATGGTACCATGTAGCTACTGCTCCTCCACACCTGCAAAATTATTTATAGTAGCAAAGAAGTGGAGGGAAAGAGAGTGTCCCTCAAATGGAAAATGGATGAAAAAGTTACAGCATATGAATTAATGGAATATTATTGTACTCTAGAAATGAGGAAAGGATAGTTCCAGAAAAATTTGAGATGACTTGTATGAACTGATGCATAAGGAAGTGAGAAGAGCCAAGAGTAACAACATTGCAAAAACAAAACAAAAAGAAAAAACAAACACCACTGGAAGACCTGAAAACTCTGACCAGTGTTTTGAGCAACTGTTTTTCAAGGAAGATTGCTTCCTTGAATGCCTTCTGACAGAAAAGTGAGGAACCGAAAGTGCAGAATGAAACATACATTTCTGGACATTGCAAACGTTTGAATTTGTTTTGCTTGATTATCTTTATTAGTCACCATTAACGGTTTACATTTTGTATTTGGGGAAGGGGCAGGTAGTTGGCACCATAGTGCACAGAGATCCATGCCTGGCGTCAGGATGACCCATCCTCCTGAAATCAAATCTGGCCTCAGACACTTATTAGCCATATGACATTGGGCAAGTCCCTTACCCCTGTTTGCCTCAGTTTCCTCATCTGTAAAATGAGCCTGAGAAGGAAACGCCAAACCACTCCAGTATCTTTGCCAAGAAAACCCCAAATGGGGTCACAAAGTCAGACATGACTGAAAATGACTAAACAACAAACAACAATGTGCTAAGGGCAGACCTGAGCTTGAATCCTGGCTCTACAATTAAATAACAATGATAATGGATATTTATATAATAGAGCACAAAGCATTTAAATATATTACCTCAACTGAGCTTTATAACAACCTTATTGCGTATATGTTATAGGCATTATTATCATATTTTATAAATGAAGACACGAAAGCTAAGTGATTTATCCTTTGTTATTGAGTGTCTGCATTGTATATGGACCCAGTTCTTCCTGATTCTAAATATGCTACTAGATCCACTATGCCCACTTACCCTTCTCCCCACTCCAGTGAATTACCAGCTGTGTGACCTTTGAGGATCCTCTGTATCCTTATCTATAAAATGAGGATTACAATACTGGTCCTACCCAAGGTTCTGCCTCCCTATCTAATAGTGCTGTATGTCTTATATTGCTACATAAAGGGGTGCTAATATCAAGCACCTGTTTGAGGAACTAAGAAAATAAGAAACTGGAAAGGCATAGTCAGACTTCCTGCCGAGATGGCTACCTGAATGGGAATCTTGGTTCCCATCTCCCCTACACCAATCCCATCCAAATCCTGAAGTTCACACCAGACTGAACAATGATCGAATACAGTATGTGACATCTACCATGGAACCACAAAAAGTTAGCCAGAAGCTCATAGGCAATAGAAAAGGGCTCCTCTGCCCCCGGGCATCAGAAGGAAGCAGAGGGATCTCAGGAGAAAGTCCCAAGATGAGGACTGCAGTGGTAAGCAGCAACTAACAGTAGCCCTGAATATCAGACAGCCCAGGTCCAAGAGCAACAAGGTCCTTAATATTCTGTCCTCAGCAGTGAAGACCCAGCTCTCTGAACTCCCAAGATCTAAGGAGGCCAGATCCTGGGGGGTAGAAGTAGGCAAAGAAACTCAGGAGACATGGAGAGAAGTCTAGCCCAACCCACCCAAAAGAGCAGTGGGGGGAAGAGCCCGGCCCTGGCCGGAAGCCCCAATTCAAGAACACTTTTAGTTCTCTAACTTTTATAGAGAAAGGAGTTCGACAAAGAAAACATCAACCAGCATCAAAAATTATTACAAACAACCTCATAACAACTGTAAGCAAAGATTCAGAGAAAAAGATGGTGCTTTTTTAAAAATAAGAACAACAAGGGGGCGGCTAGGTGGTGCAGTGAGTAGAGTGTCGGCCCTGGAGTCAGAAGGACCTGAGTTCGGATCCGACCTCAGACATTTAACGCACACACAAACAAAAACCTAGCCGTGTGACCTTGGGCAAGTTACTTGACCCCAATTGCCCTCTAAAAAGCAAAAAAAGAAAAAAAAAGAACAACATGAATACCTAGAAGAAATGAGATAAGAATTAGAAGTGAAGGGAAAGTCCTGAAGGAAAGAATTGGGAGGAGATTAAGTAGCCAAGAAATGGAATCCCCCAAGCTAGGATAGATCAAACAAATCAATCATTCCATGAGACAGAAATTAATAAAAGAACAGAAAAAAAATTGAAGAAATAGAAGATAAGACAGCTAACACCAAAGACAACAGATTTGGAAAACAATTCAAGGACAAAGAATTTAAGAATTATTGGACTCCTTGAAAACGATGATTTTTAGTTATTTTAAATTTTTATTTTTAGTTTCATTTTCAAATTCTCCCATTCTTGCTACCCTTCCATCACCTACTGAGAAGGCAAGAAATAAGATACCCATTATACATATGAAGTAATGAAAAACATATTTCTGTATTAACTATATTCCAGGGGAAAAAAAAGCAAGAAATTTTTTAAAAGGAAAAAAAAAAGCGGGGCGGCTAGGTGGCGCAGTGAATAGAGCGCCGGCCCTGGAATGAGAAGGACCTGAGTTCGGAGCTGGCCTCCGACACTTAATCCACACAAACAAAAAAAACCTAGCCGTGTAACCTTGGGCAAGTTACTTAACCCCAATTGCCCTAAAGGGGCGGCTAGGTGGCGCAGTGAGTAAGAGCGCCGGCCTCGGAGTTTGGATGACCGAGATCAGATCCGGCCTCAGAAAATGAGCACCCACGCATAAATCAAATGACTAGCCGTGTAACCTTGAGCAAGTTACTTAACCCCAATTGCTTAAAAAAAAAAAAAAAAAGATTAAAAAAAAAAAGGAAAAAAAGCTTCAATTTTCTCTCTGAATTCATCAGTTCTTTATATCAAGATGGATATAATTTTACATAATGAATCTTTTGGAATTGTGGTGGATCAATGTGTTGATCAGAGTTTTACTATGTCTTTCACAATTGTTTATCTTTACAATTACCAAAATGAAACCCCAAAAGGAGAAGTCTCAAGAATCTCACAGCCAAAACAGAGAGCTCTCAGGTCAGAGAAAAAAAAAATAGTGTAAGCATTCAGTTAGAAACAGTTCAATACATGCAGAACAACAAGACTACTATTAAAAACTAGAGATCTTAGAATACAATACTTCCGAAGGCAAAAACATAGTCTTCTAACCAAGAATAACTTACCCTACAAAGTTGAATATAAATAACCTTCAGAAGAAAATGTACTTTTAAGCATTTCTGATCAAAACTTTTAAGCATTTCTGATAAAAAAGACAAGATCTGAATAGGAACTTTTATTTTTATTTTATTATTATTATTATTATTTGCTTTTTGGAGGACAATTGAGGTTAAGTGACTTGCCTAAGGTCACACAACTAGTTTTGTGTTAAATGTCTGAGGTCACATTTGAACTCAGGACTGACTCCAGGGCTGGTGCTGTATTCACTGCTCCGTATTCACTTTGCCCCCAAGTAGAAACTTTTAAATCCAAACACAAGAGCCCAAAGAAATCTAGAAAGGCAAATTTATTTGAGCAATTGAAAGGAGGTCCCTTAAGAACTTTAACATCTTCAAAGTATATTGAGAAAGTGAAATAAGAAAAATAAAGGTCCTGGGGGTGAGTTGGTTCAATTCAGAGGGTCTAAAGTGAGTAAAGAGAAGGGGGAGGGTGTAAAAAGGAGAAATACACTAGTAAAAGGAGGAAGAAGTGGAAGAACTTCCCATTTCTTATAACTGAGGCACATGAGAAGAACATGCAGACATGGAGGAAGGTGGGTGAGGGGGTCATCATACGCTCTATCCACAGTGCCACCCAGCTGCCCTCATATTTTATAAATAAGAAAACAGTCTCTGAGAGGTAATAGACTTGCCTAAATTTATAAAGATGGTAAATGGCAGAGTGAGATTAGAATCTGGGTCTTCCAACTCCATATACCGGCCTCTTTCCCCTTGTAAAGATTAGTGCAGCATTTTCCAGAGCACTTTCACAAGTATTATTTCATTTGAACCTTACTATGAATTCTGGGAGGATGGATTATTATGATCCCCATTTTACAGATAGGGAGACTGAGACTCAGAATGGTAGTTACCCACCCAAAGACACCCCTTAACTTTGAATTATAAATGCACAACAGCCATGAAAGAGAAAAGTCCCTCCCACCCCACCCCTTTCTTTTGTTTCAGTTTTTTAAAGTCCCCCTTCACCTAGATTCACTAGAATTCCTGCACATCTTTTAATGCTTGTCTCAAATACTTCTTCCTTCCAGGTTTCTCTGATATCCTCTGCGAGTTACTCCCTTTCTTTCCCTCTTTAAGTCTTTATTTATTATATATACCAGCACTTTGGTATTCTCTAATGCTTTCATCCTATTTTTTTCCTTTCTGTACATTATGGTTACCTTATATATGTCTTATCCCTTTACTAATCTCTAAATTGTAGGAAGACTGGAACTGAGTCTGAGCTAAGATTGGTATCTTCACTCCCCTCCCCCACCTCTTGGCATTGAATTTAAGACACATCTGTAGAATTTTGTTTGAATTTGAAAGGGCAAAAGTGGCCTTCTGGGAGTGTACTCCGGCTGCCTGAGAGGTGAATTCAAGGGCTTATTCAAGAGGCAGTCACAGGCTTATAGTGTTGGCGGTGAAATTCGACTCATTCTATTACTGTAGATAGATGTACTCCCCCCCTCCCCAAATTTATCTAATGAAGTTGTTACCTAACAAAAGTATGGTTTTTGCAAAAGAAATAAAATTTGTCTCTTAAACATATGTGCTAGCTTCAAAACACAGCACTTCCTGAACGTGGCAAAGAACGCAACAAAAGAATATTGAATCAATATTGCACCTAATGTTGAAGGAAAATGATAACATGTCAGTTTCCTAATTATTCCATAATGTGACCAACTGTGCTTTTTCACAGTAAAGAATATGAATGCCATGATCATAGTTTGGGGGCACACCGTAGATGCTCAATAAATGCTTTATCTATGGGCAGAAACTTTGTATCTCCAGGATCTAGGATAGTACTTGGCACATAGTGGGCAAACTTAACAAATGCTTATTGAATTTAATTGAGATGGAAATAATCCCAGTTAGCCTAGGCTTCAGGCTCCTCCATTGTGAAAAGGAGTCAGAATCAGTATCAAGTCTGGATTTTGCTACTAACTAGCTGTGGTCACTTCCCATCTCTAGGTCAGGGTTTAGTCATCCGTAGATAACCACCAATCTTTGGGGATTCCATCTCTAACATTCTGTGATTCTATGGTTTCTGCAGAAAAAGAATGCAGCCTCTGTTTCTCCCTTCCCAAGGTCCGGTCTCTGGGTCCTTCCTTCCTTTCCTTCCTTCCTTCCGTCCGTCCTTCCTTCCTTCCTTCCTTCCTTCCTTCCTTCCTTCCTTCCCTGACATGTCTCTATTTATGCTGTGGACCCCCTGAGTACTTTGGAATTGGAGGAGGGGGGAAGGAAGGGGAAGTAAGGCAGTCTCTCGCTATGTGTTGGCTTCATTATTTCACCATTTTCCTCCAAGGCCCACAAGCCACCCACCTCAGGAAATAGGCCATTTCCGAATAAAGGGTAAGTGGGGAATTCCTGAGTAGAGACGCTTTCCTGTTCAAAGAGATACTTTTCGGGAGACCACAGTCTGGGGGAAAGGAACTGAAAGCAAGGTTAGACTGAGTTTGAGACAAGGGGTTGTCTCAGGGGTTCCTCATGAAAGGGATGTTTGGGGTTAATTAATGTTTCTATTTGGAGACAGATTACACAATACCTTGAGATACCCTTCTTGGGATGGGCTGAAAAGATAAAATCTTCTGGAGAACCAGAAACCAAAGCTGTGGAGGTGGGGTTTAGCTTAGGATTCCTTTCCTTTGTCTCTTAATTCCTATAGTTACACCAAGCAGAGGTGGGTACACAACCTAAAAGAAAAAAAAAGGCAACTGTAGGAGATGCCTTTCTCCATTTGTAAAATGGGCTTAATGATTGATACCTGCTCCACTTTCTCTCTCTTTGTTATGAGGAAAACCTCCGGGACACCTCAAAGTGCTCAATGATACAAGTTGTTACTAATCCTATTTATGTTTCAAGTAAAAGTTTTATTAAAAAGAACATTGCACTTGCTAGCCGTGTGAACTTGGGCAAGTCACTTAACCCCAATTGCCCAGCCTTCCCTTCTTCAAAAAAAAAAAAAAACCCAACCCCAAAACAAAACACTGAACATCAATATAACCAACTAAACTTGCTTAGTAACTAAATTTAATTTGGCAACAAGTATTTATTAAGCTTATTTCAATGTACAAAGTACAACAAACTTTCGATCACCCCCTGTAAATCTACTGGATTGATTAGCTATCAAATCCCATTCATTTTTTCCTCTGTATAGGGATAATTACTGTGATTTTCATTATCTGGTTCTGCTTTTTTTCCCCACTTTGAATAATTTCATAAAGATTTTACCAGATTTCTTTGTATTCCTCATACTTGTTGGTCTTAATTGTATTATAGGTGTCCATTACATTAATGTTCTATAATGTATTTCACCATTCCCTTATTGGTTGCCCCCCCTCCCCCCAAATTGTTTCCAGTCACCCCTTCACCAATTACTTTTAATGACTGCTGCCTGGGAGTCTGAAAGCCTTTGAACAGTAAACTCTTTGGGTTTATTTTTGGTAACTTTTTTCAGGGGATATGCCAAAACAATGGAAAGACTGAGTCAAGAGGGGCATATTACTATATATTATTTTTGTAACTCTTTCTGTGACTTGCTCTCCAGTTTTGAAAAGCTTGCAATTCCACCAGGATTGCCTCAGTATACCCGCTTGGGTTTTTTTTTCTTTTTTGGAGGGCAATTGGGGTTAAGTGACTTGCCCAAGGTCACACGGCTAGTTTTTGTGTTAAGTGTCTGAGGTCGGATTTGAATTCAGGTCCTCCTGACTCCAGGGTTGGTGCTCCATTCACTGCGACACCTAGTTGCCCCTACACCTGTTTTTCCACAATGCCATAAGCATTGAGATTTTTTTTTTTGGAGGGCAGTTGGGATGAAGTAACTTGCCCAAGGTCGCATGGCTAGGTTTTTGTGTTAAGTGTCTGAGGCCGGGTCTGAACTCAGGTCCTTCTGACTCCAGGGCCCTACTCACTGCGCCACCTAGCCGCCCCCAGCATTGAGATTTGAACTTTAAAATTTTGCCAGTGTGATAGGTATCAAGTAACACCTCAAAGTTGTCTTTGTGTAACTTTGATTATGAGTTGGGTTGAGTATTGTTCAAATTGTTGAGTATTTGTGTTTCCTCTGTGGAAAACAGGCAGCTGGGTGGCACTGCCGACAAAGCATCGTCTTCAAAGTTAAGGATATCCTGAGTTCAGATCCAGCCCCAAACACTTAATGGCAGGTCCTGGTGACCCTGGACAAGTCACTTAACCTCCATTCGTCCCAACTGTAAAATGAGGGTGAAAATAATAGTCTACCTTCCAAGATTGTTATGAGGATAAAAGGGGATATAATAAAGCGGTTTCCAAGAACTGTGTTAAGTCCTAGGTTATTAAACATTGCCTTTCTTAACTTGAGCAAGTTTCTTATATATTTAGATGTCAAGGATTTATGCTACATTTGCAGAAAATATTTTCACCACTTTGTTACTTTTATATTGGTTTTTTAAAAATATTTTTCCATATAGTCAAAAGCATCTAAGAATTCTTAGTGTTGAATAGAAAAACAAAACTTGATCTTTCCCCCACAGTAGAGATAAATATATATTCCATTTTCTTCCAACTTCTTAGCATTTCTTTTTTATAATAATAAGGCTAGCGTCCTCTTGTGATGCTTCAAGCAGGTGTAGGAGTGACCCACCTGGCAGGTGCCACACAACTGGAAAGGTTCCCTGTACGGGGGTGAGGGGAGAGGGTACACAGACTGTTCAGACTGGCTGATCGAGGAGACTCATCACCACATTAAAGGGTAGATTTATTTTTTTAAGCCGCACGAAATAATTCATGAAGGAATACACTAGGGGAAGTGATTTCTTCGTTTTTTTGGTCTGGTATCCCCAGTGCTTGGCAAATACAGCAGCCTCCCACGAATAAAGCCTTGTTGGAAGCGGTTGCTACGAGGGAGGGTGGAGGGACCACAGGATTCTTGAAGTGCTGAAATGAGAAAGCTTCAGAGGAAAGGAACCTGGGTGTGGAACCAGAGGACCTCATTTCCCATCCCCTGGCTCTGCTATTTACATCACGGTGATCCTGGGCAAACCGCTTAAACACCCCCCACCCCGGCTTGTTTCCAACTCCGTTTAAAAAAGGGGGAGGGAGTTGGGGGAGACGAGGATGGGGGTGGGGTTTGGGAGGGTTGTACTAGAACTAGATGCTGGCTAAGGACCCTTCCAGCTCTAACACTTCGCATCCCTGGAAAAAAGCCTTCTAATAAGAGCCAGCATTTACGTCCGTAGCGGTGTAAGGTGTGCAAGGTGCTTTATGGACTTTTCATCTGCCCCCTATAACAAGCCTGGCAGGAAGATGATAGTGACAGTCCTATTTTAGAGATTAAAGTCACTGGGCTAGTAGGCGTCTGCCTCTGCCAAGAATAACAAAGGCAGGAGTGAGTATAAAGGACAAATTTGGCCCCAAGGAAGAGATGACAAGTCCACCCCTCCCTCCCTGGGAAGTGGAGATCCAGGGCCCCGAAACGTTTTTAAGGTCAGATTTTGTCGATATCCTGGATGTGTTTTGCTGAATTTTTTTTCTGGGAGGGAGAAGAAAACTAGGTTATGTGAAAACAAAAGTGATCAATAAAATTCTATCAAAGTAAAAATAAAAACACGGGCCTGATTTGGAGCTCCCACCGCGCGTCACTTGGACCAGAAGCACCTCGTCCCAGCTCTCGGCCTCCCTCTAGGGGTCCCAGGTAGCACCTCCGAAGCCCTGGGGGTCGGAGCGGGGCTGGGTCCCCTCCCACCCTCCGGCCCGCCCCACCCCGTCCCACCTCCCAGCCTCCCAGTGCTACACTCACCTGCCTAGGAAAACTGGGGCTTGAAAACTCGCCCCGCCCCTGCAGACTCGCCCTCCCTGTGGGAAGGGGGTAGGTCCTAACTTCCTGGAGTAGGGTTGGACCGCCCTCCTCCTAGACCAAGCGGCCTCCCTTCTCGGTTCCCCAGCATTAATGAGTCCCACCCCATGTGCAAATATTTGACATTCCGGGGTTATGGTGGGGGGGAGGGGAGGCTGGAGGTAGAAAGGGGGAATTGGGGCGTAGCTCTGTGACCAAGAAAGGACAACTGGCCTGGAGTGATCACTGCCCTGCCCTGCCAAGGGGGAGGAGGCGATCCCTCGATGCCATTAGCCTACCTCCCACTACACCATCCCCAGGTAGACAATGCACCTGGACCTGCAGTGGGGCGGTAAAATGATGAGTCAGTATTTTATAATCCGGAACCACAGACATCATCATGCTAGAGAACAAGCCTGGGGCATAAAAAGGGGAGGGGGAAAGAAAATAGAAACCATCTCGACAACACTGGAGTCGGAGGTGGCCAAATGGGGCAGAAAGATGGAGAAAGGCAGAGTTGGAGAAAGAGTGCATGAAACAGATTCAGATGGAGGCAGGGCCATTGATAGAGAGAGAGATGGCAAGGGAGAAGTGTGAGGGTCCCATCTTTGCTACTAGAGTCACCCAGTCACCCTTAGGAAAAAACCCAGCCATTCTGGAGCCGTTACTCTCTTGTCCCCTGTATCTGGTGACCAAGCCCTGTGAATTTTCATTTCAAAACTCACCCTTTAGAGTGGCAGGTTCAGTCACTTTTCAGTGGTGTCTGACTTCATGACCCCATCTGGGATTTTCTTGGCAGGGATCTTGGAGTAGTTTGCTATTTTCTTCTCCAGCTCATTTTGCAGATGAGGAAACTGAGGCAAACAGTGACTTGCCTAAGGTCACACAACTAATAAGTGTGAGACCGGATTTATACTCAGGTCTTCCTGACTTCAGGACCAGGAGTCTTATCTTTGCAACCTAGCTTCAAGACCCGAGTTCAAATTCTATCCCCCTCACTTACCTCTGTGGGTCTCATTTTCCCCATCTGTAAAATGAGAGGGTCGGACTCTAGTCTTTTCCAGCTCTAAATCTCTTTTCCTTCCTCTCCATTCCTCCCAGTTCAAATATTTTCACATCTGGAGGACTCCTACTGTTTAACTCAACCCTCATCCCTTCTTCCCTAATCTGAGGTCCACAGAGCCTCCCATCCATTCAAGCTGGCTAGGTGTAAATTTCAGGGGATCCAAACATGGATGGGGAAAAATCGAATCTTTATTTCAATGAAGTATAATTGGTATCCTTTGTAATCTTGTGCTTTTATGCAATTAAACAATTATTGAGAGAAGGGGTCCACAGGCTTAATCAGGGACCCAAGGCACAAACCAGAGTTTGTGCTGTACCTACTGTACAGCACAAATTAATTCCTTACACATCCCCTTGAGGTTTGTAAAGTGCTTTCCATATATTATCTCATTTAGGTCTAACCATGAAAGGCTGGGATTCCAAGTATGATTTCAATTATTTAACCAATGAGGAAACACAAAGTCAGAGAAGTTGTTATCCAGCTAATAAATACCTGAGGAGGGATTTAGATCCAGTCTTTCTGGGTTCTGGGGCCAGCCCTTTATCCCATTGTCCAGGCTGCATCTCCTGTTGTTCCTGTCCTTAAAAAAACTCAAATGAAGTCCATGCTCCTTAAGCTGGCATTCAAGGCCCTCCACAATCTCATACTCAATTTATTTACCTTTTTTAGATTTATCTCCTGAAACTTACCTACCCTGAAAACCAGATTATTCTACTTACAGTTTGAATCCAATCCAGTCCTAAAATGTATTAACTGCCTACTGTGTGTATATCTATCTAAAAGATATTTATTTATGTTACCTATGTTACATTTACTCACTCCCCTCTCTTCCTTTTGGGTCATTCAACAAACCTACAACCCCATTAGTTACACTACACTGAACACCCAGGAGAGAATGATGACACATATCTTTCTTTTTTTTTTTTTTTTGGAGGGGGCAGGGCAGGGCAACTGGGGTTCAGTGACTTGCTCAAAGTCACAAGGCTAGTGTTAAGTGTCTGAGGCTAGATTTGAACTCAGGTTCTCCTGACTCCAGGGCCCGTGCTCTATTCACTGCGCCACCTAGCCATCCTGTAATATCTTTCTTACTTTGGGGAGGTTCGCTTTTTTCTCTTTGCCTATTCATTTATTTCAGAAGTATGTGACTAGTGTAGCAAATTTAACAAAGTCCGAAGGCTCAAACTCCCAGTTGTGCATGGTTCCCCTATTTACTAGCCATGTAACCTTGAGCAGACATACTTCCTGTCTGTGTCTCAGTTTCTCCAACTTCAAAATTAAGGAGTTGGGCTAGATGTACTTGAAGGTCCCTACCAGATCTAAATCCTATTACTGTACTTTCTGAGTACTAGTAATAGCAGTCATTGCTAACATTTATACAGAACTTCAAGGTTTGCAAAGGGCTCTACAAATGTCTCACTTACTCCTCACAACCTTGGAGGTAGGTGCTATTAGTAGTATCATCTCATTAATTAGAAGCAAGACTTATCCATTAAATGATGTGCTCATATCCACAGAGTTAGTGTCTTGAGTGTGTCTGACACAGAGCCCAATATCAAAAAGAAGTTTCCAGTCTAAATCCTAGTCCCCATCACAGTCCAGGTAGGTGCCATCCCCTTTCTGGCATTTTCCCTTAACATGGAAGAGATCTCTCCTTTTGACCTCTAGAGCTCTTTTTGTCTGTCCCACCAAGTTAGACCTTATCATACACAGTTTCAGTCTCTTTTCCCCCATCATTTTCCATGCTGTGGTTTTTCTAGGTTATCTTTTCATGAGTTTATATCTTCTCTCTCTAATTAGGCTACACAACGCATGAAGGCTGAGATCAGTTTCTTATCCAAATATGTACCTCTCCATTCCTCACCCCCCCCCCCCAACAATTCAGTGCCTTACAAGTATTCAAATGCTGGCCAGACACAGAGACAAGTAAAACCAAGTTAGAGACACATGTAGGTATAAATCTTGAAAGGAGGAAGGAATTCCAAACTAGGCCCCTTATATGACCTATGGCAAGTCACTGACTCTTTCTGCAAGACCTTGAATTGGGGAAATACATGGAGAAAGGGCTAGATTTGGATTCCTAAGACCTGGGTTCCAGTCCTGACTCACTTGCTGGTTCTGTGCACTTGGACAAGTGATTTTTATGTTTCTAGGCTTTAGTTTCCTCATTTGTAACATGAGATTTGGACCTAGAATGCTCTTTATGGTTCTTTTCAGCTCTAAATCCCAGTTGGGTAGTTATGGAAACAATACATTCTAATAATGAAAGGCAGTAAAGATCTGGATGAAGGGGGGAAACATCAAGGGATCTCCTGGAGAAATCCCAGGTAAAAGTGAGTGCCTGACAACTTTACCAAGAGGATCTCTCCAGAGCCAATGAAGATGGAACCTCTGTATCCACTGAATTCTCTCTTTTATTCAATTTTATTTTATTTTCACGAATATTCACATTTCCCCCATCCCCATCTCCTACCCCCAGACAAGAAAAACAAAGCCCCTGTTAGAAACATGCAAAGTCATGCAAAATGTATTCCCATGTTGCTCATGGCCAAAAAGGTTGTCTCAATCCATCGCGTCTCCATTAAGAGATGGGTAATGTGTCATCATGAATGTTCTGGAATTGCTGTTGGTCACTGTATCGATCAGAGTTCCTAAATCTTTCAGTTATTTGTCTTTATGATATTATTATTATTATTGTATAAATGATTCTCCTGGTTCACCTCACTTCACTCTGCATCTATAAGATGAATTCAAATTCACATGTAATACCCAACTCTAATGATACCTCCTCCAAGCTCTGACCTCATGAGCTTAATTACCTTTCTCTGCTGAGATCTACATCCAAGCTTAGGTGTATCTGTCTGATCAGCCCCTCAATCAGAAAGCATTTATTAACATGGCACAGGGGAAACTAAGACACTCAAGGGTCTTAAATTCTATAGGAGGAAAACAGTATGTACAAATTTAACAATTTACAAAATAAATATAAAGGTGGGGATTGATTGCATAAATCAATCAAGTCACCCTCACCCCCACCCCCACACAAAGACATGCTTAAATGATAAGATCTGGCCTGGATACCTCCTTGAATTAATCAATGATATTTCAACTAGACTCAATGAGAAACCTATTCAGATCGAGTAAGAGACTTTTTACTGTTGAGTTGTGTAAGACTCAGTGACACCATTTGGATTTTCTTGGCAAAGATACTGGAGTGGTTTGCCATTTCCTTCTCCAGTTCATTTTGTAGATGAGGAAATTGAGGCAAACAGGGTAAAGTGACCTATCCAGGGTCACACAGCTAGTAAGTGTTTGAGTCTTCCTGACTCCAGGTCTGGCACTCTATCCACTTTGTCACCTAGCATAGAGAGGAGCAGTCCCCTCCAACCCCTAGCCTCACTCTCTTCTCCCTTTCTCCCAACCTTGGCCAGAGAAGTCTTGTGAACTTCAAAAGGTGAAGACGATTTAGACTTTTTGTACAGATTTCTAGCAGTATCTCAGAAACATCTGGTAGCAACATGTGTAACAGGAGCCAATGAAAGACTAGCTGAGATGAAGAAAATAGATTCAGGACTCTATGAAGAACCCAGAAGAAATGCTACACTATACCCAAGGGGAACAGCATGCACATGCGCGCACGCACACACACACACACACACACACACACACACACACACACACACACGGTTTTTTTTTTCCCAGGAGTTTTTACTCTTTGCCACATGTGAGCCCTATTTCCCCCTCAAACTTTATATGTACTTGTGAGTGTGTCCTAACCTGTCAGGGCATGTTTTTTATCAACTATACCACTTTAAAAAGGGGTAACTGCTGTATGACTGATAATAGTGGTGCCAAGCACACTGATGGGGGCTCACGAACATACTAGAAAACCAATCCCAACTCCTCAGGGTTAACCCTAGAACCTTAAAGGGATATGGCAGCACACTTTGGGGACTTGTCAGTGAAAGAGGAATCTGGGATTGTGCCTTAGATAATATGCTGCACAAAGCAGACACAAGGTAACTTGGGAGGAATATGAGAACTAGCAGATGAGTGGGATCAAGGAAAGGCCCCAAGGAAGAGAGAATGATTGAGCTGAACTTTGAAATCAGCTAGGGATTCTAAGAAAGAGACAGGCATGGGGGACAGCCTGCACAGACACTGAGACAGGACATGGGATTTTGTGTAGGAAGACCATTAGGCAGGCCAGTTTGGCTTGTAGGGTTCTTGTGAGGAAACAATGTATAATAAGGCTGGAAGGTCTTTGTGAAGGGCCTTAAATGTTAGATAGGGAAGCTTGTATCTTATCCTAGAGACAATAGGAATCAGGAGACAGACCTGGTCAGATCTGTGCTTTATGAATTTCACTGCCATTTGTGTGGGCTAGAGACATTTTTTTTTTTAAAGTTAGAAGCCACATAGAATAATGGGAGAGAGTGTCAGAAAGGACCTGGATTCAACTGACCACTTTAGTACATTTGGGACCCTAGGAAAATCACTACAACTTCAGTTTTTTCATCTGTAAAACAGGCTGGTTGGATGAGAAGACCTCTAAAGCCTCTTCCATTCCTAAGTCTGTGAAACTCTCAGTATGTGTGTTGTAGGCTCCTTTGTAGCAAGATTCGATCTTGGCACTTTGCTAAGTGCATTGCACATGACAGGAGTTTAATACATTACCTCTGATCTTGTGGAATTGAATCGGCCCAAATATACAAAGGATCAAAAATATTACAAGCTGAAAGTGACCCTAGACTTTTTTTAGTTCAGCTCTCTCATTATATTGGGAAGGAAACAGGCCCAGGGAGCAGTGAAGATTTGTCTAAGGTCACTCAGGTAGTAATTAGTAACAGACAGATCTGAAGCTGGTGTGTCTTTCTGAGGCACAGGTATGGCTCCTGAGAACTCTGGGGCCAGGCCTGGGGCAAAGAGGTCTGGCCCAAAGCTAATATGAAGATGAAGGCTCCCTGTGCTAAACAGAGCTTGGTGTGTCCAGCTTCTTTGCACTTTCTTTCCCTACACATACTCTCCTTTCCAGTGACACTAGCCTTATGGCTGTTCTCTGAACAAGACACTTCAGCCCTTGGCTTCCGGCTTTCTCCCACGTCTGAAACGATCTCCCTCCTCAGACCCTATCGTGACCGCCCTTCCTTAAGTCTCAGCTAAAACCCCACTTTCTACAGGAAGTCTTCCCCAACCCCTCTTAATTCTAGTGCTTTTCCTCGGTTAATTATTTCCTATTTGTCTTGAATACTGTTTGCTTTGTATACACGTTTGCATATTGTCTACTCTACTAGTTGTAAACTCCTTTAGGGTAGGGATTATTTTTTCCTTTTTTTTTTGCCTTCTCAGCTTAGCACAGAGCCTGGTACATAGTAGGACCACCATAAATGTTTATTGGTTGATTAATTCCTGCAGTAATAACAGACATTCATAGAGAAGTCACAAGCTTGGGAGGGGCCTCTAGCAGCAGAGGTGTCTTAAGACACTTTCCCTTATCTTCAAAAATGCAAAAGAAGGGCTTGGTCACCCCAAAGGCGATTCCCTTCTTCCCCCATTTGGTCTATTAGGCGGGATGGGAATTAAACCCCGCCCTGACCCCTTCATCAGCCAGCTGGGATCCCCTCGGTCTCCAAGGTTTGTGGTGAATCCCTACCCAGAACAGTCACCCACTTCTCATTTTGGAGGCTTCTGATTACTCTTCCCAGCCCCCAACTGACTAAGTTTCTCTCTCTGCAAAACAGGGAGGGGTCTGGCCAAATCAAAGCAGGTAGCGTGAGAACCCGCAGTAAATCTGGCTGCCACATAAAGGGCAGGGGACCAGGACGGGGTGGAGCCCAGAATTAAGGAGCTGGGCTTTGAGATCGCCAGATGAAAGTAGTCGAGCTTCTGGCGACTGTTATTAACCTACAAAAACAGCTGAGTGGAGGGGGAGGAGGCGGCGGCGTGTAGGTGGTAGGAAGTCCCAGGAAGGTGCTGCCGCCCCGCTTCGTTCTCATAAGCTGGGGGGGCGGGCGGCGGTCAATCTGTCCTGTTTTAGACCTCCGGTTCCCTCTCCACGAGACCTCCAGAGGGCCCCCCGTTCCCCCCCCCACCTCCTCCAGCCCGCAATGGCCTGAGGTTACATGGGCACCAGTAGTCATACACCCTCATCCCCTTATGGACTAGGTCAGGAATCAAAGCCTGGATGGGCGCATCCCTTTGCGCAGGGAGGGCGCAGCCCACGCTTTCGGGGCTCGAGAGCTCTCCCTCGGACACTGACTTCCCTGTATTGGACTCAGTCCTAGCTAGAGCCGTCTACACTGCCCCCGCCCTTCGTTCTCAGTCCCAGTTCGGTCTCCGCTCATCCGAACCTGGCCCTTCCTCCCATTCAGCCTTTATTCCTGGTTAATTTGGTGCCTCGTCATTCCCATCCCAGAATTAGGTCTTTTGACTCGGCTCTCTGGGAACCAGGGCTCACCCGTGCCTAGTCCCTCCCCTCCCAACCTGGCCAAGCCCCAACCTGAGCCGGCCTCTTCCCTTCCGGCCCGGCTTCGCAATCCCCCTTCCAGGCAGGTAGTAGACACTTAAGCGTACGACTGACGGACTTCCCTGGACCACAATTGGGAGACGCGGGATGCAGGTGCCGGCGCAGAAGCCCAAACAAGCCAGAGAGGGGCCCCGGATGGGGAGGGGTGGAGCGGCAAGCCCCAGTACCTGTAGGGGTGCTGCGAAGGTCTGGGGGGCCTCTAGATGCTTAGGATTCCACCATTAGAAAGCTCTTTCTGGGAACGAGTGAACCTTACTTTCATTGGGTTTGGGGTATCTTACCCTACAGGAAAGTAGGGGGGAAGAGGACAAGGGCGGGGGGATAATAGAAGGGAGGGCAGATTGGGGAAAAGGGGAGTTAGAAGCACACACTTTTGAAAAGGGACAGCCAAAGGAGAAAATAGAATAAGTGGGGGGCAGGATAGGATGGAGGGAAATAATCTTTCACAACACAACTACTATGGAAATGTTTTGCATAACTACACATGTATAACCTATATTGAATTGCTTTTCTTCCCAGGGGGGGTGGGTGAGGAGGGAAGAAGGGAGAGAATCTGGAACTCAAAAGTTTTAAAAACAAATGTTAAAAATTGTTTTTA
This sequence comes from Gymnobelideus leadbeateri, assembly GCA_011680675.1. Lineage (NCBI taxonomy): Eukaryota > Metazoa > Chordata > Mammalia > Diprotodontia > Petauridae > Gymnobelideus > Gymnobelideus leadbeateri. The sequence continues at coordinate 378,930 of WOXC01009272.1, forward strand.
CGTGCAATGGGGAAATAAGATATACAGACAACGGGATATAGAAATCCATCGTCCTACAAGAAACGGGGGGAGGAGGGACATAAGAGACGGTAGATTGGGGAAGGGGTATTGCCTTCCTTTGGCCCTCTTCTTGGCCCCCATTATTGACCATCTGGTATTAAACTTTCCTGGGTACAGGTCATATCCTTCCCCACCCCATCCCCAGCTGAATTCAATTTAATTGAACATTTCTTAAGCTCCTTCTGTGTGTATACAAAGATGAACACTAACCCTACCCTAAAGAAGACTACTTTTTGTGGGGGAAGCTCAGTCTGGGCTTATAGCAAGTCACAGACAAGACTGTAGCAGGTAATTTGATGAGGGAGATACCATTAAGGACTGGGGGGGGGGTGAAATCAGGGAGATGGCACGTGAGCTAAGTGATCCTCAGGGGAGGGGAAGAGGTGGCTGGAAGGAGGCACAGGAGACTTTGTGTGTACAATCTGCAGAGATGGAGGTTGGTATGTGCTTTGGGGAGGACAGAATCCAGAGAACCCCAGAATCCTCTAGTCTGGAGGGATCTAGAAAAGAGATGGGGAGAGGTGGGGGAGCAGTGGATTCGGAGGCAGTCAGAAGTGGGGTGGAATTACTTAGTGGCTGTGTGACTCCGGGCACACATCACCTCCACTCCTGAATCCCCCTTCCTAAAAGGGGGCTAGGGACAGGGCCCAGATCTGAGGATGGCTGTCAGGATCATATACAGTCAAGACAACAAGCATTTATTTAGTGTCTACATTTATTAAGGCCAGCATCATGCTAAGTACTGGTGATACAAAGAATGGCAAAAAAAAAAAAAAGATTCCTGCTTTCAGAGGGCTCATAGTCTAATGGGGGGAGAGACGAAAAAAACAAAGACACATCCAAGCTATGTACAGAATCGGTGACAATCTCAGAGGGAAAAAAAAACTAAAATTCAAACTGGGAAACTTCCTGTAGAAGGTGGTGAGGAAGTCAGGAGGTACAGATGAGGAGGGGAGGATTCCAGGCTTGGGAACAGCCAGTGGAAATGCTTGGAGTTAAGAGATGGCGTGCCTTGTATGATGGAGAGCTAGAAGGACATAGCCACTGGACTATAGAGTAAACGGCAGGGTTAAAAAGGTATAAGAAGCCTGGAGAGGTTGAGGGGAGGCAGGTTATTAAGAGCTTTGAATGCCAAGCAGAAGCTCTTATATTTGATCCTATGTGATCAGGAGTCTGTGGAGTTTACTGAATGGGGGAAGGGGGGTGACATGGTCAGACCTGTGCTTTGGGAAGATCAAATTGACACCTGAGTGGACTGGAGTGGGCAGGGAGACAGACTTACTGCAATTGTCCAAGAAATATTATTTATTAAAGCAAAAATGAAACTATTACCATCCTCAAGGGGCTTAAATTCTGTTGGGGAGGAACATTTGCATGAAAAATAACACATAAAAACATATATTAAGGCAACTTCCAAGAGAAGGGTAATAGTGAGTGGGGAGATCAGAATAGACTGTGTAGGAGATGGCATTGGGGGTGGGCTTTGGAGCAAGCTAGGAATTCTGAGGAGGGTATATATTCTAGGCATTAATAATAATTAATAATAGTGCTCTAAGATTTTCAAAGTGCTTTACAGTAACCCAGTGCTGCTGTTCAGTGTTTTTTTCAGTCACGTCTCACTCTTGGTGACCCCATCTGGGGGTTTTCTTGGCAGATGGTGGAGTGGTTTGAAATTTCCTTCTCCAGCTCATCTAACAGATGAGGAAACTGAGGTAAAAAGGGTTTAGTGACTTGCCCAGGGTTACATGGTTAGTAAGTGTGTGAGGCCTGATCTGAACTTACCAAGACGAGTCCTCCTGATTCCAGGCTTAGCATTCTATGAATTAAAATTAAATTTAAAAAATTATATGAATTAAAAAAAATTTCTCCATTTTGACACCTAGTGAGGTACATGCTATTATTGTCCTCATTTTATAGATTACTGAGTCACCAGAGATGCTAAGTAACTTGCCTGGGGGTCACACAGCTATTAAGTGTCTGAGGCAAGATTTGAATTCAGGACTTCCTGACTCCAAGTCCCCACTATCTATCTACTATACCACCTAACTGCCTGATTTAGGGGCAGTCTTTATACACTGGGAACAGTAAGCAGACTAACTGACTGGAAGGTGGAATTCATGAAGGACAGTAATACTTTAAAAAGCTGGAAAGATAGACAGGAGCCAGATTATAAAAAGCTTTGATGGCCAAACAGAGGAGCTTGTATTTTATCCCACCTAGACATAAAATGAAGCCAGTGACACTTGTCTATGCTTTAGGAATACCATTTTTGCAGCAGGGTGGAGAGCAGATGAGAGAGGGGAGAGTCTGAAGACAAGGAGGTCAATAATTAGGAGGCTTGGTGAGTTGTGGCAAGGGTCTGAATTACTGTGAGATGGCTATCTAAATAGAGAGAAGGGGATGGATGGGGCTGCAACATGGAAGTAAAATTATCAAGACTTGGCAACAAGCTGGAGATGTGAGGGACAAGCAAGAATAAAAAGGCAAAGACTCCACACCTGGGGGACTGAAAGGATGGGACTGTCCTCAAGAGAATTAGAGAAGTCAGCAGTACAGGTGGCTGGAGGAGAGGTCTGGACAGTTAATCTAGGGATAGTAAAAAGACACAGAAAGAGAACCATCAATGGGTTTGAGTTCAAATCCCACTTCTGATTTGACCTGTGTGATTGTGGACCAGTCACTTAACTTCAGTTTCTCTCCATTTGGGAGTTGGGTTAGTTTATCTCTGGGGTCCTTTCATCTAACATCTATGATAGCCAACAGCAGGAACTGAGTTGAGATTACATAAAGTACACTGGTAGTGGACTCAGTCCACTCAGCTGCGTGATTTTCTCCATCCCAGCATGCCTTTAGGAGCAAGAAAAAGTAAATGTTGGGAGTTACTCAGGATTGGGGTTTGGAAAAGGATGGGTGTCCATACAACAAAGGGAAAGGGATTCAAGGGTGCAACAAAGTGTTAAGTTCAACTGCTTAACTATCAGGACAAGATTTTGAAGGGAGGGAAGTCAATCAGTGCACAAACATTTTTAAGCTGGTACAAGGGTACTAGGGTAACAGGCACTGTGCTAGGCACAGGGCAAACAAAAAAACCCTGTACTTGTTCTCCAGGAGCTCATAGTCTAGTGAGAAAAGAACATGCAAACAACTCTATAAATAAGACACCAGATATATCTGAGACATTCTATATGGGGAATGAGAATTGAGAAAGGTTTTTTGCAGCAACTGAAATTTTAGCTATGACTTGAAGGAAATCAGAAGGAAATGAGGAAGAGGAGAAATCTAGGCATGAGGAAAGAGTGAGGGAAAATTCTGGGAGTTAGGAGACGGAGCATCTTGTGTTTTAGGAGGAGAGATTTTGGAGTGATGGAGCTAGGGGAAGAGGAGGGAAAGTGTAAACAGCAAAGAGGTCAGTATTACTTAATCCCAGGAGGAAGGGAAGAAGAGGGGAGTGGAATAAAAAGATTGGAAAAGTGGGAAGGGACGAGGGTATGAAGGGCTTTAAAAGCCAAATGATAGATTTTATAAATATAAAGGTGATATGGAGGTGATAAGGGAGCCACTGGAGTTTACTGAATAGAAGGTTGATGGGGTCAGAAATACAGGTCTCTGTCTAGGAAGATCAATGTGACAGGTGAATGGCAGCCATACTGTGGTGGAGAGAGCTTTGAGGCAGACAGACACCATCAGGATATTGCAACGGTCCAGGCATGATGAAGGCAGTGTCAGAGGGCAGCAGGGGAGATGTTGGACAGTTCATAAACATCTATTCAGTGCCTACTATGTGCCAACAATGGGGACCCAAAGAAAGGCAGAAAACCATTCTTGTTCTCAAGGAGCTCACAGTCTAACAAAGGTAGAATTGACAGGGCTTGACAACAGATTGGATAAGGTCAGAACTGAGGAAACACCGAGGTTTCCAGTCTGGGTGACTGGGAGGATTCCAGGGAACCAGAAGGCCAAGATGAGGAGGGAGAGAAGTCCAAGGAGGGAGAACATGACCACAAAATGATGTGATGTGACAGTCTGGGGAAGCAAGAAAGGGTGGAATTATGTTGAGGTTTGGGTGAGGCACTGGGAGAGATGGAAGGATGGAAGGATGGAAGGTTACAGTCAGAGAGGGGAATAGCAGAATTATGGATGATAAAGGTAGGAAACTTGTTTAAGGAGTGGCTGTAAGTACAGATCAAGAGAGTTGAGGAGGTTGAATGGGAAGCAAAGAGTATCTAAAGAGGTGCCACCATGCAAATCGAATTCTCCTATCTAATAAGGTTGCTAGAGAGAGGAAAAAAGGTATACTAGGTACTGGATTCCCTGAGAAAGTTAAAGTAATCTGGTAGTCACTGCTGTGGCTGGTAGCCACAAGGATCTGGATAGGCTGATATATTTGAATGGAGTGGACCTCCAGAGAGGAGAGAGGTCAGTGAGTGATGGTGGTATGGAAAGTGTGATGAGGAACAAGAAATGTGCCTCATCTTCCTGGCTCAGTGGGGGAAAGGGAAGAGAACAAGGGAAGGTCCATTCAGGGCTGGAGCGGGTGGCTAGGGATGCAGGGTGCTTGAGAGGCGGGGAGGACCAGCTTTCTATGATTACGTGATGGAAGGATTGTGAAAGGTATATGTCTAATATAAAGGGTAACATAAAAGGCTCTAGAGTTGGACACAAGGTGGGGGTGTGACATGAGTATGAGAAATGTGGGAGTGGGGATCAGGGCATGGAGTATCCCTTTAGGCAGCCTTTGATTTGATCACTGAGATCCTTTTTTTCTTCCTCTTCATAGTATTTTTTCCCCCAACTACATGTAAAGAGAGTCTTCAACATTCACTTTTTTTTTCTTTTTGGAGGACAATTGGGGTTAAGTTAAGCCCAAAGTCACAGGGATAGTAAGTGTGTCGAGTGTCTTGAGGCCAGATTTGAACTCAGGTCCTCCTGACTCCAGGGCCAGTGCTCTATTCACTGCACCACCTAGCCACCCCTTCAACATTCACTTTCAAAAGATTTTGAGTCCCAGATTTTTTTTTCCTTCCCCAAGACAGCAAGCAATTTGATATAGGTTATATATGTACAATCATATTAAACATATTTTCACATTAGTCATGCTGTGAAAGAAGAATCAGAGCAAAAAGGAAAAACCATGAGAAGAAAAAACAAAAAAAGAAAGTAGTCTGCTTCGATCTGCACTCGGATTCCATAGCTTTCTCTGGATTCGGTTAGCATTTTCTGCCACAAGTCTTTTGGAATTGTCTTGGATCACTGTATTCCTGAGAAGAACTAAGTCCATCAAGTCAGTCATGGCACAATAGTATTCCATTACATTCATATACCACAACCTGTTCAACCATTCTCTAATTGATGGGCATCCCCTCAATTTCCAATTCTTTGCCACCATAAAAAGCTGCTACAGAGATTTTTGTACCTGTGGGTCCTTTTCCCTTTTTTATGATCTCTTCAGGTTATAGACCTAGTAGAATCACTGTGATTCTGAATGGGACCATGAAGCAATATACTGTCACACCCTCCCCAATAGCTAAGGCATTACAGTCCTGAGTAGGAGGTGTGTCTGTAAGAGGGTGGGGGTCAGAGGGCTGGGGGTAAAACACAGTGCAGATGGAGACCATCTGGTAGGACCTGAAGGTCAAGGCAACTAGTTGGTAATAGGCATATCTGAGATATTTGCCCCTTTCAATAGGTAGCCAGGCTAGCTTTGCTTTAAGTTGACACTTTGTACAAGAGACTTCCCCCACCCCTGAATTCTCTATATACCAGGTACTTTCAATTTATTCTGAATATATCTTTTATGGACATAATTATCTGCATATATTACATGATCACACTATACTGTGTGATCCTTGAGAATCTGCATGTATTACATGATCACACTATACTGTGTAATCCTTGAGGGTAAGAAATGTTTCGGGCTTTTTTAATATTCCCAAGGCTTAGCACAATGTCTGGTAGCACTTAAATGTTTTTTTGGTAGCCATGTAGATCAGTGGATGGAGCAATGGGCTCAGGACAAGAAGACCTGAATTCAAATTTAGTCTCAGACACTTACTAGCTACATGACCCTGGGCAAGTCACTCTGTGTCCTTATCTGTATAATGGTGATAATAAAGCACCTTGTTCTTAGGGTTGTTGTAAGGATCAAATGAGATAATAACTGTAATTGTAAAGTACTTAGCAGAGTGTCTAGCACATAGTAGGCACAATATAATTGCTAGCTATTATCAGTATAAGTGTCTTTTATTTACTTATGTTTGGTTGTTTCCTTTAAAACATAAGCTTGTAGAAAACAGGAGCCCTCAGACCTAGCACTGTGTCTCTCTATATACCTTAGTGATCCCCATTCCATCCTTTCTATAGATTGCCCCCTCTATCATCCCTACCCTCTACTGAATCTTCAGTCTTTTCCTGTCCATTGGCTGATTCTCTACTGCCTACATGTCTCAGGAATAACCTAAGATCAAGGCTCTCCCTTTTACTAGCCAGGAGACCTCAACTGAACAAGTCAGTTCCATTTCCTCATCGGTAATAATAACACAACAGATATTTGAAGGGTTGTTTCGAGTATTAGTCAGTCAACTAGTATTTAAGAAATACCTACTATGTGCTAAGCACTGTGCTAAGTATTGGACATACAGTCTAATGGGGGAGATAACACTCAAACAACTCTGTACAAACAAGATAGGATAAATTGAGGATAGTCTCAGAGGGAAGGGACTAGGATTAAGGAGACTTGGAAAGGTTTGTAGGAGGGACTTTAGCTGAAACTTGGAGGAATTCAGGAAAGCCTGGGGGTGGAGACTGGAGGGAATTCTAGGCATGGGGGCAGTCAGTGAAAAGGCTTATAATTAGGAGGTGTAGTATCTTGTGTGAGGAGGTCAGTGACACGGAATCACCAAGTACCTGGGGTGAAGTGTGAGAAGACTGGAAAAGGTAGAAGGAGGCCAAGACATGAAGGGCTTTAAAAACCAGAAGATTCTATATTTTATCTTAAAAGTTTTTTTTATACCGTTATGGATGACTAATGTGGAAATACATTTAACATGACTGCACATGTATAACCTATATCAGATTGCTTGCTTTTTGGGGAGGGGGGGATAGGAGGAAGGGAGAAAAATCTGGAACTCAAAAATCATTTTAAAAGTGAATGTTGAAAACATTTACATGTAATTGGAAAAAATAAAATATTATTTACAAAAAATGTCATACTATATTATGGAAACTCTTGTTTTGTTCCATAAATCAAAAATCAAATAAATTAAAATTTAAAAAATAGTAGGGAGGCACTGAATGAGGGAGAGGAGGGGAGGAAGGGAGACCACACAGCAGGTTAATTCAATAGCCTATGTTGGAGGTGATGAGGGCAATGAAACCTTTCTTTTCTTTTCTTTTTTTCTTGCTTTTTGGAGGGCAACTGGGGTTGACTTGCCCAAAGTCACACAGCCAGTAAGTGTGTCATGTCACGTGTCTGAGGCTGGATTTGAATTCAGGTCCTCCTGACTCTAGGGCTGGTGCTCTATTCATTGCACCACCTAGCTGCCCCGAAATGCTTTCTGACTGGGTCCACTACAAATGTACTTACACAACCTTAATTGGGCCCTCACCACCGACAGGCAATCCTACTATACATCCATTATCAATTCACTCTCCCACTCTCCCACTGCAGCTCTTCCAAAACTTATCCCTCCTCAAACCTCCAATGGCTCCCACTCCCCCCACTCTCAGCTGAGGACCTTGCCTCATCTTTTACAGAAAAAACCGAGGCCACTGGCCACAAACTCCCTCTTCCTTGCTTCCTAGCACTCCTGTCTCCTGCCACCATCTCCTTCTTCGCCCATCTTACATGATGAACCTTACAAAGATTCTCCCTTCTATCAGTTTAAGCAATCCCATTCCATCCAGTCCCCTCCAACAGTATCACTCAATTTCAATCTCTCCGTGTCTACTGACTCCTTCCCTACTCCCTACAAATGTACCCAAGTCTCTCCCATTCTCAAAAAATCCTCCCTTGATCTTTTCCATCTCCAATAACTCTTCCTACATCTCTTCTAAACCCCTTGTAATCAATCCACCGACAATGCTCTCTCCAAAGTCACCAAGAATCACACCACAACTGCCTTTTCTCAATCCTTATTCTCCTTGACCTCTCAGCAGTCTCGGACACTGCCGATCACCCTCTCTCCTCCTTGAGACTCTTTTCTCTTTCCGTTTTTGGGAGGCCATTCTCTCCTCTCTCCTTTGCTGGATCCTCCCCTCCCCAAGGTTCTGTCCTGGACCCTCTTCCCTTTTCCATCTATATTTCTCTTGATGATCTTATCAGTTCCCAAGGATTTAATGGCCATCTTTATGCTGACAATTCTCAAATCTACCTATCCTATCCTAATTTCTCTGCTGACCACCAATCTTACATCTCCAAGTGCCTTTCAGAAATCTTGAACTCAAAATGTCCAAAATTGAACTATCTTTCCCTAAAAGTCTTTTCCCCTCTTAATTACCGTTTAAGGCCACACCATCCTCCTAGTTCCTCAGGTTGGGAACTCAGATTCTAGTTTCCCTCTTCACTCCCCCTCCCCGAGTATGCAATCTGTTGCCAAGGCCCATCCATTTCACCTCCTTTCTCCTCCATCATCACTCTAGATCAGCCTACACCTGAAACTATTGCAAAAGCCTGCTGGTGGGTCTGCCTGCCTCATATCTCTCCCCACTCCAATCCATCCTCCATTCACCTACAAAAGGGATTCTCCTAAAATCTGGTCCGACCACTTTACCACCCCTACTCCAGTGGCTCCCCATCATTTCCAAGATTAAACACAAAATCCTGTGTTTGGTTTTTAAAGGCCTTCATAACTTGACTCCCTTCTGTCTTTCTAGTCTTCTTATCCCTTACTTCCTGCAAAGTCCTCTCTGATCCAGTGACCCTGGCCTCCTGGCTCTCCCACCAACAACACCAACCATTTCTCAGCTCGGCTCTAGGCATTTTATGTGACCATCCCCCATTCCTGGAAACACTCTCCCTTCTCATCTCCACCTACTAGCTTCCTTTAAATCCCAACCAATCTACAAGAAGTCTTTCCCAAGCCCTCTTAATTCTAGTGCCTTCCCTCTGTTAATTATTGCCTATTTAACCTGGGTAGATCTAGTTTGTATATGTTGTTGGCTTGTTGTCTCCTCCATTAGATAGTGGGATCCTTATAAAGGTAGGGACTATCTTTTGTCTCTTTATGTATCCTCAAAGTTTATCACAGTTGCTGGCACACAGTAGGCACTTAATAAACTTTAAGGGGTGGTGAAGTAGATAGAGCTCCAGCCCTGCAGTCAGAAGATAAGCTCCCTAAATTCAAATCTGGCCTCAGATGCTAACTAGCTGTATGACCCTGGGCAAGTCATTTCACCCCATGAGTCGGAATTTCCTTATCACTAAAACGAGCTGGAGAAGGAAATGGCCAACCACTCTAGTACCTTTACCAAGAAAATCACAAATGGGGCCACAGAATGTCAGATACGACTGAACTACAATAATAAAAAATATTTATAGGGGCAGCTAGGTGGCACAGCGAATAGAGGACTGGCCCCGGAGTCCGGAAGGATCTGAATTCAGACACTTAACACAAAAACTAGCCATGTGACCTTGGGTACCCCAATTGCCCTCCTAAAAAAAAAAAAGCAAAAAAAATTTGAAGACTGTATCAGGATGGTGGAAGTTTGAGAACAGAGAAGGGGTACACAGGGGAGATGTTATGAAGGCAGAAATGACAGGGTTTGCCAACTGATTCCTGTTCAGGGTGACTAGAAGGATTGATGGTTATGCTTTAGAGTAAGAGGGAAGTTGGGAGGGCTGAAGCGGGGAATTGTTGAGTTTTAGATGTCTACTAGACCTCCAGTTTCATAAGTCCAACAGGCACTTTGAAATTCTAGATTGGAGGTCTCCAATTCCTGGCTTCCTTCAAGTCACAACTAAAATCTCAACTCTCTACAAGATGCCTTTTCAGGTCCTCTTAATTTTAAGAGCCTTCTCTCTGTTGATTACCTCAAATTAACCCTGTATCTATCTTGTTTATATGTAGTTATTCCCTTGTTGTCTTCCCAACTGGAGTTAGAACTTCCCTGTGAAGGCACAGGGCAGATACTTACTAAACATTTCTTGAACAATAAAATTTTCAATTTTCAAATCGAATCGAGAAAGGAGTGGGGAAGAATATGTGGAATAAGGGAGAAGGGGGAACTTACTTCAATTTTTCTCCTTGAAGTAGAGGAAATTCTTTACAGAGAGGGATAAAGGACAGAAACCTTAAAAAAAAAAAAAGGATGAAATTCACACTTTCATACCCCTGCCCAAAGAAAGACCCACGTGAAAAGGGTACCCACTAAGAGGGTAAGGGTTGCTCTGGAGACCCTAAAATACCAACATGCCCGGTCCTGCATAATAAATTTGACTCTAGTCTTCTCAGCCAAAAAAAAGTAAAATTTATTAAAAGTTCGTTTGCATTAGGACACAGAGTAAGTCAATGCTAGGTCATTCTAAGGCTCTCACTATTCTAGTGTATGAGATGGGGGTCTTATATACAGAAGGTTGTGGGAGGAATCTAGGGGTGGCCTAGAGGAGGAGTTTGGGGAGGGACTTCAGGAGGAGTTAATGAGGTCAATGAGTGATTAAGGGTGGAAAGGCACCTGGATACCACAAACAATGGAGGGCTAAGCCAGTTCAAGGGTGGGAAGTCTAGCAACAGACCTGCCTCATCCAAGGGAGGTTCCCAGAGCCTGAACCTCAAGGTCTCAAGGAGAGGTCAAGGGGGCTCCCTGAGCCCATACCTCATCACTTGGATATCGGCCTCCCCCTTCCCCCCACCCCCTTCATTCACTTTCTCTAACACTCCACACCTCTACATACTCAATTTCAAGAGAAAAGACACAACCGTTTTTTTGCAATGCACCCCCAACACCAGACACAAGATTACAAGAACACCGCCCCCCAAGACACATTCTCCTGCAACCCCATACGCCATGATAGAGACACTGCTTTCTCCCGCACACCACAACCAACAGCACTCCCTTTCCATCAGACGTACCAGGATAATTTACAACACACTTTCGGTCCGTCCTCCGAGCCCCGGCAGGGGCGGGGCTGCTGCTCTTCTCAGTTCCCAGGCAACCTGAGCTCCGGGATCTCCTCGTCAGCAAAGCCAAACAAACAGTCTCAGGAGGGTTCCCTGGACCTCCCCCACCCCAGTCCCCAGCGGGGCCGCAGTCCCAGACAATCCACAGCAGCCGCCTCAGTCTGGGCGTCCAAGGGGTGGAGGAGGACACTGGAAGGGGCTTCGGGAGGGACAGTCAGGTCCCGGGGTGGGTGCAGACGGCATTCTGCAAATCCTTTCCCTCTTCTCCCCTCCCCTCAGAGCAGTCCGGTGCTTGGGGGAAGAGGAGTGAACTAGGTGGGGACAGGACTTGGATACTGGACCGAGGTGCCCCAGTCCTGCAAGGGGGGAGCTCGATCTTGGGTCCCCTCCCCTGGCACGGTCCTCCCGTAGGTGAGATCATCTCCTCCCCACTTTCCAAGGGTCCCTGCAGCCCCGCCGGATATTGGGAGAGAAGGGACGGCGGGACTGGGAAAAAAAAAGCATGGGCGTGGAGCCCCGGGAGGGGAGGAGAAGGGAGGTCCGCGCAGGGCAGGGCCCGGGGTCGGGAAGAGGAGGACTGGGCGTCCGCGGGGAGCCGTCGGCCCGCTCACCTGCGGCCGCGGAGCACGTGGGCTCCCAAACTTCCGGACACTGTCCAGAGGGCGCGAAAGTCTCGGGGGAAGGGGGAGGCAGGGCTGCAGAAGGAGCCCTTTGGGACCCCGCCCCGACAGGTTACAAATTAGCCGGAGGGCTGGCCCCGGGCTTGGGTGGGGAGCCGCGGCCGGGAGGAGGGCCGAGATTGCCCGAGACTGAGGAGCCTTTCCCTGCAGCGTGCCTCTCACCCACCTTCCAACACCAACATCTCGTGGATGGGGGAGGGGACCGTTCCCGAGGGTCGGTTCCGGGGCTCAGCTGGCGGCTTCCCCTCTGATTGGAGAGCCTGGCTCCAGCCCTCGGGGACAGCCCTGTCTAGAATGGCCGCCGACGCTACGCTTTCCTCTTCCTGACGCCCAGCTCCAAAAGCCAGCGGCTACAATCAAACGCTGCCTTGGCTTCTCTTTTGTTCTCTGTTCCGGAGCGTTAATCCCGAGGCTTCCCCTAGACGAGCTGCTCCGAGCCTGCGTGTCTCCTCTCTCAGCCCCCTCCCCCAGCTGCACTTGGATTGGAGCACACAGTAGGCTCGAGAAAGGCTTCCGCAGTTGAGAACTAACGCAGCTGTGACGGTCTGCGACGTTTGGAGCCCGGAAGTCTTTTGGTCTGAGGGCTAGTTGTAAGGCTACTACCTAAAACGAAGGAGGAGGGGTTTGGTTTTCTGTGTTCTCAGGGCCCTTCCAGCTCTTCCATTCTGGGGTCTTAGGACAGCGCTCCACCTCTACATACCTGCTCTCTGGTTCGCATGGGGAAGAAGTAGCTGCGTGTAGTCCAACAGCCCGGGATTTGGAGTCAATGACCTGAGGTTTATGTCTTTGCCACTTACTAGCCCAGGTGACCTTGACTGAGCAAATCATTTTCTGACTGAACCTTTTTCTGATCTGTGAAATGTCAGTGATATTTACACTATGGATTGTTGGAGTCATTCAGTCAACAGGTGTCTATTATACACCTTCTAAATAAGCAACAGACACTTTGCAAAGCATTGGGAAATCAACGAATAGCAGTCCCTGCTCTCAAGGAGTTTAGCATCTGACAGAGGAGACAACGTGAAAACGACTCTGTACAGTTATAAAGAAGATATATACAGGATAGTTGGGGAGTAGTCTTAGAGGGAAGGCGTTAAGATTAAGGAGGATAGGAAAGGTGGGATTTTATTTAGTACTAGAGGGAGCCAATTCCAGGCATGAGGGCTAGCCAATAAAATGCTAGTAGAGAGATAGAGTGTCTTGAAAGAGGGAGAGCTAGGAGGCCCGTGGATGCTGGATCTCCAGAGTATCTGGGAGTAAGGTGTGACTACAGGTAGAAAGGGGCCAGGTTGTGAAGGACTTTGAAAGCCAGAGGCCTTTATATTCCATCCTGGAGGTAATGGGCAGTCACTACAGTATATTGAATGGGGAAAGAGGTAATGTGGTTTGACCTGACTTCCAATGAAACAGTGTATGCAAAACACTTTGTAAACTTAAAAGCCTTAATAAATTAGTATGTGCGGCCTGGGAAAGGCAGCCCCTTCCGAATGTAAACTTAAGCAATCTATCTTGGCGAAAGTAAACTTTGTTGGAGAAAGTCTCATAAAGTCCTCCAAAGACATCCATACTTTGAACAGAGGCACTCAAACCAAGTTAGGGGAAAGGTGTAGGCAGGATTCAGAGATGAATGACACCTGCTCCTTTGCCCTCCACCAGTCTGTAGTGTAGGGGAATAGGACCTGTGCACCAATAATTGGGACAGGAGGTAGAATGATGTCAATGCCATCCGGGTTCAGATGCCCGGTAACCAGCAGCGTGGGGCCAAAGGCTCCTCAGGTAGACTCAGCCACAGAACCAGGGTGGATCTTTGTACCGTACTTTGGTGCTGGAAGCCCGGGGGGGCAGCGGTCCGAGCCAGGACTGACCTGGAGGTGACCCCAAGCAGGGCCTTACCGACCCCAAGTGACCTCCGACAGGCCCAGGTTGCCATTTTGTCCCCGCTTGGATCTTTGTACGGGGCTTCCCGGAAAGGGCAGCGGGGGCCGAGGACCGCAGGTGAGGGAGGCCGTGACCTTGTGCTCCGTCCCCTGCGCCCTCGGGATGCGGGCGCACCTGGCGGCCCAGCGCGGGCCTTTCCCCCTAGACGGAGGGAAGCTGAGGGACGAGGCCGGGCTGGGGGCTGGGGGGGGGCTGGGGCGCGAGTGCGCGCGAGGGCAGTCTCCTCTTCCTCCTCCTCGCAGCACTCCCCAAACCAATCAGGCCAGCTGCGCCCGGCCGATCCTCCCCCTCCCCAGGTCCCTCCTCCACCTCCCCCCAGGAGCCAATGCCCGCTCCCTAGGGGAGCCGCCTCCAGTCACGTGGCCCGGCCGGGGCAGGTAACTCCTGCGAGGGCGGGGGCGGTGGGGGGAGCCGGAGCTGGCTGGGCCCTTGCCATGAAGCCTGAGGGGAAAAGCCCGAGCACGGTCACCTGGCCTCCACTCGGCCCCGCGCGGAGAGGCGGCGGACGCAGGGCTGGAGGCGGCCAGACGGAGCAGCAGCCCTGGCTTCAGGTAGAGCCGCCCCGTCCGGGTCCCGGGTCTCACGGGGTCCCCTGGGTCGTGCTGCCGGTGCTCGGCGGGTGTCTCCGGGCCTGACCCCTGTCTTTGGTTGTAGCCCTCCCCTCCCCGGGCCATGACGCCGCCGCCTCCTTCTGCGCACCCTGACTCCCTGGTGGTCTTGTTTGGGGCAACCGCTGGTGCTCTGGGGGCTAAACTGGGCTCGGATGAGAGGGAGCTAATTCTCTTGGTGTGGCAAGTTGTGGATCTTCACAGCCGGAAGGTAGGGACGGCGGGGCCGGGCGGTGGCGGCCGCGGCCGGGGTCGGTGCTGGTCGGTGCTGGTGGCGGCGGCGGCGGCGGCGGGACGGGGGGGGGGGGTTGCGGGCGGGCTCGAGGGTCCCCCGGGGCATGCCGGGGGCTGGGGGCGGACGCTCCCGGGCCCCCGCCCCGGAGCCGCCCGGGCGAGCCGGCCCTGCCCTCGGGGCGCTTCCCCAGCCGGCCGCCAGCTGTGCGCGCCTGGACGCTCGAGGGGTGGGGGGTGTCCGGCGGCTCCGGCCGCTCGGCCCCCCCCCCCCCAGCTGGCCCCAGGCTGACCCAGGACGGGGGAAGAACGCGGGACAGGCTCTGGAGGTGGGACGGGAAGGCCGCGCGCGGCCCACGGGGCACGCCGGGGGTGGGGGCTCCCCGGCCCCCTCCCGCCGCTGAGTGCACCCCTTTTCCCCCGCGGCCGCAGGTGGGGACCCTGCACAAGTCCCTGGTGCGCGCGGACGACGCGGAGCTGAGCGAGCAGTGCAGGGAGGCGAGTGGTCTGAGCGCGGAGGGGCTGGGCCGGGCCGAGCCGCTGGACAAAGTGCTGCAGCAGGTGAAGGGTTAACCGGATCGGGCTGGGGTCGCCGCTCCTCTGGCTTGGCTGCTTAGACTCTTCCTCCTCCCCCCATCCCCGACAGCACGTGTGGCTTCCCTCGGTCCCCCTTAGTCCAGCCGAGCTCTTTAGGAAAACTTCCCGGGAAGGATTCGGCGCCGGAGGGGGGAGGGGAAGGGATCGAAATCTGCCCAGCCTGGGCTAGTTCTCTCTCCCCCACTCCGGGGAGGCAGGTTGAGGGGGTCTCCTAGCTTTGGGGAGGGGGCAGCAGAGAAGACTTAGGAATCCTAAAGAGGGCTTGTTTTTGACACAGAAGAGAACTAGCTTTTGTTGGGGGATTTTTTTTGTGGGGGGGTTCCAGTGTGTGCCGGGTGTCTGGGAAAATTCAGGTGAGGGTGCTGTGCTGGGGGGGTTTGGCTGCCCCCTTGTAGTTAAGCTGAACCTGCCGGGGCAGTAGAACTAGTTTCTGTTGTTTTAAACTCTCTGTGACTGGCGTGATTTTCGGCAGAGGAGGGGTGGGAGTTTCTGTGAGGGGGGCTAGTGCTTCAGGGATAGGGGTGTGCCCCTCCTCTTGTCCACCTGGTCCCTTGCCCTGGATGTGGGGAGGTGGGGCAGGGTGTCCCCTACAACTTCCGCAGGTCTGAGCCTGCCCTTGGTTTTACTAGAGGTTGGGGGTATATTTTATCCCTGCCTTTCCTATGAACCCCTTTATGACTTGAGCAACTGGGTCCGGGCCGGTGGGATGCCAGGAAGGCCCCTAGAGGGGTGGGTGGGCCCAGGTTGGGTGGAGTAGGCAGTTCTAGGGCTTGGGAAGAAACTGTAGTTCCTATCCCTGTGGGACTGGCCCTCGTATCAGGCCTAGGCTTGGGATCCAGCCTGGTGGGAAAAGCACATTTGGGCTGAGCTGATGATCTCTTCCGTTTGTTTCCTGTTACCTTCATTTTGGTCCTCTGAGGCCTGGAATCTGCCGCAGTATTCTGCATGCCCCTTTTCCTCTGATCTAGGAGGGGGGTTTACCTTCCTCTTATGTTTCCCCCCTCCTCCTTTCCAAATGCGGAGTCTTACCCCAGGGGCAACTCCTTGCTGTATACCTAAGATTAGAGGGGAGATGCTCAATATTTTGCCCCCCCCCTCCCCTCCAAAGTGTTTTAACTGTAGCAGGGGCCTAGACTGTGGTGGACCTCTTTTGGGATCTCTGGGTGATTCAAAAAGCTGGTGTGGGTGTGAGACTTTCATAGGCTTTAGTGGGGTATAATTTAAAGAGCACTGGATTTATAATCAGAAGACTTGGTTTTGAGTCCTCGTTTGCTTATCTACTGGACCTCAGACAAACCACTTGTCTTCCCTAGGTCTGTTTCCTCACCTAATGAGGGTAGTAGGTGGTTTTTCTCCCCTCTGGGGTTTCTTACATTTCATAGGTTCAGTGAATTTTCCCACCTCCACCCCTCTCTGATGGCAATTTGCCCTGACCTCTGAACAGGGAGGATAAGGTAGGGACAGGTTGTTTGGGTTCCTGGCTCCCTGCTGACTAAATGTGCCTGTGGGCTTGTGGCTAGTAGTCTCTGGGGGCCCTACCCACTACCTACATATCCCAGGTCACACAAAAAGAACTGGAGTCCAGGGAAGAATATTCAGCCCTCAATTCCTGGGTTACAGGGAGAGGACTTGGATATCTTTTCTTTAGCTTTATGGGGGGAGGGAATGATGAGATAATCTTAGGGAGACCTAGCTATTGGTCATGGTCAGGAAAAGGGAATGCTGCCCAGATGGGGATTTATTTAATCATAGGGGGTCCATGAGGTTACCAACCACTATGATCTCTCCTGCCCACAGGATCAGAGGTTTCTTAGGAAAAGGAGATCTCTTTCTGGGGGATGGTGGGTGATGAGAGAGTCTTAGCCATTTGCCTGGGGGAGAATGCCCCTTTGACTTTGGGGAGGGGTGTTGATGGGGACAGGAACAATTTGGGAGTAGGTTCTAAGTGTTTGAATAGTCACTGATGGCCTGGAACCCCCAGTGTGCCCATCCCACCTCTTCAAAGCTATTAGAGTGTCAGTGAGGTGTATATTCTTGACGTTCCCACTTGAGAGTTTAGGTCTTGCTTGTTTGGGTCTTTGTGTGTCAGCCCTCCTCTCCCCCTTTGGACCAAAACCCCTTTTCATTCTTAGTTTTGCTTTATAGGGTAGGGGAAAGTGACTCATCGTTCATGATTCCTCCCTTCCCTTCCCAATAGAAATAGCCTCATCAGCACTGGAGGTGGGGTGGGGAAAATGGGGTGTGATGGGTCCTTCATCCCCTAAGGTAATCAATTGAAGGTTCTCTGATTCTCTATTAGGGCTGTCTCCAGAGGGGATCCTCCTTTGACTTCTGAGGCCCATGTGATTTTGTCGGGTAGGATGGGAAATGGAGTTCTTCACCCTCCTAAATTCTGACCCCAGGCTTTCTAATGTATATAATAATATATATATCCCCACCACCTTCCCAGCTTCCCCCCCATCAAAGGGGAGGGGGAATGGGACAGTGGCCTCAAATTTGGCCCCTGGTTTGTGCCTGGGGCAGAAAGAGGGAGACCTTGCTGAGGGGAGCTTGATAAGGAGGAAGGAGCCTTAGCTGTAGAGTCCAAACCCTTGGTTCAGATTCTACCTTTAAAATAAGGAGGTGGGAGTAGAGAATCTCTAAGTGCCCCCCAATTCTCACATCCTGTGATCTAAAGGCAGGGCTGTCTGGGAATGGGCCTTGTTCATCCTAAGCAGACACTTGGGGACCAAGGGTTGGTTCTTGCTACAATGTAGGTAGGTCAGCTGAGGCAAAGTCCAGGAGTTCTGGTGCCCATTAGCCCTCTTCTTTTGTCTCTTCCATAGTAGGGTGTTCTATTGAGATATCCCTCCCTCACCTGCCTGGGAGGCTGTTAGGTGGCATAGTGGATATCCTGGGGAGAGGAAGACCTGAATTCATATTCTGCCTCAAGACACTAGCTGTGTGACCCTGGGCAAGTCACTTAACTTCTTCTTTGGTTTCCCCAATTATAAAATGAGGATAATTATAGACCTAACAACCTCACAGAATTGTTTTGAGTATTCAATGAGATAAAGTGCTTATTAGCCCAGTGCCCAGCACATAGTAGGTGCTTCATAAATGGTCATTTCCTCCCCTGCTTCTCCTACTGATCTTTCCCTGGGAGGTGGCCAGCTTTCTGTGTTCTGGGTCCCTGGATTGAGAGCCCTTGTATATAAACTTGCCAGTGAAGGTGTGTGGGCAGAGGCCTCCACCCTGAGAACGCTCCCTTTGCGGAGGCTGGCCCAGCCCAAACTCCCAACTGTGGGAGACGCCTTAGCGAGCCCAGGCCTGTCCGATCCCGGTGCCGCCTCTGCCCCTAGCCCTGTGGGTTCCCTTGCTTAAGTCTGCTGCTTTTTGGATCAAATTCAGCATTTATTGAGTGCCTGTTAAATGCATGACCCTGTGTTTAGTGTCCATGAGTTTTTAAGTGTCTCCTATGTACTGGGCATTGTGCTAAAGTGTCCCTTCTGCCAAGGACAGAAAGCTGCCCTGCCTTCTAGGAGGAGAGGGTGTGTGTGTGTCTGTCTGTCTGGCTGTGTGTGTATGTGTGGTACATGTGATGTGTAAACAGATGCCCCTGGTGCCCAGTAGTAGGTAATTAAAGGTACAAATGAGGAGCAGGCACAGAACTGGGAGCTTTAAGGAGAGATCTCTTTCACTGAGGCAGGAAGGCTGGCTTCCTGGGGGAGGCTAGGCCCCAGGTGGCCCTGGTGGGGCAGGAGGGAGGGAGGAGAGGATTTCAGCCCATTCAAAGCCTGGTGTTTGGTTGGAGCCAAGGTACAAAGCCCGGAGAGCAGGGAATGGCAACTGTGTGACAGAAGCAGGCAGGTGCCCCTGGAATGCAGACAATTCTGAAGGGTGTAAGGTGAAATGAGGCTGAGCAGGCATGTCCCAGAGCCTGTTTTTGGAGGGCCTTGAGCGTCGGCTCAACGGCCTCCACTTTCTCCAGTGGTCAGTGGGTGAGGGCAGGCCTGCAGATTCTCCTAAGCTTTGGTTAGAACCAGCATCTCAGGAGTGAGGGCCCCTACCGGCTCTGATGAGCTCAGGATGGGGAGATGGTGGCCCTGGGGCCTGAAGACCCTCCAGTGGTTCAGGATGAGTTGGGGGTGGCACAGGCACAGTAGGGAAGAAATGTCTTGGTTTCCTAGTTCCTTCCTAGCTCTGTGACCTTGGTGCCTTAGCCCTAGGTCTCTGTCAACATAATGCCTTAGCATGTCTCTTCTCATGGAGTTGCTGTAAGGATCCAGCTAGAAGAGATATGTGTAGACATTTTTAAGCAGGAGGGTACCAGCCGGCAGTGGGGGATCTTTGTAATTTTTGCAGGGGCCAGGGTTGTCAGTGAAGGGGGAGCAAAGCTAACTGGGCATCTGCCCAGTTGAGCCCAGGGGGTGTTCCCAATCAACAGTCTAGGGAACCGAATCTCTGGAAAGGGATACCCCAGGACAGTCTTCCAGGAGTCCTTTTTTTTTTTTTAACCCTCTCTTGAATCCCCACCCCCAGCCCCCACCTCCAATCTCCTAAGCAAACACTACCTGGTACTCGGTGGATGTCAATACAGCCAGGGCCAAAGCTCACTCTGCCCGGAAAGTTTGTCCTTGGGGAAGGGGCAGTCTGTTAGCCAGTCCCTGAGTCAGGCTCTTTCCATGGCTCTGGGGTAGTAGAAAGGGGCTCTGAGGTGAGGCTGACTTACTAGGGCTTGTCTGGCCTCCCCTCCACCCCCATCTGAACCCTCAGTTTTCTCACCTATGCCCCTAGTGCTCCCTTGGGTGTTGGCCCATCAAGACAGAGGGGCAGGGCTAGGATTCTGTTTGATTTTTGGTTCTGCGTAGATATGGCCAGTGCCAGGATCTAGGCCCTGGGGGTCTTTCTCTGGTTTTCTTCATAGCCTGGGCCCCAGAATTGCCCAAGAATGAGGGCTGAGCACACAGGTACCTCTAAGGTGCTGATAAATCTGGGATTCTCTCCCACTCCCCTTTCTCTGGACCCTGAGTGAAAATGTTGGAGTGAGTCCTGGAACACAGAACAGGCTTTCAGTAAACAGGTGCTGATAGTCTTTGGCCTTCTCGCCATCTCTTCTGTTTCTAATTATTCCTTGGGGAGCGGGGGGAGGTGGTTCTTGGGTTCATTATAGGTGGCATTTATAGAGCTGTAAGGTATATAAAGCACTTTACAAATCTTTCATTTGATCCTTGACACAACGTGGGAGATGGGTGCTATTAGTATCCCCATTTTATAGCTGAAGCAACTAAGGTTAAGTGATTTGCCCAGAGTCACACTGTTAGGTGTCTGAGGACTGATTTGAACTCAGGACCGCAGGTCCAGATCTCTATCCACCTGTCTGCCTCACTACACACCCTCATGAAAGTTTTGCTGGGTGTTCTTGGTTTCTTGAATTTCCCTCAGGCCCAGCACTTCCCCCCTTCCCCTTGTGAACTGGGTCTGGGGGAGTAGTCAGTTTGATCTCTGGAAAAGGGGGTGGGGGGGAAGTCTGTTCCCAACTCATTCCCCCAAACAAAGAAATAAACTCAGACACTCCCAACCATTCCCCCAAACACACACACACTCTCACACACACTCTCTCTCTCTCTCTCTCTCTCTCTCTCTCTCTCTCTCTCTCTCTCTCTCTCTCTCTCTCTCCCTTCCCCTCTTTCTCCCTCCCTCTTCCTCTCTCCCCCTTTCACACACTCATTCTCTCTCTCTGTTCCCCTCTTTCTCCCTCCCTCCCAACTCATTCCCCCCAACACACACACACACACACACACACACACACACACACACACACACACACACACACACCCCCTCCAGGTGTGGCCCAGTGACAGAATCTTGCTGGACCAGTTTTTCAACCTGAATGTTCTCTTCCCCTCCCCAATCCCTTGGTTAATGTGGACAGATGTGGCCACGTGTCTTGTGCTCTCAAGTTTGAGTGTGTATGCACACGCACAAACACACACAAGTTGCTGGTGCTTAGTGTAGGAGACACACTTGGGGGGGGAAGAAGTAGGGTGTCTAAGGCTAAAGCCCTGGTTATTTCAAAGACAGCCCTCACGCACTTGATTTCTTAGAGTCCTCACCTTCCTAGGGGAGGAGGGAGTTTTAGGGATTTTTGTCGGGGTGGGTGTTTTTGTTCAGGTGTTGCCTTTGAAGAAGGTTGACATGTTGTGTGCCTGCTTTCTCCTGGCCACAGGCCTGGACTGGAGTGGGGTGTTTGCCAAGCAGGATAGGGCTGAAGCAAGCCTGAGCCTCCTGTTCCTTGCCAGCTCCTGGCCCAGAGGAGGGGCGGCCTGCTTTCCTTATTCTACAGACTAACCAGTTACTCCAGCTTAGATGTTGGGTCCCCACCAAAAACCTCTTCCCTAGTGCTCTAGGCTGCTGGGTCCCTGCCTAGGCAGGCTAGGGGAGGAGGAAGTTGGGACAGAGTGGGGGGAATGGCGAGCGTACCTCTGCCATGGTGCTGACCAAGGCGCTGCTGACCGCACCCTTGTCTTCTTTCCCTAGTTCTCACAGTTGGTATTGGGGGATGTGGAGCTCCTGGGCGGGGGCTCCTACACGCTCTGCACAGATGGGCCACTCCTGGTTCGACAGGTCCTTCACCCGGAGGCTTCCAGAAAGGTGTGAGGGGCCAGGGACTGGGAGACTGGGTGCTGGCAAGCCTCAGGACAGGCCGGGGGGGGGGGGGGCGCTTCTTGGGCTCTGCTTTCTGACTCTCAGTTCTCCCCCCAGAACCTGGTGCTTCCCGATTCCTTCTTCTCCTTCTATGATCTGCGCAGACAGTTCCACGCTCAGCGTCCTGAGGCTGGCCCAGCCCGAGACCTCACCGTTGCCACCATGGCCCAGAGTATCCTTACCCTCCCTTGATCTCTTTTGGGGGGAGCTAAGGCAAAGACTCAGCTTTGGTTGGAAGAGGGTGTGTGTGTGTGTGTGTGTGTGTTTGTTTGCGTGTGTGTGTGTTTGCACGCACCTGTCCCTGTGGTCTCTCAGTTCCACATAGAGAAAGGCTTTTCCTTCATATGTCCCCTCCAACTTCCCAGACTTGGGATTGGAAACAGATTCTGCGGAAGATGACTTTGGTGTGTGGGAGGTGAAGACCATGGTGGCCATCATCTGCCATCTCCTGTCAGAACAGAGTGAGTTCCCCTCTGGCCCTGCCCCTTCACTCTTTCGGCTGCTCTTTGTAACACGGGTCATCCTCTGAAGCCCCCGCCTCTCACCTGTTTCTCTCTCTCAGATCACAGCTTTACGGAGCCTGAGACTGTCAAGTGCAAGTATGATTCGGGACCGTGGTAAGTGGCCTGGGACTGGGAAGGGAGGGGGCTGGGGTGGTCCTGAGAGGTTCCCTCCTGATGGTGCTTTGCTTCTGCCCCTCTGCAGCAGCAAGGCGGAGGTAGTCGACAACGAGACAGTCGTCCGAGCGAGAGGCCTCCCTTGGCAGTCCTCTGACCAGGACATAGCCCGGTTCTTCAAGGGGCTCAACATTGCCAAGTGAGGGGGTGATGGGGGCCGTAGAGGGAGCTAGAACATTTCCTGCCTACAGGGGGAGAGGGGAGCCCCTAGGAGCCTGGCGTGACCGTCCCCTCTCTGACCCCCACCCAGGGGTGGCGTGGCGCTGTGCCTGAATGCCCAGGGCCGCAGGAACGGGGAAGCTCTTGTGCGATTTGTAGACTCGGAGCAGAGAGACCTGGCCTTGGAGCGTCACAAGCACCACATGGGTGCCCGATACATTGAGGTGCTTGTGGAGGAAGTGGGTGGGCCTGGGGGCTCTGGGTACACGAGGGCTTCTCATGCCAGGCTAACGGGAACATGTGTGCATCCCACTCGCAGGTGTACAAAGCCTCAGGGGAAGAGTTCCTCAAGATTGCAGGGGGTGAGTGACCGCGGCTGTTGGGGAAAGCAGTGGGGGAGGGTCCGAGGAAGGAGAAGACCGCAGTTCTTTTCCTGCCACTGACCAGTGGACAGGTCCTTTTGGACTTTGGAAACCTCCTTCATGGTCTTGTAGCTCTGAGATCTGAACACAGTGGAGGGTGTTAGGTGACTTAGCATTAACACTGGCATTCCATTGTGTGCCAGGCACTTTATAAACATCTTACTTGAGCCTGGGAGGCCATTGTTAGCTCACTTTACAGTGGAGGAAACTGAGGCAGACAGTGACTTGCCTAGGGTCATCCAGCCAATCTGTGTCTGAAGCCAGATCCGAGCTCAGGTTTCCAGGTCCAAGCACTCTACACTGGGCCACCTGGCTGCCTAATGACTGACATGGGGGGTGGGGGGGGGCAGATCCTGAAGGACCCTGTTACTTTCTTGTTGGTCTCCTGGGATTTTACCTACACCAGGCTCTCCTGCTTCTTCCATGTGTGACTTTGGGAAAGTCATTTCCCTTCTCTGGGCCTGTTTTCCCCTGTGTAGAACCAAGGTCCCTGCACACTAATCTGCCTCTTTCTCCCCTCCCTGTGTCTCCTTGCCCAACTATTCATCCCTCAGGCACGTCCCATGAAGTCGCACAATTCTTGTCTCAAGAGGACCAGGTGATCATTCGCATGCGGGGGCTGCCATTCACAGCCACGCCGGCAGACGTACTGGCTTTTCTGGGTCCTGAGTGCCCTGTAACTGGTGGTCCCGAGGGCCTGCTCTTCGTCCGCTACCCGGATGGGCGCCCCACCGGTGATGCCTTTGCCCTCTTTGCTTGTGAGGAGCTGGCCCAGGGTGCCCTCCGCAAGCATAAGGGCATCCTTGGTAAACGTTACATTGAGCTGTTCCGGAGCACAGCGGCCGAGGTTCAGCAGGTATTGACCCGTGGCCACCCTGGTGCTGGGGGTGATACGCTGGTGGAAGCAGGGTTGTCTTCCTGGTGTCTGATGTTTCCTCTGCCTTTCCTCTCTCTGGTTTTCATCAGGTTCTGAACCGCTACATGTCAAGCCCTCTGATCCCGACGCTTCCAGCCCCACTGATCCCCATGCTCCCTGCTCCGTTCCCCTTGGCGGGCACGGGAGTGCGGGACTGTGTTCGTCTGCGGGGCCTGCCCTACACTGCCAGCATCGATGATATCCTGGGCTTCCTGGGGGAGGCAGCCGGAGACATCCGGCCCCATGGGGTGCACATGGTGCTAAACCAGCAGGTGAATGGGGGTGCCTGACTCGGCTGAGCTGTTGAGGAGGGGAGCACCTGGAGGGTGGTGGCAATGTGGGATGGTTTGCTAGGGCATGACCACTTGTTGGCACGTGCAGGGCCGGCCATCTGGAGATGCCTTTATCCAGATGAAGTCTGCAGACCGAGCCCTTGTGGCTGCCCAGCGGTGCCACAAAAAGATGATGAAAGAACGTTATGTGGAAGTATTTCCCTGCTCTGGAGAGGAGATGAGCCTAGTGCTGATGGGGGGCACTCTGAGCCGAAGTGGCATGTCCCCCCCACCCTGCAAGTTGCCATGTGAGTGAATGTCTTTGTTCTCTCTCCACCACCACTGTCCGGGGCTGCTGGGGCTTGAGGGTGGGTTTCCTTTCAAGTGGGAGGTCAGGGCCCTTATGTAAAAACATAGTGGGGGATTAGGGAGGGTAGCGATTTGGAGGGGCTAGAGCTTTTGTCTTGCCTTGGAACAGGGAAGAGATTTCTCTTTACTCTAGGGCTGGCTCCTGACTAGGAGCATGGGGTGGAGGGCTGGCTTTGATTCAGCCCCACGGTCTAGTGGAGTTGGGATCTTAAGTGTGCGACCTGCTTCTGACACTGTTCTTTGGGATACGATGAGGCCAGCTGACTATATTTTGGCGCCATGTTTTTTCTTCCCAGGTCTCTCCCCTCCCACGTATGCTGCCTTCCAGACGGCCACGGCTGTGATCCCCACTGAGGCCACGGCTGCCCTTTATACCCCGTCAGCTCTTCTCCCTGCAGCCAGGGCTCCCTCAGCCCCTACCCCTGTCACCTACTATCCCCCACCAGCCACTCAGCTCTACATGAATTACACGACCTATTACCCCAGGTAGGAGTGGGGCTCCCTGAGGGGATCTGGTCTGTGGGCATCTGCTGTCCTGTCCCTCTCTGGGCGCCTCCTTCCCTGCCTCTCTGACCCTGCGCGTTCCTCCTTCCCTGCCCATCCCTCACAAACTGCTGACACTCCTTTTTTCCCCTTCTCTTATTCTGTCCCCCACGATGCCAGGGTCTCTCTGCACCTTGCCCCTGGCAAATGCACCAGTCTGGTCGCACTTGTTGAGTCCTTCCTTCCTTGCCCCATGCTCCAAGCCTCCAGAGCCTAAGTGTGTTTGTAGCTGTGAGCTAACCTGGGGCAGAGCAAGGGGAAGCAAGGAAGGAATCTGGCCTCTGACCACTGCCCTAGCCTGCTGCCCGCCTCTCCCCTTCTCTTTTGAGCCGTTCTTGTTCTCTCCTCAGCCCCCCAGTCTCCCCTACTACGGTGGGCTACCTCACTGCTCCCTCAGCAGCCGTGGCCCCAGCCCCTGCTTCCGTGCTACAGCAGCCGGGAGCCCTGGTCAGGATGCAGGGACTCCCTTACACAGCTGGCGTGAAGGACATTCTCAGTTTCTTCCAGGGCTACCAGGTGAGTCTCTTTATCCCAGAGCCTTTCCTGGCCAGTGGCTCCAGTTTGCTGACCCCTTCTTCTCAGCCCTGGTCTCCGGAGGAAGAGGGATGGTCACTCCCCAGGGCCTGAGGGATTCCATTGGATGGCAGGGTTGGAGATCAGCTTGGGAAGATAAATTTGCTTCTCTTGGTTTTAAGGTTTACAAAATCCTTTTCTTACAACAGCCTTTTGAGGGAGATGATGCAGATGTTAGCCCTAGCGTGCAGATGAGGAAGTTGGGCATGAACGTGCCTTACCCAGCCCTAACTAATGCCCAAGTTCTTCCCATGCAAGGCGTGGGTCTCATCCCTATGCCCTAGGGCTGGCACATCTCAGTTAAGGGGCCCAGGGTAAAGTTTGCTATATACCCTCAGGAAGAAGGTTCCCCTTGGTCCTAGCTCTGAGATGACCCCCTGGAATCTGCCCTTCTGACATTGCGCCCTCACCTCCATCTCCACATCCTCTCCTTGACCCCTGTGTCACCCTCTGTAGCTTGCCCCCGATGACTACGCCAGTCTGGTCCCAGTTGGTGACCCCCCCCGCCCTGTTCTACAAGCCCCCAAAGAGTGGGTATGCTTGTAGCTGTGAGGGACCCGAGAAGGTAAGAGGCTGAGGGGGCTCCTTGCCTCCTGCCTGGCTGCTGGGCTCTGACCGCTCCACTAATCGACTGGTTCTTCTTGCCAATTATCTAACCTAGGGGCCTTGGTGGGTGAGCTGTGATTGTGGGTGGGACAGGGGTGGGGCAGGGTCAGTGATCTTCTCTTTAAAAACAGATTTTTCTGTCCTTGGCTCCTAAGGCTTTTCTGTTGCTTTGCTCCCCAATTCCCTCCTGCTTCAAAGGGAATGGTGATGGATTATAATTTGTCTGTCCCAGCTTGGAGTCTCATCTCTTCCAATTGCCTAGGAACCGCTGGGGACTAAGGTGGCCTCGGCCCCACCTGGCCTCACAGCACAACCCCACCCTCTATCTGCTGCCTTCTTGTGGAGGTCTCAGCTCCTGCCCCTCCCTGTCCTCCACAGCTCCCAGCAGACTCTGTCCTGGTCCTGCACAGCTTCAGCGGCCGGCCTCGGGGCGATGCCCTCGTCACCTTTCCCAGCCTGGATGCTGCACGGCGGGCTGTGGCTGAGGAACACGGCCGGACCCTGGGTGGTCAGCACGTCCAGCTCTCCCTGGTATGACCCGATATGCCAGGGGAGAGGGTCCAGACCCTTTTGTCTCTGACACCCAAGTGCCTTGAAAGGGGAGAGGGGAGGAAGGGGTCTTCCTTCCCCCCTCTCCTCAAATAGTCCTTTCCCTTGTGTAACCTGTGACCCTTGCCTCCTGCTCTCTGCTCTCCCAGTCTTTGAATTCTGCAGAGAGGGACGACTCAGTCCCTTTCTCCCCTCAGTAGTTGTGGGTGGCCTTGGGTTCCTAGCCCTTTGTGCCCATCCTAAAGCTTGGCCTCAAATTTAGGAGGTTGGGGTGAACAGCCCAAAATGGGGCCCCCATTCTCCACACTGCCAGGCTGTAGCCCTTTTAAGTTATGAATATTTTTTTTTTAATTTAAGCCAATGCAGAAGGGAGTCCCTGTTTACACATGTGTGTGTGTACTTTGTACATTGTGCCTATATGTGGGACTGCTCTGGTCAAGACCATGCATGGTCCAGGGTTCATGGGATGTGGTCCTGTCTAGCTTCAAGGGTAGAAATCGGCTGTGTCCCTCTGTCCATCCGTTGTGGCTTGTTCCAGAGGAGACTCTGGCTGTGGCCCTTATTCTTACCTCCCTCTCCCCCCATGGGTGTGAATATGGGGTAGGTAGGGCTGGGAAGAGCATGGCAGAGACCCTCTGAATTACATCATGTACCCTTCTCATCCTGCATTGACTCAGACAGGCAGCCTTAGGCCTGAAGGGAGGAGGAGGCCTTTGAATAAAAGTTGAAACACTAGCCCTGCTTCTGTCCTGATTTTGAACCTATCTTCTTTGGGGGGAGAGGGTGCTTGGAGTTACCGATGGAGGGAATCAACATCCTAATTATAATAGAACTGGGGGCCTTAGTCCATCAACTCATTTTAAAACCAAGGAAACTGAGGCTTTAAGGAAAGACTAGCATACCACATAATTGAATCTACTGTTTAATGTCCAGTGTCATGGTTTCCTGTTGCTGCACTCAGTACCTCCCAGGGTGGTAACTGAGGGTTACTGCTTTCTTCTCCCTCTGCCCCCCCCCCCACCTGGAAAAATTTGGGCAATGTCCCTAAATGTCTCTGTAGGGCCTGAGAAGCTAGTGATTATGGTTTTGCCCGGCAGAGGGCACTCCCAGATCATAAGTTGAAAGCCTGAGAGACAATAGAACCGCTGTCCTGCCATTCTTCCCCAGCCCTTCCAAAGTTGGCGCCATGCTGGGGCAGGTTGGGCAAGCTGTTTACTGAGCAGGCTTAGTTTGGAAGGCTATTTGGTTTAGATAGACCATACTGAGAAAAGATAAGAGGGATAGATGTTTGGAAAAGGGAAAGATTGCCCCCTTCTGGGGTTGGGAAGAAGGTGTTACTTATGTGATGGACATAACCAGTCAGTATCTGTTTAGAGCCCAGCTTTGTGTGACTTTGAACAAATCACTGTCCTCAAATTTCCTTGGAAAATCGGGGGGTTAGACAAGATGATGTCAGTGTTCATTTAAAATTGTTTAATTTTCTATAAGGCACCATGGCATAGTGAATATCCCTCCTTAGGGTAAAGATCTGAGTTCAAGATAGAGGCTATATGCATCTAGACTAAGACTAAGAGAGTGTTTACATTCAGTTACTTATACCAATGAAATCACAGGGCTGGGCCCAAAAAAATTCATCCTACACTAAATGTGGCCTCTGAAGCCTGCCCCTAAGCTAGGCAAAAAGTGGTGGCAAAGATTCAACAGTTTAGTGTGGCCTTAGTGTATGAGGATTTATTTTGCCTCAGTGATTTCATTTGTGCAACTGCTCTAGGAGATAGTCTAAGACCCAGAGGTATTTTTTAATTAATGTTTTCTTGATGTCTTTTTTCCTCACATGTGTGTGACTTGCCAGTGACCTTTAATCTCTCCTGGTACTCCTCCCCCAACAAAGTGGAATTAAGTGCAGGAAACCAACACATTAGCCTTGTCCTGTACCCAGTCACGCCCCTCTGCTAAAATAAGGGGTGTTTTATTCTCTCAAGGTTGGTAGTGGTCACTATATACATTAGAATTCTGATGTCTTTCAATGCTTCCCTTTGTTGTAAGTTGTCTGGTTTTGCTTATCTGAATTCTTCATATTTGTTACATTTCTTGTACGTTATAAGAAATATTAAGAATTCAAAGAAGCTATAATAATTTCTAGTTTCATGGAAAAGTGCAGGGGGATAGGGAAGGGATGTTGAGAGTAATTTTCCCGAATAGGCACACATTCCTTTTTTGCACATATGCAATTGATTGATTCTAACCCACCCTCCATGGGAGAAACCAAAGGCTGTATTATTAGCCTCAGAATAAAAGGATTAGGGTTATGGTGGCAGGGAGATTTCAGTATGAGAAGCAGAGCTGTCTGAGCATAGAGTGAATGAATTCTCTAAGAGAAAAGCCAAGCAAAGAATAGGGTGATTCAACAGTTAAAAGGTAGAAAATCAGACAACTGGGGAGTTGAGGCAGGCAGGGCCAGGCAGAGGCTGCCCGACAGAGATCAGGCAGGTTTGGCTCTTGAATCCCATGAGGACCGGCAACTTTACCAGTGTGAAAATGCGCCCTTCTACTTAACCATATTATTAAACATAATTTCATGAGGCTCTGACAAAGTGTTGGGTTATTTCTGATAGGGTACTCATGACAAAACAGCACAACTAGTTGTCTACGCTATCTTTATGAAACCGAACCCTTCAAAGTCTTTTTAAGTCCATAATCTCAGCCCTCTTGCAATTTTACATGGTAATGAGGCAAATAAGTCTAGTGTGAGACTGACATAAATCTAATGTAGTGGGTCTGAACAAGTGCTAGTAAATTCCCTTTATCACAGAAGGTGGCGCCTTGGTGCACAGAGCGCTGGGCCTGGAGTTAGGAAGACGCAAATTGCTAAATTCAAATCTGGCCTCAGACACTAGTTGTGCAATTCTGGGCAAAGGAATAAGCTGGAGAAGGAAATGGCATCTCTACTCCAGTCTCTTTACCACAAAAACCCCAAATGTGGTCTTGCATGAAGAAAAGGATAAAAACCTACTATTTGTTTCAGATTTGATTTTTGAAAACTTTTGTGAATTTAAGAAAAGATAGGTGCCTGGAAAGAGGGTATTACAATCCAGATACATCAAAGTGTGAACAGTTGGTAGACTAGGAAAATGGGAGTTTGGTGTTATTTTCTGGACTCTGACCAAAACAACAAAAGTTGTCACTAAGGGCTGGAGTATGAGGCTACGTGAGGTAACTTGGTCATCTAGTATTCAAGTCCTGGTTGTGCTATGCACAACATGCACATGGGGAATAAGTAGTTAGACTGTCTAGTCTAAAAATGCTGAAGACATAATGGTGTTTGATTCTCAGCCCTGCTAGGAAACGGGGCCAATTTCACTGGGTTTTTTGATGCTTTGTTTTTGTATATCCCATGCCTGACAAGGTTGCAGGTAAGTGTTTAAAATGGCTATTTTCTTGGTTGGAAGAGGCTGTGGCTTTGCAATAGTGACTAAATGAAGACACACTTGATCTTTCATCATTTATTTCAGCACTATGATTGAAAAGCCTCATACTAGTTCTTCCCTTTGTTTTATGCAAGTAGCACTGCAATCGTAAAACTTACAAAATGTTTGAAATACAAAATGTACATGAAATTACAATACATAGCTCTGTAAACATAATCTAGCACAGTTTTATGAATCTTTTCTTTAAATATAAAAGTCTGCGGACCCATCTCTAAGCCTCAAGGAATGACGTCCATTCTGAATATCAAAAATAGTTTCAAAGCATAGGGGCGGCTCCGCCCTCAGTCCCTTTTTCTCTTTGGTTTGCCAAGGAGTTCCACTGACCTGGTCAAAAGGTTACCAGGAGAAAGCTAATGGACACTTTGGGGATTTGTTTTTCAGAAGATTCCTCACAGCCCACCTGTCCAATGCACAGAAGATCCATGGGCTTCAATAATTTTGTCCCTTCCCTCTTCCTCCCCCCACCCCCAATCCCTAGGTGGCTAATGTACCTATACCTGTCTCCAGACTTGTACAAGGTTTGCCACCTCCCTTCCCATGGCTGCCACCAGGCCTGCCCAGGGTTCTGTGAAGCCTTCTATTTGCATAGCCCAACAATGGAGGGTGGTTGTGTGCTTTTTATACCATTACATTGCACAAGGTTTTTTTTTTTTTAACAGTCTTTAGGATACAAGCCACAAAAATATTAAGACCCTTATACTGCTTTTAAAAGGCAGATACAAAACTGTTTACATAATATCCAAAGCTGTATTTTTATTTTACGCAGGTCTACAGGCATCAAGGTATTCAAGGCATCAGAAAGTTTAGTGCATAGCAACGTGGGATTGTACAGGCTTTCATACTGGCTCTACTGCAGAGCACCTCAATGGGTGACAAACACTATGGATTACTACAGTGGTTAACTGAGGGTTCCCAGCAACTTTCTGGGCCTGGGAGCTCTAAATAGAACCCTGTGCACTAAGAATAACAAGTTCCTTACTTTGGCAGATCCCCACTAAAGGTCCTTCAAGACAGATTATTCACAGTTATGAAACTTGCTAGCATAGGTGAGGTTTAGGAGTAGCTTCAGGAAGCAGAAACATGACCAGGGTAGGGACAGCCCAGACAGACACTGTCCCTCCAGTGATTCTCATATTGAATCCTGGTCAGTGAAAAGGTGAATAGTACTCATCAAAGAAGATAAAACTGAACCATCCCAAAAAAACCAAACCCACTCTTAAAATCACAAAAACTAACTTTAAAAAGTCCCCTGTGATGACCATGGGTAAATTTTTTATTACAATTCACAAGGGGAAGGATTTTTTCTCTTTGAATGGCAAGGCCTTTCTAAAAAATATCTCACAGGCAAATGATGTTTAAAAACAAACTCATTTATCCTGAAGAAAGCTGAGGGGAGTGTCAGAGGAACCTTAAGATTTAACCCCAGGAATGTTGTGTCTATTTCTCTCAAAGTGCACGCAGCACCGGGTTAGATCTAGTCAACCTTCATGGATTACTTTGCCTCCTTATTGAGAAGTGCTTGGTTATTATTAGTTAGTGGGAATCACCCCAAAATGAAGTTGGCCACAGCAGAAACAAGCTGTGTAAAGCTGCACTTACCTAACAGTGGAAAATAACTTATACTACATTCCATGGCAACTAAATACCCTGGGAACAACTGAGTCTCAAACAATGTTCTCCTAGACTTAGCTGAAGCTAGTTTTAACAATGTGCCTGCCACTTGGAAAAAAACT
This sequence comes from Gymnobelideus leadbeateri, assembly GCA_011680675.1. NCBI lineage: Eukaryota > Metazoa > Chordata > Mammalia > Diprotodontia > Petauridae > Gymnobelideus > Gymnobelideus leadbeateri. The sequence goes on from WOXC01009272.1 coordinate 411,152, forward strand.
GAAAAAGTTTTTAAAAAATTTTTTTGTCCTATCGAGGATGAAGTTTACAAAGATCAGCTACTATTCCCACCACCCCAGAGAAAAAGCCCCTTAGATTAAAAAAAAAAAATTAAGCCATTAATATAGATAGAAGTAATGTTGGAATTAGTCTGGAATACAGAAGAGAAGTAAAAGGACCCATTTCAAGCTTTTGTGGCAGCCCTGGGCCTGCAAGACCAGCTTGACAAGAGATTCATCTCCTTTGATTCTTCTAGAAGCTACCAGTTTCACTGTTTTGTCCTAAATTATTTAAAACGGCTCTTAATCCATTACTCTTATCCTTTCTATGCTCTCACCAATGCAACTTTTACACTTGAATTCAAAGGTAGAGCGATCCCAACTGCTTCTAGATAGGTACTTAGGGGAGAAGCCTGAAGCCAACACCAAAAAACTCCTAAAATCACAATCAGAATTTCTGTGCAGCCTAGCTTACAGCTGTCTCTGGAGAGAAGTGAACTGCAAAAAGTGAATTTTAGCAAGAACAGACCAAGAAAGCATCTGAAAATACTTCCCTATTTTTTCTTAAGAAAAAGTGGCTTTGAAAATGAGAGAATTTCAGTTCAAATCACAACTTTTATATAGGACTGTCAATGTAAGCTTTCTGGGAAAGGCTCTGAATAAGGAAAACAATTTCAGCATGGAGCCTGTGTGAGAAGATATGGGAAGATTACCTGCAAAGTTACAAAAAGTTTGTATTTTGGAATGTCGTTTCTATCCCAACACCTGCAATGATGGAATGGTCTCTTCTCAATTTACCAAACAGCATTTTACATTTATAAAGAAGTGCAGAGCTACATTTCACTTTACTTCCTATCAATCTACAACATCCCCCACGACGTCATTTTTATGCAGAGGCTTGGCTGGTGGGTCTCTTTGCCCCTGGAAGGTTTTATCAAAGTTCTTTTTTGAAAACATCAAAGCTGGAAGGCCTTTCTTAATGACAAGAAGCAGTAGGAACCTTTCCTAAATATTCTATGAAGCTTGCCTAGAAAAAGCTGCATACAGAAGGCAGACTAGATCTTTCTTCAAATTCAGAGCAAACCTTCACACATTTAAAGCACCCTGATATAAAAGTATTCTCTTTAAATGCAGAAAAAGCAAAGCTCACTTTTAAATAGCACAAATATCCTATGTTGCTTGTTTTCATTTTTACAAAGTCCATTTATACATTGTCCAAGGACCAAGATTTAGAAATGCTGTCCCTATGTCAAAAAACGGCACCCACAAAAGGGGCAATGCTAAGAATACACAGTTCCAGTTCATGAAGGCCACAGAATTGGAAGCATGATAGGTCAAAGAAGAGGTGGTAGACAAGGGTTATTCGGGGAAGTGCACTGGTGTTAATGAACATCTAGTTGCAAGGGTCATCATTCCTAGACTCCATCTGATATTCTTGAATCCAGGGAGTCTGGGACCTCAGGATGAGGCTGAATTGTCACTGCTGCTCCTCGTGAAACTGATATCTGGGACATATCTCTTCCTATGATCTCATTCACTGAAAAAGAAGAAAAGAAGGTTACATCATTTTTGTGGTTCTTTATTGAGCACATGCCATTTATGGCTCCATACTGCCTTTGACTGCTTTACATCTTTGGGATATTTTTGCAGTTGGTTTGGGCATAGGTTTCTGGAAAAACCAACCCACAGACCTATAAAGTCATGCAATAAAGAGCCAAGGTTCAAATTCCTGAATTGGGTGCCATAAGGAAAAAGCGAAAACCAGTTCCAAGAGTACACCATGGTGTTTGCTCCAAAAGGTTTCTCTTAATTTTCCCTTTACCTCTTATGTGGGAAAAGTGTGACTAGAAATACTATGTTGAATGTATAGCACTAGATCACAACACAAAGTAATCTAGTTCACATCCTACGTTTTACGGATAAGGAAGTGAAGGCCCAAAGAGGGCCCAAGCCAAAGGCCTTGCTCAAGGTCCTATGGATATTATTGCACAGCAAGCATGAGATTCCAACCCAGATCTTCTGAAGGGCATGACTCAGTCAAAGGTGATCAGCTTTCACTTCATTTGTATGCTATAGGAGTAAAGCTTCACCCTCTGCATTTACAGTCATGGATAGACACATTTACTGATATTCTTTGATTGTTTTCTGTCCTCTCTGGACAATACACACTTGGTAGTTCTACTAGGTAACACTATTATTGTGTTTTGACCTAGGATGACAGGATTTAGAGCTGGAATCCTTTAAATTAGACTAACACTTTTGATTTTTACAGTTGAGGAAACTGAGGTCCAGAGTGGTAGTGACTTGTCCAGGGTAACACAATTAGTAATTAGTAAAGATGGGATTAAAATTTAGGTTCTGTCACTAAATCTAAAGCTCTTTTCAAGACACTACACCACATCCAAATTCTTATTTGTATTTGACACAGGTACTTCTCACTCGAAAATTCAATGAGCAGAATTTTAAACCAAAGGAACTCGTTTACCTCAGTTATTTCAACTGTGAAATGGAGAGAATTACAGCACCTATCTCGAAGGACTGTTTCAAAGCACAAAAGAGAGAATATCTGTGAAGTGCTCAGGGCCGTGGGGTGGAGAGGTGGTGCAGTGAAGAGAGCACTCAGACACAGCACGAAAAACTACCCGTGTGACCTTGGGCAAGTCACCTAACCCCAACTGCCCTACCTGCCCCCTCCAAGAAAACAAACAAAAATGCTCAGTGTAGTGCCTGACCTGTAGTAGGCTCTATAGTTATTCCCTGCCAGCTCTGGGTGCCAGAGAAGGTTGTTACTCTCTGACAGGGACATTTACAGAAAAGACAACAGAGGCGGCCTGAGCTTGGCTTACAGCCCCAGGAGCCCAGACTTTAGCTCCCTTCCATCCCTCACCTCCCCCTCTACTGTGCTGAGCTTGTGCCTGCCTTCCTTGTTCTCTCCACGGAGGAACTCCCCTCTACCAATACAATTTGTGAGCTTCACACCAAGCACCTGGTGCCAATTTCCTGCCCTGAGGTGATTCACATACTCTACAGTCAGGACCGTGCCAGCGCCTGAGGTATCCGGCCAGGCTTCCTGCAGCTGCCAGCACAACAACTAAAGAGCTCCTAACAAAGGTCCAGGGGAAAGCATGATGGGAACAGGGAGATGGAAGAAGGTGCAGGGCAATCCCCTATCTTAGGGAACAGAAGAACGGTGAGCAGAGTTGACACTTTAATCCTCACAGGGAATAGCAGCACTAGGGAACTGAGATTTCAGAATCTAACTAGGATCACTGTCCCCCTATCTATACTTTGTAATTAAATAACCCCTCAGTGTTAAGGGAATCCTCTTGAGGATGTTATGAGGCAACCCAAAGATACAGGATATGCCCTTCTAGTTAATACTACAGTTATTAACACTACTAACATTTTCTCTACTACCTTCTTAAGTCTAGACAAGCAAGAAAACATTAAGTCAAGCCCTGGTTTGTAAATTTCTTTCTTTTTTTTTTTTAAAAGCAATTGGGGTTAAGTAACTTGCTCAAGGTTACACGGCCAGTCATTATTTGTGTGTGGGTGCTCATTTTCTGAGGCCGGATTCGATCTCGGGTCATCCCAACTCTGAGGCCGGCGCTCTTACTCACTGCGCCACCTAGCCGCCCCTGTTTGTAAATTTCTCAGGTGTTTTGAGTACTAACACGGAATGCTAGAGTCAGAACCAAAAGTGACCTTAAAATCTATAATGTTAGGACCAGAAAGCCTTAGAGACCATTTAGTACAATTTCTTCATTTTAAAGAAGAGGAAATTAAAGATACCTTAGACCAAATAGTGGCAGGATGGCTGGTGGGATCAACTGTGTCATTCTACTGTTCTTTCTGCTATGCCATTTATGTTTTAAAAGTTTATGTTGTAGTCATTCCTTATGTAGAAACATGTTATTCTGAAAAGTTTACTATATATTCTCCAGTGTGATTTTATTGTATCATGGGATTAATTTTTTTTTATCTTTGGGGAAGCAGGACAGACACTAATTTTATAGTACTAAATACAAAATTCAACACAAATTTGCTTTAATTGTTGTTAGAGATCCACTAACCACCAGAGAACTTCAAGTCATGTAGTAAAATGGAGCTGCATAAACACAAGCTCTCTCTGACTTGCTCCAATGTTATCAGTTAAGAGGTATCCCTTGATATATGACAAAAAGACTCCAGCCAAGTTGAGTGTGTAAAATGAAATTCTGTATATTAATCCTCAGAATAAACAGTGGAATAATACTATGGGAGGCTATGTGATGCTCAGCCCTAAAGAATCTGTGACTGTCCTCTTGCCATGTATGTTTTTATCTTATGTAATTTATGTGGAGGGCAGCTAGGTGGCAGCATAGTGCATAGAGCACAGGGTTTGGAGTCAGGCCAACTCAACTTTCTGAGTTCAAATGTGACCTCAGACAAGTACTGGCTATGTGACTCCAGGCTAGTCACTTCACCCTGTCTGCCTCAGTTTCCTCATCTGTAAAATGAGCTGAAGATGTGAATGGCAAATCACTCTAGTAACTGTCAAGAACACCCCAAATGGGGTCATGAAGAGTCTGGCACAACTGAAATGACCGGATAGCAAAAACAATTTATGTAGAAGGGAACCTTACAATTTCACAACAATTTTTAGATAACATATTAACGCCATTCCTTTATCAATTCTGTAATTTGTAAATTCTACATACATAATTGATCCCATTCCATCTTGTCTTCTCCAAGATCCTCACTCTCCCTTCTCTTTAATCTCTCCTTGTCTACTGGCTGCTTTCTTATTGCCTATAAATATGGCTGGATCTCTCTCATGATCAAAAACCCCTCAGTTAAATCCATTCATTCATACCCACTGTCATCCCACATTTCTTCTGCCTTTTGTGGCCCTAACTCCTTAAGAAGGCCACCTATAACACATGCCTCCACTTTATCTTCTCTCACTCTTAACTCTACATTCTGCTTTCAACCTCGCCATTAATGAAAACTATTCTCTCCAAAATTACTAACGATCTCTTACTTGCCGAATCTAATGACCCTTTTCCAATCCTCATCCTTTTTGACGTCTCTTCAGTGTCTGACACTGTTGGTGGACACTACTCTGTCTTGGCTCTCCTCCCTTCTCACCCCAGTCACAGGCTTCACAGGGCTCTTTCTCTTCTCCCTCTCTACTATTTCATTTGGTGATATCATCAGTTCCTATGGATTCAATTATTACCCAGCTGCTGCTGATTTCCAAATCTACTTACTCAGAACTAATTACTCTGCTCTTCTTTCTCCTACTGCCCATTGGAAATGTAGAACTGTTTAGGCACAGACCTCTCAAACTCAACATGGCCAGAAATGAAAATGTCTTTTCTCTACAAGGAGGGGGTAAGGGCACCAATCTTATACAAGCTTGCCACCTAGGTGGCATCTATGACTTCTCACTCCTCCCATATCTAATCAGTTGCCAGGTCCTATCAAATCTACCTTTGTAACATCTCCAGTATACTCCTCCGCTTTCCTCTAACATTGCCACCACTCTTATGCAGACCCTCACCACTGCAACAGCCTGCTGATTGGTCAGCCTGCCACAGTTCTCACCCCATTCCAGGTCATTTTCCCCTCAGTTGTCAAAGTGATCTTACTAAAGTGGAGGTCTGACCATGGCACCTCCTACTCAATAAACTCCAGTGGCTTTCTAAGTTCCTCGACCAATTATGAAAACTTCATTTTCAAGTTCAAAGTCCTTCATAATCTACATGCCCCCTCCCTCCCATTTTCCAGTCTTCTTCCTCTTTAAATCATCCCTACGTATTCTGACCCAATGCCAGTGGTCTCCTTTCCATACCTTAAACATGATATTTCACCTCTCAATTGCAGGCATTTTCACTGACTTTCTCTCATGCTCAAAATATTCTCCTTCCTCATCTCCAGTCTTCTGGCTTTACTGACTTTAAGACTCAGTTAAAATAACATTTTTTAATGTAGATTTTTACATGTAAAGACCATTTTTAACATTTTAAAAAATTTGAGTTCCAAATTCTTTTCCTCTCTCCTTCCCATTCCCTGTGACAGTAAGCAATTTGCTGTAGTTATACATGTGCAATCATGCAAAATATTTCCATGTTAAATCATGTTGTATAAGAAAAAATAAAAAAATACCACACACCATAAAAAAAAAAAAGAAAGAACAATATGCTTTGATCTGCAGACTCTTTCTCTGGAGGTGGATAGCATCTGTCATCATGAGTCTTTTGGAATTGTTATGGATCATTGTGCTGCTGAGAATGGTTAAGTCATTCACAGTTTTTCATGATACAATATTGCTGTTAACTGTGTACAGTGTTCTCACAGTACTGCTCACTTCACTTTGCCATTAATCGATGTGACTTTCCATATTTTTCTGAAATCATCCTGTTTGTCATTTCTCATAGAACAATAAATATTCCATTATATACCACAACCTGTTCAGCCATTCCCCAAATGATGGGTATCCCTTCAATTTCCAATTCTTTGCCACCACAAAAAAGAGCTGCTATAAATATTTTTATTAAAAATAAGCCCCCTTGGGGTGGCTAGGTGGCGCAGTGAACAGAGCATCGGCCCTGGAGTCAAGAGCACCTGCCTCAGACACTTAACACTTACTAGCCATGTGACCTTGGGCAAGTCACTTAACCCCAATTGCCCTGCCTTTCCCCCTTCAAAAAAAAAAAAAGCCCTTTTAAAAATCTCTTTGGGATACAGATCTAAGAAGTGGTATTACTGGATCAAAGGGTATGAAGTTTTATAATCCTTTGAGCTTAGTTCCAAATTGCTCTCCAGAAAGGTTGGATCAGTTCACATCACCAATAGTACCCCAATTAATTAGCACCCCAATTTTCTGACATCCTCCCATGTTTATAATTTTTTCTGTCACATCAGCCAATTTGATAGGTTTGAGATATTTCATTGTTGTTTTAATTTGCATTTCTCTAATCAAAAGTGATTTAAAGCATTTTTTCATATGACTATAGACAGCTTTGATTTCTTCCTCTGAAAACTGCCTGTTCCCTATCTTTTGACCATGTATCAAGTGGTGAAGGACATGTATTCTTATAAACTTGACTCAATTCTCTGTATATTTTAGAAATGAAGTCTTTATCAAGTACACTTGCTATAAAATTTTTTCCCCAGCTTTCCTTTTAATCTTGGTTGCACTGGTTTTGTTTGTGTAAACCCTTTTTAATTTAATATAATAAAAATTATCCATTTTATATCTCATAATGCTCTCTATTTCTAGTCTGGTCCTAAATTCTTATTCACAGATTTTATCCATAGGTCACAGTAAATTAGGTCCCTAATTAAGGTTGTTATCACCTTTTATGTCTAAATCACATGCCCCTTTTGACCTTATCTTGGTATATGGTGTAAAATGTTGGTCAATACCCATTTTCTGCCATTTTCCAGTATTCCTATCAGTTTTTGTCAAAGGGTGAGTTCTTGTCCCAAAAGCTTGGGTCTTTGGTTTTATCAAATAAAAGATCACTATGGTAATTTATTACTGTGTACAGTGTACATAATCTATTCTACCAATCTACCACTTTATAGCTTAAGGCCAGTACCAGATTGTTTTGATGATTACTGCTTTATAATACAATTTGAGATCTAGTACAGGTAGGCCCCCTTCCTCCACATTGGTTTTCATTAATTCCCTTGCTATTCTTGATCTTTTGTTCTTCCAGATGAATTCTGTTATGATTTTTTTCTGGCTCTATAAAATAATTTTTGATAATTTGGTATGACACTGAGAAAATTAATTTAGGGAAGAATTGTCACTTATATTGGTTTGGTCAACCCATTAGCAATTAATATTTTTCTATTTGTTTAGATGTGACTTTGTGTTCTGTAAAAGTGTTTTGCAATTGTGTTCATATAGTTCCTGGGTTTGTCTTGGCAGGTAGACTCCCAAATATTTTATACTGTCTACAGTTACTTTGTTGGTAATATATAGAAATGAATGATCTATGTAGGTTTATTTATTGTTATTTCAACTAGTTTTTCAGTTGATTCTTTAGGATTCTCTAAATATATTATCATATCATCTGCAAAGAGTAATAGCTTTTGTTTTCTTATTGCCTATTCTAATTCCTTCAAAAAATGTTTCTTCTCTAATTGCTATAGCTAACATTTCTAGTACAATACTGAATAATAGTGGTGATAATGGGCATTCTTGCTTCACCCCTGATCAAACTGGGAAGACTTCTGGCTTATCCCCATTATAATAATGCTTACTGATGATTTTAAATAGATACTACTTATCAATTTAAAGAAAGCGCCATTTATTCCTATGCTCTTTAGTGTTTTTAATAGGAATGGGTATTTTTCTACATTTATTAAAATTTCATCTTTTTAAGCAAGCCTTTCCTAATACCTCTTAATTCTAGTAACTGGATTCATAAAACATTTAAAACCAAACATGTAGGCAATTTAATCCAATTTGAAATAACCAACATTTTTAAAGAGCCTATTATGGGCAGGGCATTATGCTGGGCACAAAGGACACAAAAAAATAAAAGCCCCTGTGATCTAAGAGCTTACACTTTACTGAAAAGAATGTAACTCATACATGGGATAAATAAATGCAAGATAATGTAAACAAGGAATGAGAGTCTGGGAGAGTGAGAAAGGATTTACACAGTATAGAACTTGGCTTTGGAGGAAGTTCAGGATTCCAGAAGTGAGAAGGGAATATATTCTAGGTACGGAAGAGGGAGACAGAATGATGAGACTATCATTAAGAGCCATAAGTTTGAGAAGGCTAGTGGTTGAAATTACTAAATAAATTCATGACTCTAGTGGTCATATTATAAAAACACTAATTTGGAATAAATCTCAGTGAGCCCATTTGAGATGCCAAACATTTCCTGATTAGACCCTATATTTATTTTTAAAACTTTAATTTTTTCAAGTAACAATTATAATTTATTTTCCTTCCTATGTTCACCCTACCCCTCCTCCCTTGGAAAAAAGAAATTCTCGTAAGAAAAATACAAACAAAATAAATTCATGCATTGGCCATATCCAAAAACATTATGTCTCATCCTGCAATTTGAGCCTCTTCTCTTTAAAGTAGGAGGCATGTAGCCTTAACTAGTCTTCTGGGATCACCAGAATTCTGAAGTCTTTCAAAGCTATTTGCAAGATTTCATATTCAGCTTTCTATTTTTTTTTTCAGTGTTTATGAACCTATCCTCCCATTAGCTGCCCTCTGGAGATAGATATAAGTGAATGACATGACTATCATACAATGGATCAAGATGTCAGAGTCACTGCACTTTGAAACTCTCAATAGGCATGTGGGTATTCCCTCCAATGATGAAGGTGGCAACCACTCCACATCCTTCTTCCTCTGACTCATCCATGTCCTCTGTAAATCCTTTACAGGGGATCTGTCCAATATGCTGGGGGGTCTTCCTCTGAATCGTTTATCATTCTGTGGATACTAATAGAATACTGTGTTACTGGTGTAGGAGAAAGAGCTTATTATTATAAACCAAAGGTCAGGAAGCTGTCAGTAATCAGTTACGTGGATTCTCCTACCTAGACTTCAGTTTTCTTATTTGTAAAATGTGGGTACTGAATAAGATGTACACTAACATCTCTTTCAGTTCAAATGTTCCATGATTCTAAAGTCTGTAGCCATGCCAAATCTTATAAAGATTTATCCTTTTTGTACATTGTTGCAATTCCTTATGACATTTGGCCTGCTGAGAAATTAATCTGATTTTCTCTGAATATGCATTTTGCACTCATGTTCAAGAGATTATGGGGGCGGCAGTGGGGAAGTGGGGGGGGAAGGTGTTCAAAGTTAAAAAAAGTAGAAAAAATCTGTATTCTCTCCTTTTGAATCTTGTTGCTGTTTAACCACGACTATGGCGACTATCATTTTAACCTTCATCTACTGTGATCAAGGTTCTAAAAAAAATTAGAATCACAAAATGACAGAGCTAGAAGGAATCTGAGATATCAGTCGGTTCCAAAGGATCTGGAATTAGATCTCAGTTCTAAAACTTGTAACTTTGGTTCTCAGCTTTTCATATCTGTAAAATGAAGGGGTAGATGACAATAGGAGTTTGGTCTCTTAATTGCCAGAGCAGTGTTGTTTCTACTATATCATAATGCCTCTTATCATATCATGTACCCTAAAAAAATCATGGGATTGTTCCAGCTGGCTAGAAATTACTGTCCTTTGTAATGAAGTACTCCAAGAAAGCTCATTTTAAACTAAACTGCATCTGTAAAAAATCATTTGGTGTTTATAGTATTAGATACACGTTCCATATTGAAAAAGCAAGGGAGTTCCAGAAAAACCTCTACTTCTGTTTCACTGACTATACTGGCCTTTGGTAGCCAGTCCTCAAAGAGATGGAAGTACCAGATCATCTTACTTGTCTGCTGAGGAACCTGTATTCGGGTCAAGAAGCAACAGTTAGCATCAAACATGGAACAAATGATTGGTCTGAGAGCAAGAAAGGAATATGACAAGGCTGTATACTGCCACCTTATTTAACTTATATGCAGAGTAAATCATGTGGAATGCCAAGCTGGACAAATCAAAAGCTGAAATTAAGGTTGCCAGGAGAAATATCAACAATCTCAGATACGCAATCTCAGATATCACTCTGATGTCAGAAAGTGAAAAAGAATTAAGAAGCATCTTGATGAAGGTGAAAGAGGGCAGTGTCAAAGCTGGTTTCAAGCTTAACATTAAAAATTAAGGCAACTAGTCCCATCACTTCCTGGCAAACAGAGGGTGAAGAAATGGAAGCAGTGTCAGATGTTACATTCTCAGGCTCAAAAGATCAGTGGAGACAGTTGACTGTAGTCATGAACATTAAAAAAAGTTTGCTTTTTTGTAAGGAAAGCCATCGCAAATCTGGGCAGCACACTAAAAAGTAGAGATATCACTTGCTATTGTCAAAACTACAGTTTTTCCAGTAGCAATGTAAGCCTATAAAGAAAGTTGGGCAACACAGAATCAACATTTTCAAATTACGGTGCTGGAGAAGGCTTCTGGGTCCCACGGACAGCAAAGAGATCAAATCAATCAGTACTTAAAGAAGCTAATTCAGACTACTCATTTGAAGGACAAATACTAAAGCTGAAGCTTAAATATATTTTTTAATTTTTTTAAACAAATGCTTTATTAACTTCTGTTTTACATCATTCATTTCCGCCAGATTTTGAGTTACAATCATTTCCCCCTGTTATTCCCCTACCCAACCTCCCAGAATAGTAGTCCCACAAGATATCGCTTCCTCCAATCTGCTCTCTCCCATACCTTCTCCCATACCCTCTTCGACTTTTCCATTAGAGCAAGGTGAATCTTTGTGTCCCAATGCCTGCACATCTTATCTCCCAATTACAAGCAAAAGAGTACTAATAATAGTATTTATATATATTTGAAACATTTAATGTTAAGACCTCGAATTTCAGATCCATTTCCTTCCTCCCTTGTCACCCATTCCCTCTGGGGAGATAAGTAATTCAGTATATGTTGTACATGTCTAGCTATGCAAAACATTAGCATAGTAGATATATTGTACAAGGCTGCTTATAATTCCCTCCCACTCATCCCACCCCCCAACTGGTCCATTCCCTACATGATCCTGTCCCTCTTCTATAGTGGGTACTTCCAACCTCCCCTCACCCCAAGGATGCCCTCCCATCCATCATCCCTCCTCTCATCCCCCTTCCCCTATTCTGCTGCAGGTTGAGATATCCCATTTAGTATGTATGTCATTTTCTCCCTGAACCAAATTCAATGTGAATGTGGTTTTGCCTTTTTAGCCTTCCTTATTCTCCCCCTCCTTTGCAACCACTTCCCCTTGCTTCTTCCACATGGGATAGTTTACCCTACCCTGTCTCTCCCCATCTCCTCTTGCCACTTTCCTCTCTCACCTCATAATTTCATCCCTTGAGTATTCTCCCTTCCCAACAAATTCAACCTATGCCCTCTATCCATATATAACTGTAACCATATACACACACATTCACATATGTATTCATATGACCACACACCCTTCTTCCATTATTTTCATAGTGAGAAAGATATCATCAGTCACAGTTATTGCTTTTCCATATAGGAATGTAAAGAGTTCAACTTTGATAAGTTCCTTTTGATTTCTTTTCCCTGATTACCTTCTCAGGCATCTCTTCCTTCTTGTGTCTGGATGTCAAATTTTCTATTCAATTCTGGTTTTTTCCTCAAGAATGCTTGAAAGTCCTCTATTCCACTGAATGACCATATTTTCCCCTGAAACAAAATACTCAGTTTTGCTGGGTAGGTGACTCTTGGGTTCATTCCCAGTTCTTTTGCCCTCTGGAATATCATATTCCATGCCCTTCGATCCCTCAGTGTAGAAGCTGCCAGGTCCTGGGCTATTCTGATTGTGTTTCTACAATATTGAAATTGTTTCTTCCTGGCTGCTTGTAGTATTTTCTCCTTGATCTGGGGATTCTGGAACCTGGCTATAATATTCCTGGGAGTTTTCTTTTTGGGATCTTTTTCAGGAGGTGATCAGTGGATTCTTTCAACCTCTATTTTGCCCTCTGGATCTAAAACATCAGGGCAATTTTCCTTGAGAATTTCTTGAAGGGTGATTTCTAGGTTCTGTCTTTGACCATGGCTTTCAGGTAGTCCAATAGTTTTTAAATTGTCTCTCCTGGACCTATTTTCCAGGTCAGTGGTTTTTCCCATGAGATATTTCACATTGCCTTCTAATTTTTCATTTGTTTGGATCTGCTTAACAGCATCTTGATTTCTCATAAAGTCATTAGCTTCCATTTGCTCCAGTCTAACTATGAAGGAATGAATCTCCTCAGTGAACTTTTGAGATTCTTTTTCCATCTGGCAAATTCAACTTTTTAAGGCATTCTTCTCCTCATTGCCCTTTTGGGCCTCCTTTGCCATTTGAATTAGTCTGTTTTTAAAGGTGTTGTTTTCCTCAGTCAGGCTGTTGACCCTCATTTCATACTTTTCCTGCATCCTTCTCATTTCTCTTTCCAATTTTTCCTCCACTTCTCTTATTTGATTTTTAAAGTCCTTCTTAAGGTCCTCTATGGCCTGCAACCCGCTCATGTTTTCCCCTGGGGCTTTTGGAGCAGGACTTCTCACCTCACAGTCCTCTTCCCACTCCATGCTTCGACCCTCCTTGCCCCCAAAGTAGGAGTCTAGGGTTGCATTTTTCTGTTTAATTTGTTTCCTTTGCCTTGGCATGTTGCCACTTAATTACTTGACTTTTGGGCTTGTTATCACAGTATGACTCTGCCACCAGATGGGAGCTTCCGTCCCGAACGTGTGGGGGGACAACTTCCGTTTCTGGCAAGCTGGATATCCACCCCACGACCTCCCCCCCAGACCACAATCCAGATCCAGTGAGGTTAAAGCAAGAGCGATTACCCCCCAAGACTGATCGCTGGATCTCCCTACAGTTCGCAGGCCAGGAGCTGGAGCTGCCTCTGAAAACTACAAAATGGTGTGTCTCCTCAGCGGCTTCTAGCCCCCAGGGGAGGGAGCCAACGCATGCCCCAAATGCTGGTCCCAAAGTCCATAGGACACTAACCTCTTACTTTGTCCTAGGCATGTCTATGTTGATAATTCTGGAGTCGCCACAGCTGCTGGTGTTCTGGGGTCTCTCCAGCCGGCTGCTGGCCCTGCCGCCCTGGGGCTAAAACCTCGGCTCACGGGGACCTGCTCCAATCGGCTCGGCTCCCTGCGCTCTGCCGGCTGCGCGCTGCCGGCTCCCAGAGTGCTGCGCTGGTCCTTCCTGCAGGGCTGCTGGGCTGTTCTCAGCAGGAGGTTAGCTTCTCTGTGTCGTTCTGTGGGTGCTGGGGCTCCAGAAGTTGTTCAGAGTCCTCTTTTACATAGTTTGGGGGGAATCTGGGGGCAGAGTGGCTTGGATGAGCTGTTTCTACTCTGCCATCTTGGCTCTGCCCCCGAAGCTTAAATATTTTGTACACAATGAGATGACAGGACTCATTAGAAAACACCCTGATGTTGGGAAAAACTGAAGGCAAAAGGAGAAGGGGATGGGAGAGGATGAGATGGATAGATAGTATCATGAAAGCAACGAATATGAGCTGGGACAAACTTTGGGAACTAGCAGAGGACAGAAGGGCCTGGCTATGGTCCAGAGAGTGTTGATAAAGAATGAAATAATGATCAACAACATATTTAATTTTACACACCAAAGGGAAAAATACCATTTCCTCTATAATAATTTGCAAAGAAATCCAGTAATTCGTAGCACTGGTTAAGAGCAAATCGGTCTTAACCAGAATATAAACATAACATAAACATAAACATAAAATCTACATAGTGTAATTTACAATGTACAATTTTCCATTAGACTAAGTACAAAAGCATCTTACTTAAAACACACACACACACACACACACACACACACACACACACACACACACGTATTAATAAAATTTCCCCAGAGCTTTTGCTTCAGTGAAAACGTTTTAGGTTTCAAAAACCTTTCTGTATCATTTTAGGGAAATAATTCAAAGTTTTACCCAACTAATAAGCTTCACTTGCCTACATTTCCATTCCTCATCTGTTCTGGCCATAAAATGTCCAACAGCAAAAAGACATAATGCAACATTAGCCAGAAAGGTCTCTATAGGTCAATAAGCACTGCATCTAATGATGATTAGGTAGAAAAAGGAGTAAGGCATCTAGTTATATTCTTGTCAGGAAAAAAACATCATTAAGCTATAAAAATGTCTAATCCCAATACTTTCTTTCACACTTACTAGATAGGACCTTGCACAAATCCTCATCTGTAAAGTAAGGATAGTAATTTCAGCATTACTTTACAGGGTTCTGGTCATGATTAAATGGGACACTGTATATAAAGTGCTATGTAAATCTTAAAAGCACTATATAAATGTGAGCTATTATTATTACAAAGAAGGGAAAGAAAAAAGGGTTGGGGCTAAATCAGTTTAATATTAATTTAAATCAAACAGTATAGCTTGATAAAAATGACTAATGTCCTTCATCAAGAAACAATTATAGAATGCTTACTAGGTCTACGCCCAATGCTCTAAGACAGGCTGTCACCTCAATGTGACTAGCTGGAGATGAACACATATGCTTCTACCTTCACATCATCTCACCTTCTAACCCCTTCTCTTGACTATACAGCTACCACCCCAGGTCAGGTTCTCATCACGTCTAAGATTAGAGCAATGGCTTAATAACTGGTGTGTCTGCCTTAAATCTTTTCCTACTCCATTATATCCCACATAATCCTTGCCAAAATAATTTTCCATCAGTGCACACCTGACTATGTGATTCTCCCTACTTAATCAACTTGTGTGGCTTCCTACTGCCTCTAGGATCCAATATAAACACTTCCGTTCAGCTTTTAAAGCCCCAAACTTATCTTCTCAGTCTCATCAGACACTACTTTTCCTCTTACACTCTGTAATTCAGCCAAATTGGTCTTCTGTTAGCTTATCTGATCCTCAGAACAGCCCTGGGAAGTGGATGCTATTATTACCCCCATTTTACAGATGAGGAAACTGAGACAGACAGACAGTGACTTGTCCAGAGTCACACAGTTATTAAGTGTCTAAGGCCAGATTTGAACTCAAGTCCTTCTGACTCCAAGTCCAGGGCTCTTATCACTGGGGCACTTGGCTAACTGGTCAAGGGAGGCTTCCTAGAAGTGAGGACCTTGGAGGAAGGGTAATGGATATATGAATTAAGGGTAGGTGGTAGTTCTTTGGTGTATTAGGTTGTCAAGCACTGGAGGAGATATATGGATCATTTACTCACACAATCATGGAACTGGAGAGTTGAAAGGGTGCTGCCATTAAAGGCTAATCCACATCTAAAAGCAATCCCCACAGTAAGATATTTGACAGACACATCTAGAATATGCCTGAAGAACTCTCTTTCTACCATTCCATTTGATATGAAGTTTCAACTGACCTCTTTGTAAATTCTCTCCTAGGTCTTCTGCTGGGACCAAATAGAGCAACAGATCTGAAGGACCTGACAGTCCTTCATATATCTGAATATTCCTCCCACCCCACAGCCTAAAGCATTCTGTCTTCTCTAGTCTAGACCTAATAATACCCTAGCATTTATGCAGCATCTGAGATGTACAAAGTGTTTTAAATATATCATCTCATATTTGACCCTCACAAAAAGCCTGTGATGTAGGTGTTATTATTATCCTCATTTTATAGAGGAGGAATTGAGCTACATACAGAAAGGTTAAGTGACTTGCCCAGGGTCACATAGTAAGTGTCTGAGGCAGGATTCAAACTAAGCTCTTCCTGGCTCCAAGTCCAACCCTTTATCCAATCACTCTGCCATGTAATTGTCCCACCTACAGTCTCTGCAAAGAAGGGAAAAAAGTAGGTAGCACTGTACATTAGGAAGACGTAAAAATTTATCAGAAGAAGGAAGCATGGTGGTGACAATCCCTTCAATAGATCTTCATGTAACATGGACCCACAAATCTTCACCAAAGCTGTTCTCCTTTGTATGTTCTCTAGTTCATCAATGCTTCTTAGACTGTCCAGACTGCTCACAACTAAACATGATACCCCATAGTTCTTCTCCTTGCTGGAATTGTTTCTTTGTTTCTTCAGAATTTCATTCTTAAAGAGTTTCCCATCCTTGCTGAGCTGAATTGGTATACAGAATTTTAGCCCACAGGATCCTCTCTCTCTTTCCTTTCAATCATTTGAAGTCTGCTTTCCCCAAAATCTGGTCTTCATGTATCAAACTATGCCCAGTTTTCCCCTCCTCTTTCATGAACTTTAGGAGGGAATAGTCATTGCCCTTCCACCAACCTCTGTGAAAAGGTTGTCATCATTTAAGAAACACTACAAAACAGTGGGGGAAAGAGGGCTGTGGAATCACACAGGACCTGTACTCAAATCCCCACTTTGGCCCCTGTGTGATGACATTGGGTAAATTACTTGACCTCCTTGGGTCTCAGTTTCCTCAACATTTTATAATGAGAGAGCTGGACTATCATGTCCTCTGGGGTCCCTTCCAGCTCCAGACCTATGATTCTTTGATTACTACCCAGCAACCAGGTCCTCCCTGTTAATGGGAATCATATCCAGAACAGAACTGGTTCCTCTCCCTTTGGAAGGATGAAATTATCAGTAAGGCAAATCAGGAAATAATTAGCAGCTATTCTTTTGGTAGAGAGCACTCCAGGAAATGTCTGCATAATTAAAGATTCCCATCACTACTATATCATGCCTCAGTACCAGACTTGTGATCTGTTTCCTAAACTCGTCTATTTCCTTCCTCTTTCCAGCGGGTGGTAGTATATTCTGAAGACAAAAATGTTTCTGTTTTTCTCTAGGCTATTTTCCAACCTTCCTTCTCACTCTGGGGGCTGGATTTATGTCTTCCTCTTCTTCTTTTTCTTCTTCTTCTTTTTTGCCTTTTTGTTTTTGGAGGGGGAAGGGGAGATCAACTGGGGTTAAGTGACTTGCCCAAGGTCACACAGCTAGTATGTGTTAAGTGTCTGAGGTCAGATTTGAACTTAGGTCCTCCTGATTCCAGGGCCAGTGCTCTATTCACTGTGCCACCTAGCTGCTCCTATGTCTTCTTAATATATGATGCTACCCACTGTTTTTCTATGCAGAGGTGGGGGGGAACATGGGTGTGGAACACTGCTTACATACAAGATATGATTCATGTGTTGGTTAATTTTGCTGACTGCCTCCCCCGCCCCCTTTTTTAAAGAGATGGTTCTTCAAAGATGGCTCTCCCGAAAGGGGAAGTCGGAGGAATAAACTAGGAAATGAAGGTGACATAAAAAATATATTAATAAGCATTTGCATTTTAAACACACACACACAGAACCACTTACTCCTTTCAACTATCATGTTTTTCCTACCATGGATTTCATTCCACTAAGTCTCAATGAGATCTATGAAGTATGAAATTTGCCTCCTTGTATTAAGATCATTAGTTATTGTTTGGTTGCCTAAACTTTGGGAATTTGGGTGTAGGCCTTTGAAAACTTTGGGTTTCTTCTTCCTATATTATAGTTATTCTCTATTGTATCTAGGTCAATCCTCTTGTTTAACAGGTGATAAAACAGATAAATCATTTGTCTGAAGTCACAGAGCCATTTATTTAGGCAGACCCAGTACTAAAACTCTGGCCTCTTGACTACCTGAGTCCAATGCACTCAATGATATATTTTCAGCTTTAAACCCATTCATTTAAGGGAAATGAAAGTCAAAGAAAAGGAAAACAAAACCTACGATTCATAAAGTCATACTGTTTTATGGCTGACCTGTCAATGCCAGGTTATGATCTGTGATCTCATTCTATGTACATTGCCTTCTAATGGCAAAAATCACAAATCACCTAGATCTTCTTATCCTTCACTACCCCATTCCATCCCTCATTTCCTCTCCACTCTTCAATCTAGATCTATCTATTCCTCAAGCAGGATGCTCTAGGACTTAACTGCTGGCACTTTCACTGTCTGTATCCCATGCCTGAAATCCTCTTCCTATTCATCTATGCCTCTTTGTTCCCTTCAAGTCCCAGTTACACCCTACTTTTTATGAATGCCTTTCCCCTGAGATGATATTTCTACCTTATCCCGTATGTATATTTTAAGGACATAGTTGTGTGCATGTCATCTGTGATATCCTTGAGAGTAGGGTTTGTTTTTTGCCTTTCTTTTCGTCCCTAGCAGCACAATACCTGGCACATAGTGGGCCCTAAATAGATGCTTGCTGATTAACAAATAGTTTGCTTCTGATTACCTTTTTTAAACAATGAACTACATTTTCTCACTTTTGGAGGGGAGATCATATTATTACTACTCCTCTACCTTTGCAGCTTTTGTTTCAAAGTCACTAAGAATTAAAATACATATTAGTTTAACTAGGAGGGCATTATCAAGTTTTTCATAGAATTTCTTTACTTTACATGTTGTAATAGATGGCTTCTTGTCGTTGTTGAGTTGTTTCAGTCATGCCCAACCCTTCATGACCTGATCTGGGGTCTTTTTGGCAAAGATGCTGGAGTCTTTCTACCTTCTTAAGCTCATTTTTTTGTTTGAAGAAACCAAGGCAAACAAGGTTAAGTGACTTGCCCCACAGTCACACAGCAATTAAGTGTCTGAGGTTAGATTTGAACTCAGGTCTACCTTACTCTAGGCCTGGCACTCTATCCACTGTGCCACCCAGCTGCCCCAATCATGATGTCTCAGGAGACTTTATTGATACATTTTATGTTGAGCCACCTGTCACTTAATACGAGTGATTTTGCACTAACAGTACATTATCTTCCATTTTTGTTTACTACTTGTTAACAGAAAAGAATATGTGCTTTAACTTGAATACGGGTCCAATAAAATATTACTGCCTTTGGGCAAGATAAACCAACTCTTATCAGAATCTGTGAAATATTCTTTTATTTATCTACAATTTATACCTCTTGGCTTCATTTATATCGAGGATGTCAGTAATGATATGATTCAACTTCTTCAGTGGTATATCAATATGTTCACTTGACAAGCATCTCTTAATTATAATATTAGCAGTTAAATGTTCCTTAGGTAACAATTATTAAAATATACTTTTGAAAAAACTATATCAGCAAAGCTAACTGGTCCACTGTTTCAAGTTTCAAGACAATAAATGGATATGATGACAACTTAATTACCTCAAAGACCAAAAAAAAGATGTTAGCTAGCTCATTTTTTTCAGCGTTCTTTTCCTAATTGCTATATTATGTATTAAATGTTTAAAGTAGGTGAGGATTGATTTGTATGGTTGAAACTATTCAATATTACACAATTCACTCAGTAACCATTAGAGGAATTATAAGGCCCAAATAAAAAAATCTATTTTTCTGAGACAGTCTGGTACAGTTCGGCAAGTATCCTATTTGCTGGCTGATACTGCCTCACTGTATGATGAAGGATACATTCATTTGACCCCTTTGGACCATTATCTTCCTTTTTCATAAAATGAGGGGGTTGGATTCGCTGTTATCTAGGGTCCTTTCCAATTCTGACATTCTATATCTGACAATACTGAATATTTCTAATTGTTTACTTCTTCAAGCTGACATTTAGTCTGAAATAACTTGTATAACCAGAGATTGCCAGGATCTTGTGTGGCCCACAAGAATCTATGTCTGAAGGCAGAAGGCTCTCCAGGCTAAGGGTGGTCAAAAAACCTTGGAATGGGGGACCTGGAAGTACCAGGGAGTGACAGGGACTAGTATGCAGCTTTGAACAAGATACCCCAAGCCCACAGGCTCTGAGCTTTCTGGCCTCCTATCCTGAGATACCAGAGAAAGTCTAGAAAATCTAGCACTTTGCACCCCAAAGATCTGGGGGAAGGTTAGATTCCTAACCCTAGGAGGTACAGGTCATGTGGTGGTACACACCGATAATCCCTGCTACTGTGGAGGGTGAAGCTGGCAGATGAGTTCTGAGTCGCAGCAATGGGATAAAGCCAATCTAGAATCCATACTAACTTCAGGATTCATATGGTGAGCCTCACAGGAATGGGGTGCTCCCAGGATGTCTGAGAAGGAGTGAACCAGCCCAGGCTGGAAATGGAACTGCTCAACTCCTGTGTACATCAGATCAGGGACAGAATAAGGGACAGAGGTAGTTAGTTAAGGAGGAAGATAATAAGGTAAGGAACAGTTGTAAGCAAAACAAATTTCCTCATCCTGAAGGGTAAATTAAAGAAAAGAAAAGAAGTTACTTTAGTTTATGCCTCATAGACTTGGCAATGGTAAAACAATTTGTGGCATATAAATATAATGGCATATTAATGAACCTTAAGAAATAACAAATGAGATGGTTTTAGAGATCTTTGAGTGAGCAGAATCCAGAGAACAATTTATGCAGGGAAAGTGACATTGTAAAGAAAACCAATTTTGAAAGACTTGTGAATTCTTATTAAAGCAATGACCTACCATATCTCCAGTGGATGAAGCAACAGAAAATCCACCCTTGTAAAGAGAGGTAACAGACGTACATGTTTTAAAATGACTAGTAAGAGTATTCATTTTGCTTGATAATACTTTATTTACAAAGATCAGTACTCCCTTTTGATGGGAGGGAGCCAGGATTGGGGAATCTCAGCAATAGTGATCCCACAAAAAAGAGAGGGCCACTAAGACATTTTTAAAAATGTACAGAAGAGAAAAGATGGAAGTTCAGATAGAAGTACAGATAAGCAGGACAGTTTTGGAATTAATTTATAGAATTTACTTTAAAAAAAAAAAGCATGCAGTATGAAAGAGAGATTTATGGCTCCACATAGAATATATTTTTGTGTTTTGCTATGTATATGGAAATTTTTTTGTTTGGTTCAGGCTAAAAATGAAAAAATTAAAATATTAAAACCATATAATGAATTCTGAAATCTTTAAATCTATTGCTACTTAATAAGTCATTTATGAGAACTACCATGGAACAAATATAAACATGAATTAAAAAAGATAAATTTTTCATTTCAGAACAACTCGCTGCAAAAACAGGTCCTAAGAAAACAGTTCATTACTATTACTACTACTAATAGCTGACATTTCTATAGTATTTTAAAGTTTACAAGTGTTTTGCATAAATTATTTCATGATAGTCAGTTACCTTCTTTGATAAATACTATCATTACCTCCATTTTGTAGGTGAGAATGCGTGTTCAGTGATTTGCCCAGGATTACAAAAGTACTAAGTGTAAAAAATAGGATCTGAAGTCAGGTTTTTCTTTACTCCAAGTTCGGAACTCTTCACTAAAATCACGTGGCTTCTAGAATTAGTAACTTATTGCTAAGTCCAAGTTAATTTAAATTCCATGGTCTTTCTTCAATGCCTCTCCACTTCACTATGGTTCTGGGGCTTATTATTGGGTGGAAGGTTAGGAAACTCAGACTTCTGAATCTTCCTAAGAATTAACTTTAAAGAAAATCTCAATGCAACTCATTTCTTCATTCCATCAGTGTTTTCTCCATCAATGTTCAGTTAAGTTCTGTTATATCTAACCTGGGTGAAAGATCTATACATGCCAGTGATGAAGGAAAGCCCTGTAATGGGAAGAAAAATTCCACCTGGAGAGAAAGGGAAGAGTTGGGATCAAGATCTACGTAAGCATAAACCAAAAAGCCAGTCCAAACTGGTATTGAAGTCTTTTCAGAGAGCTAAAATATAAAGTGTCAAGACTTAATTGAGAAACCAATTCCAGGAATGGAGATTTAGATCAGGTAGAGAATACTAGATTAGCAAATAAGACATAGGGAGTAGAGGAAAACTGATGGATTCAACCAGGATTGCCAAAGCTTTAGGATTATGGAAGCTGCGTGCGTTACTTTAACTGATCTGTTAGCCTGGTCATGGACTACCATATTTCCTACTCTGTATCAATAAGGCCATCGACTTGACAAAGTTCTCCTTAGACTTTGGGGTCAAGATAAAAAAACCCTCCCATTACCTGTCTCTTGGTATGAAAAGAAGGTAATACTAACTGACCTATTTTATTAATCAAATATTTGTTGAATATGTGCCAAATATTGTGCTAGGTTAGGCATGGGGAAGATACAAAGATAAAAGTGAAACAGACCTTCAATATGAAGGTGTCCTTTAATGGGCTTATGTTCTAGTCAAGGAAAGCAACTTGTATAATGTGTATATACACACATACATACATATAATAGGTACAAGGTAATTTTGGGGTAAGATATCAGCAACTGGGGGGATCAGGAAAGGTTTTATGCAGGTGGTGATTGAGCCTTGAAGGAAACAAGAGGTTCTAAGAGAAAAAGGTGAGAAAGCCATGCATTCCAAGCTTGAGGAAGAGTCAGTGCAAAGTCATGGAGATGGTTAATGGGGTACCATGAAAAAGGCCATTTTGGCTTTATGGGAAGTAAGTTCGAATAATGTCCCTGAAAAGGTAGGTTGGACAGGTTGTGAAGGGTTTTAAATGCAGCAAAAAGAAAGAAAAAAAGGAGGTGGGGTTTACATTTTATACTGGTTTATTGAGCAAGGGAATATATTACTAAGCACTGAAGGGAATGGGATAGGTTTTCTGTAGGAGGCAGAATTTAGAAAGAAGCTTAGATTCTCTGTGAGGTAGAGAGTAGTGAGGAAGAAGTATATTCCAGGCACAGGGTAAACAGCCTGTGTATAAACATGGAGCAGAATATGGAATCTCCTACAAAGGGAACGAGTAGGATAATCTGGCAGGGAGGGCAAGGATATAAATGGAGCTACATAAAATTGCTAGGTACAGTAAAAGCCTGCAAAGGAGGGCTTTAAAAGCTGACTGAGAGAATTTGTAATTAATCCTAAAGGAAAGTGGGAACCACTGGAGGTTCTTGAGAAAGAAAGTGATATGGTTAGAATTGTGCTTTAGGAACACCAATTTTGGTCACTGTGAAAGGGAAAAGACTGGAAGCAGGGAGACAAATTAGGAGAATATTGCAAGGATCTAGATGACAATGATGAGCTAAACTAGGTTTATGGTTGTATGTCGTAAAGTGGATGGATGCAGGATATATTGTGGAAGTAGAAATGATAAGATCTGTTAACTAATTCGATATGTTGCATGAATGAGAGTAAGGAGTCCAGAATGATTCTGAGGTTGTGAATCTTGAGACAATGGTACTACTGACAGAAATAGCTAAGTCTGGAAAGGGAATAGGATTTTGGGGAAAGACAATGAATTTCGTCTTGGATATGCCAAGTTTGAGATGCGTACTGACACCAAATTGAAATGTCAAATAGGCAGTTAGCAATATGGTACTGGAGCTCAGGTGAAGGACTAAGCTTGACCTGAGAGTTGTCAGCATTCGTGGAAACTGATGAAGTCATGGAGAGAATGTAGAGAACCCAGAGCAGAGTCTGAGGGTACATCCACAGTTCAGTGGCATGATAAGGAAGATCCAGAAAATGATACTGAAAAGGAAAAGTCAAGACAGCCAGGAAGAGAATCAAAGAGCATATCGGGAAAACTGGGAGAGGAGAGAGCATCCAGAAAGTGGGTCAAGTGTCAAATGCTGCAGGATTAGTTAATCCTTAATATTTCTGTGTCTCCTGCAAAGCTTGCTGCTTTAGGTGACCTAGATTCATACGGTATTTCCCAAAATTACTTTAGCACTTCAGGACCATGACTTTAATCGATATAGGTGTCTGTTCCTTTCACCAGGGTAGGTTACAGTTCCTAAAGGCTTAGTAAACAATGGTCTTCATGCGTATGGCAACAAGGAGCCAAAGCCCTAATATATGCCCTTCTGGTAATAAGCTTCTCTAAATCTTGGCCGGGCTGATTGGTCCCTGGACCCTTGCCTATGTCACTGGGCCCATATGTCAAGCTTTCCCTACTTAGTAGGAGCTGTCACAAAGTTTGAACTTTGTTGGCATAGCCTTTGTAAACTCAGAAATGAGAATCCAATTAATCAAATTAAATAAAACTTGTTCTTAGTTTGATTTACAGAGGGCCTTGAAGTCCAGCATTTCTGGTATCTTCTCAGTCTCTTCCTAACGTCTTACATTTACATAGCACTTTATGACTCACACAGCTTTTTCTTCACAAAAGTACTATGAGGTGGGTAATGTACTATTCTTATTTTACAGAAAAAGAAACTGAGACTGAAGAAGCAGAGTTAGCTAGTAATCTGGGGCCCAGGGTAAACTTCAGAAAGCGTGCAAGCTATGTGAAAGGTGCCCTCACGTTAACTTTAAAGCAAATTCAATTTGTGGTGAAAATGACCACAGGACAAAAGTGCCCCTAAGGGAAGAGACAGTAATCTTAGCATGCAACTGCGCAGGAGAAAAGGGAAGAGCACAGCAGGGAGAGAAGACAGATGCCAAGCAGCATCTTCCTATTCTAATTAGCTCCTGCTACCTCGGTGCTAAGCTGAATTCTTTCTTTGTGCTGAAGGAATATAAATGTTGTTTCTAAATTTCAGGAACCTCCCTTTTCTAGATCTAAGGATGTGAAATGCTATAGACACTGATGAGATCACTATGTTGGTTATGCTTAACGGTTTTTCTTTGTCACCAGTGAAGTTGAAAAGGGGAAGGAGAGGTTATTTGGGAAATGACTATGGGATAAAAAAACAAAGCCTCAATGACTTAATTAAAAAAAATAAAATTTTATGTATGGGGCAAAACCTTTGATTCCACCATAGAAGTCATGACTTGTTCAAGATCACATGTCTAGTAAGCAGAACCACTAAATTCCCAGTTATTTTAGCCCCACCCTCCTATCTACAAATCCAGTATTTTTCCTACTATATCAAGATACTGTTAGATTATTTAAAATACTTCCAAATTTTTGGATTTTTCTCTTGTCACTATGAAAAGAAGCAAAATACATGGTCCTGAGGACCCTTGAGGACCATGAAACCTAGTTAATTAGGATCACTAACTGAAATACACCTGGTATTCTGAAATCAAATGTATGAGACAGTTAGACGGCATGGTGCTATAGTGCTGGACCTGAAGTCTATATTAAGTCTGAGTTAACATGATTTAGAAATTTACTAGCTGTGTGACCCTGGGCAAGTCACTTAACCTCTGCCTGTCTCAGACACTGGTCATCTATAAAATGGGGAAAAGAACAGCACCTGTCTCCCAGTGTTGATGTCAGAATAGCATGAGAGAATATATCATGTGGACAGAGCTGAGGTTGTCTCTGACCAACTGGTTTATCCTCCCTTCCCCCCCAACTTGGGAGTCTAGCAATAGAAATTATTTAAAGCAGAGAAATAGTGCACACCAACACTTCCAAGCAAGCTCAAGAGAGATTTTTAGGTTGATTAACAAGGTACCAAAACCTGTTATCTAAAATGAATGACCCAGTGCCACGTAGTGCTAGAGTGACAGAAGACCTGGGTTAGAATCCTGTCTTTGACACTGACTGGCTGTGTGACCATGGGTTAAGTTACTTAGCTTAGTTTTCTCATCTGTACGAGGGAGAAAATAACATCACCTATGCCACCAATGTCATAGGATTGTTGTAAGATTCAAATGAGGCAATTTAAGTACAGCATTTTGCAAACTTTCAAGTTCTATATAAAGGTTACTTATTATTCTAATTGATTTATTCACAGCTTCAACTGCTGAAACTGCATATACTTTATGTACACTGATCAAATTCTGAATATATTATTTTCTTACTTAGATCTTTTAGAAATGTCAATCAATTTTCAGTGTTGTCTGGGTGCTAGAGAATGTACAGAGACAGAAGAGGGTTCTTTCCTTAATGAAGTTCCCAGTCTTTTGGTAGGTATGACCCAAGTATTTGAGCAAAACCTTTTTTTTTTTAATTTCTATTTTTTTTTTTTTTTGGCTTTTTGGAGGGCAGTTGGGGTCAAGTGACTTGCCCAAGGTTACACAGCTAGTTTTTGTGTTAACACAGTGTCTGAGTTCAAATTTGAACTCAGGTCCTCCTGACTCCAGGGCCAGTGCTCTATTCACTGTGCCACCTAGCCGCCCCTGAGTTAAGTCTTATAGGCTATGCAAGTCAGAAACTGGTGGTGGCAGGGTAAGGGGCATTCTAGGATGGAAATAGCAAATACTGTAGTACTACCACATTTAAAAAAAAAAAAAAGGTAACGCAATCATTATCAAAAACCAGGACAATCAGGCTGATCTCTGTTGTTTAAGATTTTATCCTTTAGGTACTTGAAATGTCACCTTCTAACAGGCCATTCAATAAATATTTGCTTATTGATCAAATTATCAGATATGATCTTAATTTTTACTTTTCCCCCAGCATTTTAAGAAAAAATTAACAAGGGGATTTAATACCAAAAGTGTTTATTAAGCACCCATATATACACAACATCTATCTTAATGCTTTAGTCTAATTTTAACTCCCTAATTTTACAGATAAGAATATTAAGGCCCAGAGAAGTGATGTGACTTGCCAAGGTCACATGGAAAGCAATTAGCAATTAGATCTAAGATTAAACTCAGGTTCTCTTGAATCTAAATTTTGTACTCTTGTTACGACACTACAACTATATCCTGATAGGCATTCATTATGTAGTTTTAGACAGAAAATTTTTCTTGACAGCTTATACTCTTTTTTTGATTGTTGCTTGGGTCCACACCAGTGATTTCATTCGAGTCAAGAATATTCTGCTGTTCTACAACTTGGTCACTAGGATTAGGGTCAATACTGGCAGTATATGTCAAAGATTGGACCTAAACTTAGGTCTTCCTGAGTCTGAAGTCCAAGCTGCCTCTTGATCCACCATTCTGTACTGTCTCTCTAGTAGTTTATAATGTGGTACATGACACAGAATTACATAGCAGCAACTAACAGTCATGTGATATTTTTTCATTTACAAAGTGTTTTATGTACATTTGAGCCTCACAACAACCCTGTAAGGTAGGTAGTGCAAGTATTATTCTTATTCCATCTCACAGATGAGAAAACAAATGCAGAAGTTTAAAGAAACTACCTAAAGTCACTACTAAGTTGTAGAGCCAGAATTCTGACTACAAATTAGGTGGTTTTTCTATGACTTCATACAAGTTTAAACTACACAAGCACAATACAGGTACATATATGAAATTTATGTTTAAGTACTTCTGTGTGGCTAAAATTACATTTTCTGAGGTGGTAGGTATGAGAAGAGAACCATTTTTGTGCTTCTAGTTAGTAAGGGAAAGGGCTTAGGATTTAAATGGTCTTGGGAAATGATAGAAGGGAGAGAATTAGGCAAAGTAGGAATGGGAGGACAAGGCTTCTTTACATCCTTTTCACATCCTGGGCAAGTTGATGTGAAGACCTAAGACAAGAGCACAAAGTCATGACGAACAAAGATGGGAGCATAAAGAACCAACAAGGGGATAAGGATAAAATAAGGGAGTTCACGTGGCACAAGGAAACCTAGGTTATCTTGTAGTTTAGGAATTTGTTACTGATGGAAAGTTACTGAAAAGCCACCTGATAAATTAGAAAGCATGAAAAAAAAATCAAGAGGATGTTGAGTAGGGATTCTAGTCCCATAAAAGACATCAGTACCATCTGCAACTGTTCCCAAATCTCTAGGGGGCCATTACAAAAACATGGTTCTTGATGCCATAAGGTAAAAGCCTGATGACTCCAACTTCCTAAGGTGAAAGGGTAGGGGAAAAAGGAGTTCTTGTATCTGTGGATTTCCTGTTTTTCTCAGCTTAAAGAACTAAGAAATTCCCATAGTAATCACTGGGGAATTAGGCAGGGCCCCAACCCCAACCTTCCAAACACACATACAGCTGTTTTGATTTGGGGGTTTAGGTTTTTTGGTTTTTTTTTTTTTTTTTGCTTTTTGGAGGGCAATTGGGGTTATGTAACTTGCCCAACGTCACACAGCTAGGTTTTTTTGTTTGTGTGTGCATTAAGTGTCTGAGGCCGGATCCAAATTCAGGTCCTTCTGGCTCTAGGGCCAGCTCTCTACTCACTGCACCACCTAGCCACCCCTGAGGGTTTAGGAGTTTTTAGAGCCTTCCTAGAAGATCGTCCTAAGAGAGGTGTTGCTATAGGATCAGTACATTTTATTTATCTACAAGTTAAGTAGATACAGAAGGAAAAACGTATGGAATCAAGACAGGCTCTAACCATGAAAAAAGATATCATTGCCTTAGGCTGTTATGAAAGAACTCACAAAATAAATGATCTAAAGTTGACTGCTTTGAACTTCCATTACTAGTCTAGTTCCTAAGAGAACTAGCAGAGGGGTCTTTCCAGCTAATTAGCTCCTGCAAAAGAAGATCAAGGAATCACTTTTCTTATGAAAAGCAAATTTTAACACTGGTTAAAAAAAGCACAGAGCTGACTCTCTGGCTAAATTCAAAGACATATGACATCACAAAATATAACAGTATAGCTGAATTTGGGCAAGGATTTCTGATGACAGTGCACTTACTAAAAATAAATAGGAAGTGTGAACACATGTCAGAAAATCTTTAAAAATATTTAAACAACTCATAAAGGAAAGGTTAAGCAGATAGAAGGTACATCTTTAGTTTGATTTATGTACTTGGCAAGACTTTTTTTGTACACTGTCTTCTAAAAACAAACTACTTAACAGAAAACAAATGGAATTCAAAGATTAAGAGAACTGGATGGGAAATCAAAAGACCCACATTATAGATCTACCTCCATTACTAACTCACTGTGTGACCTCCGGCAAGCCTTTGCACCTCTTTCCTCATTTGTCAGAAGTGGTTCTAATTATTCACTCTACTAAGAAGACTTAAAAACCATGCAAGTTAAGTAAGCCTCAAATGGTACTGTAAAAAACAACACCACTCTATTCTGATCATTGCACTTCTATAGTATCTACTAAGGTTTTGGCTTGAGAGAGGGCAGATAATCACTACCAGAAAAGCTCCTGGGCTAGAACTGAGCATCTAACATACAGATTATAGCTTCTAAGCGTTTAGGTTTGCCTATCTCAGCTAAACTGTCAATAGGTCAAATACAAAGCAAAGCACTCTTCTGGAAATGTGAAAGCTTAGCTGTTTAGAGTCATATTTTCTTACATCATTCTTATTTCATATTGCCATACTTCTCCAAAATTGTGGTTATCTTTTGGCCTAGACTAGGTTAGGTTCAAACACTTTATTAGGCCTCAGAGGAAGTTAAAACTTCAAAGGATGTCAGAGGTGGAGATCTAATGTCACCTTTTAATTTTACAGATGAAGACACTGATGCTCAGATCTTCAAGTTATAGAGTAAACAACCCCAGGTAAGAGTCAGGCAAGCCCAAGTAAACTGCAACTGGGTTTCAGAAATGACTCTCAGTCCAATGCCCTGGCTTTGACCCTGTGAAGCTCTAGAACCTTTAACCTAGGAACTGGACAAAATGGTACTTGGATCACGATCAATTTAGTTTAATAAATCATAGCAAGTGTTTGCTTTTAGTTCAAACTCACTGGAATTTAAGAAGAGCCTAGGAGGTTTAATGTGGTTAGTTTTAAAAGCTGAGTGTCTCAGTCAAATTTTAGCTAGCAGTACAAGAGATACAACTGCAAAAAAGGTATACTTACTATTGCACATGCACACCCTCACTTCTGCGCATGCAAATCAGGTAATTGCATGCTTAACTACCTGATTTGTGCATGCAATTACCAGATTTGTGTACACAAAAACTGAAGCAGTTTAATAAACACTCACCATTCTAGGTTCTCCAGAAAGGAGTTGGATATGAGAGCTGACTGTGTTGAATCCATTTCTTGGCTGAACCTGATGGCTGGTATTCCAAGTCAGAAATAAAATGGTCTGTGTCAGAGAAGAAGACATAGCTACTGAATGGAGCAAACCACAATGTATGGTCATTTACTACAGTGCCTTGCCTGGTGAAGAACTCAAAGGGAATTTCATGTTTAATTAATCTTAAATTGGAGTTATCCTTTATTTATAAAGAATCTTTGTTATTCTAGTATATTTAAATAGGGATTTAGTAGCTAAATCCTTAGCTACATTTGCTGATCAGAGCTCTCAACAGAAAGGATGACTGTGACATCAGATTGTGTAACTAAATAGTCCCTACATCATAAAAAAAAATGAGAACTGACATTTACATGCACTACTTTAAGGTTTACAAAAATGTTTGACATATATGAAGTCATTTGATCCACAACAATCTGGTGAAGGAATTACCAGAGGCATGGCCTCCATTTTACTGTCATAAGGAGCTGACCTGCCCCACCATCACACAAAGGCTATTCATTTGTGTATGGTTATTTGTATCAGGGAGTGCCCTTCACAATTCCCTCAACATAGTCCCAAGGAGCTGCCTAAGCAATGAAAAGTTAACCTCAAATATCTTTTCATTTATATTTGAAAGTCTTTTTCCTAGCTTCTTGCAAAATTACAACTGTGTCTTAAAGTTCACAGCACAAGGCATTTTCCTGGAGGTAATCTGGGAATTGTTTTGATTGGCACTTGTTGTCTGTGTTCAGAAGTTCTAGGAAATTTTCTTTAATTATTTCTAATATTAGGGGTGTTTAGGGTTTTCAACTCGTCATAATTTTTCCAAGAGACCCATGATCCTTAAATTATTTTTATACATCTGTCTTCAAGAGTAATATATTTTACTTATAAGGAGTTCATGTTTTCTTTTAACATTATAGCTTTTTGCTTTCTCTTCTTCCAGATGGCCCTCTATTTCTTTGTACTTGCATTTCCAATCAGTTGTTCTCCCTTGGTTTCTTTGGTGAAGCTTGTCATCATGTATTCAAGTTTTTATATTGTTAATTATTTCTGTGGTGCAGGCCATGAATTTGGCTTTCACTATTATTTCTCTTTTAAATCATCTGGGATCATCCTACTGTTGGCTCCATGTTCTCTTGAGAATTCATAAGACCCTCTACTTCATCAGGTGTTTGATTCATTCTCTTGTAATATTTGTTCATAGATGTCTGAACTCCCAGTGATGATCTGGAAGGCCATCTTCCTGTCTATTACTGACATTTTTTCCCCATTAGTTTATTTGACTGTGCTCAAGGTCAAAAGAGAGTTTTGGTATTTTTTCCTCTTGAGCACAAGTCGATAAATCAATAGAAAAAATATCAATAACAGATGGGAAGATAGCTGGATAACTGGCATTTCACTGACCTCAGTCTCAGCTCCAAATGACTTTCTGATAAGACAGAGCTAACTACAGCTGGAAATAAATTCCCTTTACTACAGGTCTGGGAGAACTACAGATGATGCCATCCTGCCCCTATTCCTTCTGTTCCTCAGTGCTGTGGTAACTGCCATGCTGCAGTCCCAGCCAGAACAAACTTTTGCCTTTTGGTTTTCCATTGGTGAGGTTTTGGAAGGAGGAGGAGGAGAGAATTTAATTCTATTGCCTTGTGCTACCCTACCAAAGCATGGTAGCAGAAAGGGAAGGGAGGGCTGAGTCAGTACATTAAAGATTAGCCTTCTCTGCTGTTAGTTCATCCTTGTTAGGGTTCTTATTGTCTTACACTATACAAACAGCTGAAACTTTTATTTCTTGAGAATAATTCTTATTTTGGAGAGATCACGAATATGAGAGTATCTAGTCTTCCACTTTGTTGGTCTATATAGCATTCAATCGTCTGCACTATTACTATATAAATCTTTGTTCCTCTTCACAATAATGTCTCAATTCAGTGATACTTGTCTAAAGAAAAACATGGCACAATTTGGGGCAAAAGAGCTGTCCCTGTTTCCATGGTAGAGGCCACCTTTCTCCACTGCCATAGTAAGCCCTTCACTCCCAGCTTTTTCTATAATGACCTTTTCCATTCACCACTTGAATAGGCGGTCAAGGTAATGTGGAGGACCAGCTGGTTTTACTGTCTGCCCGGCCACTATACACTCCAGACTCCCAAGCAGTCCCCTGCATTGCTGGTGCATCCCCAGGACCTCTAAGTCTTGCCATTGGCTCTGCTGCATCCATAGCACTTCCAGGCTCTCCTATCTGCCCTGTGCCTGAGCTCTTTACACGTGCTGTGTCTCTCCCAATCAGTGCCTGAGCTTCTTGAAAATGGCAGTCGTCTTGTTTTCCTATCTGTGATCCCAGCACTTACCATGGTGCTTGTCTTACAATAAGGGCTTAATAAATGCTTTTTCATGCTCATTCCCTGAGAAAGAACACAGAAGAAAAACACCGTATGGTGTGGGGTTTCCTGAATAATGGAAATGTCCAGTCTAGTGAGCACTCCTCAAACCACTTACTCTCATTCCCTCCCTTTTCCCCCTTGTTTCCAAGTAAATCAACAGTAGGGAGCCTGAGAATTAAGATGGAATTAGAAAAAAATCTATCTAAAGAGGGGCCCCTTCCATTATTTTTGCTTCAATGCATAAAATCTACTCTCAATGTCATAATTGTTTTTTTTTCTCCAACTAAGTTCACAGATCTCCTGAAATCTATTCACTGATTCCAGGTTAAAAATGCTTGGCTGGAGGGAACCTTTTCCAGGGCTTCTGGAATTTCTTTTTCTATTAGATCTTTAAAGTTTGTTCCTCTAGCTCAGGGACTGGCAAACTGTGGCCCATAGGTCTGTGGGTTATGAATAACCAATGAATTAATAATGATTTTTTCATTTTTAAAATGAAAAAAAATTTTTTCTTTCTTTTTTTTTTTTTTAAGCAATTGGGGTTAAGTAACTTGCTCAAGGTTACACGGCTAGTCATTATTTGTGTGTGGGTGCTCATTTTCTGAGGCCGGATTCGATCTCAGGTCATCCCAACTCCGAGGCCGGCGCTCTTACTCACTGCACCACCTAGCCGCCCCCTAAAATGAAAATTTTAAAATTAAAATTTAAATTTAAAAATTCAGGGTTATAAGTGAACCCCAAAAGTTTCATGATGGAGAGAGATGTCTACATCCAGAGAAAGAACTGAGTTTGAATCCAGATTGAAGCAAACTACCTGCTCTTTTTCTTTTTCTTGTTTGGTTTTATTTCCTCTTTCCCATTGTTCATTCCATCTGATACAATCCTTCTTTATAACCTGACTAATGTCTAATGTGAAAGTATTTGCAGATACTATACTTGATTGTATGCCACCATAGGGGAGAGAGGGAGAGAAAGGGAGAAAATCTGAAACTCAAGGAATTGTGGAAATGAATCTTGTAAACTAAAAGTAAACAAATTAATGAAGACCAAAAAATTTAAAAATAATAATAAAACTTCAATTAAAAATGTAAAAACCATTCTTGGTCTGTAGGCTGGTAAAAAGTATAGGCAGGATTTTGCGTGTTTCATGTGTGTTAACTTTGTCTCCGTAATTAGTGTACTGCAAGCTTTAATTTACAAGTCTTTTACAAGTAATGAGGGACTAGTCAAGCCCATTATGCACAATGTTTGGCTGATATAATCTCCATACAGAAGAACCTGAAGAAGCCTGCTTCCTAAAAAGCATCATAATGTATAGTTGAAGGTAGGATGATGTGTAATGGAGGGACCTTACTCTATTATTGCAAAGGTGAATAGGTATTATTTCTGATCATGTTTCTACCATGTGAAGATGAGCATTTTTATCTGTTTCTGGGCTGGAAATGAAAATATATTCAAAAGGCACTACTAACCAGGGAAGGGATCTTTTCTTTTCTGCCTGGCTATATTTTTTTTGCATTAGATTCATAAGTAGAAAAAGCCATGGAGATCACTTAACATAGTCCTCCCAATGAGGAAACTAAAGCCCAAGAAATTTAAATGATTTGTACAACATCATACAAGTAGTGAGGAGTAGAGCCAGAATTAAAACCCACTTCTTCTGACTCCAAATTTCATTCTTTTTCTGCTATGGTTGCATCACCTCTCTTACTTTGCAAGAGAAATCAGTTTCTCACTAGATAGCCATATTCATGCAGGTCCTGAATTCCTGTGCCACAATAAAAAATATTTCACATACTATTGTTAGGTGCTCTACATAAATGATTCAACTTACGGTAAAATTTATAATTTGTCACTAAAAGCTACATTTACAGAAATAGTCCTGCCATTTGAGTAATACAACAAATGCTATTTGTTGTATTACTAATGGTTCATTCTTCATATACGGGCCTCTACCTGTAAATGAGGGAACTGGAATAAAACTATCTTACAACGTTCCCCTTTTAGCTCCAACATTCTATAAATCCCAATGACATAACTACCCAGTGTTCATGTTACTGAGTTATTAAGGGTAGAGTATAACATATATTTCTTTAGATAAGACTATTTCCCTTATTAGGTATATGAAATGCCAAAACAACTATGTTTATGTCAAGAGTCACCATAACTACAGAAGATGAATTTAGTGTAATATATTTAGCTTTGACTGTGACTACATATAACCTACAAGTGGTACAGTGTCAACTTTTATTCCACCAGCATAGAAGGCTATATTTAACACAACTCTCCCTCTATAGGAGGAATATAGCTGTGATCTAAGGGGGGCATATGGCAGGCAAGGCACTCTCCCTAACAAGTTACATCAAGACTTCACTTCGTTGGCTTTTATACAAGTTATTTTAGACCATAAAGGTCTGGGATAGACTAACTTCACAACTTTAGAATCATAATTAAAATGTTTAAAAGAGGAGCTACTATAGGCAGTAAAATGTATTTTTATTATTGGAACAAAGGGATTAGTACATCATATTATGTCTCCACGAAACGAGTGGCATAGTCACTACACTGCATGACACACAGTCTTACAAAATTCACAACTCCCAACACAAAGCAAATTAATACACTGTTAGAATGAAAATTCAGTGCTAACTTGGCAGATATGAAGTAGATTATTTAAGGTCACGCAATGATATTAGAAAAAGCACAGAATATGTAGAGGAAGACACGGAATTTAAGTTCAAGATGAGAGCTCCAAAAATGAATGGAGCAAAAGCAACACTGATGTAGGGAGGCAGCCTCTCATGTTAACTGTCTGGAAGGCAACACTTTTTGAATGTTTAAATAAAATTAATTCTCCTTATAAACCCTGGATAGGATGCTTTCCCCCAAATGTTGTAAGCTCCTTTGTAGCTAAGAAGATATTGATTTGACTCAACAAACACACGTGGCCAATAGGACCTACAGGGATTAAATTTCTGGGTTTAAATTTCTGTCTAATTTCTGAATCATTTGTTCATCAAGCATCTATTAAGCAACCACTAGGTGTTCTAGCAGTAGATGCTGGGATAGATATTGGATCTAGAGATATAAAAGTGTAAGTTTCTGCCTTTAAGGAGCTTACTTGGGGAATGAAAATATTTACTGAATATATAAATACAGAATACATACAATAAACATATAATGACTGGGGTCAGGGGAAGAAATATTTAGGGGAATCAAAAAAGGTTTTCTCAAGGTTTAGTTCAAATGTCACCCTTCTTTAAGGATGTCAAGGGGTTCTGAAAGGGAGAACATTCTAGGCATGGGAGATAGTCTGTACAAAGGAAAGGAGGCAGGAGATGGAACTGTTAAGTGTAGGCTAGTTTAGAAGGAGCACAGAGTAGATAATGGGAGTAATATGTAATTAGCCAGAATGGCAGCCTGGGACAGACTGGCTTTAAAATGCCAGAGGAGCCTGTGGTTTATCCTACAGGCAGTGAGTAGCTACTGAAGCTTTTTGAGCAAGGGAATGATATGATCTAACCTACAAATAATACATGATTGAATACCTAGAAGCAATGGTGAATGAAATGCAACAAACATCTCTATTCAGGACTAAATAAAAATTTGCTAAATTCAATCCCACGTAGCAAAAAACTAGAAATGGAAATTACAATAACTGGGAATGACCTTTTGAAACCCTTATATATGAATGGAATGAAATGACTAATAGGAAGAATTCAGAAAAAGAGGGTTTGTATAGAAAACAAAATCCCTGTGAGAACAGCTCGCATGATGACCACAATATGTAGATGAAGACAACTTAAAAAAGACATCAGTACTCCAAGGAGATGAAGTGACCAATCTTGGATTCAGAGGGCAGATCAAACACATTTTCCTTCTGAAAGGGGAAAGTACTAACTACAGAACTAGATGATGCATGCCGTGTCAGAGGTGGCCTCTGCCAGGTAGTTTTGCCTTGTTTTTCTGTTACAAGGGAGATATGGGACAAGGAGCGAGGATGCTAGAAAGTGACTACAGCGTAAGAACCAAACATATCTCAGTCCCTCTTATGGTATCCCCTCCTGACAAATGACGAAAACCTACACTGGCTGATTAAAAATATGACTCCATATTTAACCTCAATCCTACTAATACCTCGCACATTTGCATGCCTCCACTTTCCTTCTGTTATAAAAGGAAGCAAGATTTTGGTTTCCAAGTTTGTGCGAGGCAGAGATGGCAGGATTGCTTGGGGAGAAGCAAGGGCCAGGGCCAGAGGCTCCACTGCACAAGGCAGGGACAAAGCACACCCGGCAGATGCTTCCCCTCGCCCTTTGCTCTGGGGCAGACAGGATAGGGAAGAGCAGACAGGGTCCTGGTGTGCGATGCTGAAAGGACATCTGAATCTAGGAGATCACAGATCTATGTGAGTATCAGAGCTTTTTAAGAGCTGGAAGAGACCTCATAACTTACTTTATTTCAATTCTATTTTAAAGAGAAGGAAAACAAGGAAGAGAGTGAAGAGATAGCCAGGCATCATCATTACCCCTCCTTTACCATTTCCACCGTACTACAGAAGCCCTATGAAACATTCCCTGCTTATTCCACCTCCCACCCTGTACTTGGTTCTCACAACTCTGCCACCATGGACTGAGGCACTGGAACGCCACTAAAACAAAACTGAATGCAAAGAAGCTTAAAGCCTGGCTCAATCCCCATCCCCATAATCAGCTCTGTGCCAGAATGCTCCCTGCCTCATGTCCAATTCCTTTTATTCCCCCATCTGGTGACCTGACAATCCACTGTAATGAAAACCAAAGTAAAACTGAACTGTCCATAGAACTTCCTCTCATACTATACCTTACTTATTATTGCAAACTGTTCATACTTCATTTAGATTAGGTGATAAGGACTTTAAAATTACATGAAAATCTAACCTCTTTTCCCCCTGAATAGCTCTAATTCAGTGCTGTGCTAATCAAACTATCATAGGATTATTTTATTAAGCTAGAAAAACATAATGAAATTCACATGGAAGGCCAAATGATTAAGACTCTCAAGTGTAATTTAAAAAAATGGAAAGGAAGGAGGTCTTTTAATAGCAGCTCTCAAATTATACTACAAAGTGGAAACCATTAAAAAAATGTGGTACTGGTTAAAAATTCCTCATGTCTCTTCAGGCTGCACTTGGAAGCTTCTCTACTAAACCTCTTCATGCTGGAAGCTCATATAAGCCCAGGAATTCAAACACTAGAAGTACCTTCTTACTCCTCTGGTTCCTCCCCTCCGACTGGACAGCTCCTCCTAGAACCTCTATTTAATAATATGTAAGCCAGTCTCTGACTCACTTAAATCCAATTCGCCAGCAAGTCATCACCTGGTGATATCATTGGCCCCCTTCAAAAATGGAGGACCAAAAACAAGCAGCAGCCAGCCACGTCTCCTTTCCCAGGATACACTCCACAAACTTTCTTTACTAACACCCCTACCCCTTTTCAGCACCCCCATTAGAATGAAAGCTTCTCTAGGACAGCAGCTATCAATCTGCTTATATTCATATTCCCAGAGCTTAGCACAGTGACTGGCACATAGTAAGGACTTAATAAATGCTTGTTGGGCAGCTTGCAGTTGTTGGAAACCCAAATACAATTGATACCAAAAATCTGGGTGGTTTATTGAGGAAAAATCCAGAGGAATCAAACACTTCAGGTCAGAAGTGGACTCTGCCCTTCTTTTTGGAATACAAAAGCCAAGCAACTTTTATGCCATTAGTTCAATGCACATACTCCCTTCAGAGGATGGACTGGCGCATTCTTTTCTGGGCACACTGCTCTAATTATCATACATTATTGCTAATGAGGCTCTAATTGCATGGTGGGCATGTTGGATGATATGTGTAATACATGAGGTTCATTAAGCAGGCACAGTAGTCATGCTGGAATACTGTCCCCTCACTGGCTTAACCTAGGCCTGCCCTTATCTGGGCCCGAGAGCCCCAGGGTCGCTGTCTGCTTTTTCGCTAGCTTCTTTTTATTTTGCTTCAGTGATGTCTAGCAGTTTTATGGAAGCCTGATTCCTCCCAAGGCTGCTGTCTGTTCTGCTAACCTTACTTTCATCAATATTCTTGACTTCAGCACTTCTTTTTGCAGTCCTGTGGAAACCTAACCTTTTGCTAGCTCTCACACAGAACACTGGGCTGGGTATTAAGAAGACATCATGAGTTCAAATCTGGTCTCAAACATTAGCTGTGTAACCCTGGGTAAATCAATCAACCCTGTTTACCTCAGTTCCTCATCTGTGAAATGAGTTGGAGAAGGAAATGGCAAACCATTACAGTATATCTGCCAAGAAAACCCCAAATGGGGTTACGGAGAGTCAGATATGGCTGAACCAACTCAACAACAAAAAAGTTTATTGACCTTACAATCTGTAGACTATATTAAGTACACAAATTATAGAAGTAAGGAACACAACAGGTTAATGTTAGTTAAACTCTAAGAACTTAGTTACTGGGGAAAGGATTCACTATTTTTTAATCATTACTGGAAAAACTGAACAGAAGTCTGGCAGATATTAGGTTTAGACCAATATTTCACATCATATACCAAGATAAACTCCAAATACATGATTCAGATACAAAAACGCGCGCGCACGTGTGTGTGTGTGTGTGTGTGTGTGTGTGAAATTAGAAAAACAAAGGAAAATGACTTTTCTGCACTATGGCCAAGAAAAGAATTCATGACAAGCAAAAGAGAAGGTTGGTTCATAAAGGATAAAACAGACAATTTTTACTGTATAAAAAAGTTTTGCACAAACAAAACCAACGAAGTTCAAATTAGAAAGGGACAAATTGAGGTTAAGTGACTTGCCCAGAGTCACACAGGAAATATTTGAAGCTGGACTTGAACTTGGGTCCTCCTAACTCCAGACCCATTGTGCTAACTAGCTGCCCTCAACTGTCTTTGTTCCCATAGACAAACTATTAAATGAAGGTGTGGGGAAAAAAAAAATTACACAACGTTTACCAAGTCCACTACAAAATTTTATTATGCAACCTGAACTGGGCACTCACTGCTACTATTCAATACTTTTATATCTCCTTCATCAGCGCACTATCTCACTCTCCATAATGGCTCTCTCAAACCTTTTCATTCTTCCTCAGATGTTTCATGGTGCTCCTGTCAATTGAAAACCTTAACTTCACATTTTACAGGGGGGAAAAAACCTGAGGCCATCTGCTGAGAGCACCTATCACTCAGCTGCCTTCTGCCACTCTCTCCTCCTTTTCCTCTATCCATTGTGAACAGGTGACCTTATTATCCTTTGCCAAAGCAAACCTACCTGCATAAGAGATCTTATTCCATCCCATCTCCTTCAACGGACTGCCACCTCTGTCGTATCGGGGTGGGGGTGGGGGGACTAACCTCCCCGGAACAGTCCTACCCTACTGCCTACAAATGTGCCCATGTCTTCCCCACCTTTCAAAAATCCCTCACTTGATCCTTTCACTGGGGATTTCACTGTCCTGTATCTCTTCTGCCCTTCATGGGGAAATAATGTGAGAAGGCTATCTATAACAAATGCCTCCACTCCCTCCCTTTTCTCACTTCTTTTCATCTCCTTCAATTCAACTTCCAACTTCATCATTCCAATGAAACTGCTCTCCCTAAAGCTACTAAAGATCTTCTAACTGCCAAATCCAGTGGTCTTTTCTCAATCCTTACTCTTCTTGACCTCTCTGCAGATTTTGATACTGTCAATCACCATCTTTCAGTTGATAAATTTTTCTCTTAGGCTTTCAGGACACAACTCTGATGATATATGATAAAGTAACCTTTCACCAATAAATTAAATCACCCTCTTCAGTACCCTTGGCATCCCCTCTCTGCCCCTGTTTAGAGGGCTGGATGGCAAGGCAAAGAACTTTTCCCAAAGACTTTATTAGGGTTTAAAGACCAGCTAATCTGCATTTCCCACCAGATGTATTCTTTGGCTTGAACTCCACCATACCTTGCATCTGGTAATTCCCCCAACTTCACCTCCGACTCAATGTTTCAGCTTTCTTTTGTGTGTTGCCTTCCCCCATCAAATTACAAATTCCTAGAAGGCAGGGACTTTCTTTTTCTGATTTGTTTCTATAGCATTAGCACTGTTTGACACTTAATAAATATTTGCTACTTCTTAATATCTTAAGCCTACATTTAGAATAAGGTCTATGAAATTTCCCAAGAAAGGGTTAAACATCAGACCAGGGGGCCAGAAAACTACTGCCTGAGGACTGGCCACCTGTTTTTGTACCGACAGCAAACTAAGAATGACATTTACATTAAAAAAAATGTTTTAATGGATTTGGTTTGCAGGTCATAGTTAGCTGACCTCTATACTAGATCACTAATATTTAGCTAGCATTTTTTTCCAAGGCACTCCATTCACAATGATAGAGATATAAAGTATTATTGCTGCAGTTTAATAATTTCCTACTTAAGTATTTTACCAATACTAATACTGATTTCATTAAACACATGGATAATTCAGACTTTCCTGAACTATGTGCAGCAAGATTTTCTAAACTAGAAATATTTTTTCCATGCCAAAATATTAAGCATGAAATTATGTGTGCATAAAAGAATAAGTAGTGAGTTTGGGTCTATTTGGAAACTGGCTTCATTCCATTCTACTCTAAAATGTCCCCATCCCCTTTCTTTATCTCCTATTCCTCCTCTCTACTTCTAAGACAAACATTTGTGGGTTCCTTCAATAACTTTTAAATTCAAACTGTTCTTCAGCTAAATGAGTTTAGAAAACACTGACATAATAAACATTATATCTTTAGAGATTGAATATGGCCTGAAATCTGGCCTCAGCCTCAGACATTTACTAGCTTTATGACCCTGGGGAACCCCTTAACCATATTTGCCTCAATTCCTCATCTGTGAAATGAGCCTGAGAAGGAAACGGCAAACCACTCCCAGTATCTTAGCCAAGAAAACTCCAAATGGGGTCACAAAGAGTCAGACACAACTGAAACGACTAAACAGCAACAAAGGGCTAAATAATCATTTTTATGGATAAGAGGTTTCTTAATCTCAACATACAGCTTTAATACTATAAGAACCTATAATTATGTTACAATTTAGCATATGGTCTCTGAGAACTGCTGTGCCTGAAAAATTCTTTACTCTGCAGCCAGCCTGATGATACATGAGACCAGGTCTGTACTAGAAGCCTTTGCAGTTAGGTGGAATCTGTCAGAGCTTAAATTTTATTGGCTCAGTCTTTAAGGACCCAAGGTCACTTATATGG
Source organism: Gymnobelideus leadbeateri (assembly GCA_011680675.1). Lineage (NCBI taxonomy): Eukaryota > Metazoa > Chordata > Mammalia > Diprotodontia > Petauridae > Gymnobelideus > Gymnobelideus leadbeateri. The sequence continues at coordinate 453,025 of WOXC01009272.1, forward strand.
CATTATTATACACTGAAGTAAAATACGTAACAACACATCCTAGAAATATGTAGATCTTTAACGTCCCAAAATATTTCAATGATTTCATCTTTTTAAATTTCATTTTATTTTATCTTTCATCTTTTTTTTTTTTTAAAGAAAAACAGGGAGAAAAAAGGATTTTACGGAAATGGTTCTGGATCATTCTGTTGAGAACAATTACTGACGTGGTCAGTTCAAAAAATGTGTGAAGTCACCATATGGCTACAGCGAAACTTTTGGTCTTTAGGCTACAATGAACTAGGAAGAACTAGGTAAAAGAGAAGCGAGGCAGAGCTGAGAGGAAAGAGAGTACTTTCTGACTCGGGAGTCAGAAAAACCTGAGTTTAAATTCTGCATCAGACACTTTAAAACAGTGTAAAATTAGGACAATAACAGCACGTTTCTCCCAGGGATGTTGTGAAGATCAAATTAGATAACACAAGCAAAGCATTTTGGAAACCTTAAGCTGTTCTATAAATGTTAGTTTTTATCATTACCAACATCATCCAAAGGCCAAGCCAAGGAAGATTTATAATCAAAAGCTTAAAACAATGGTATACCATATTTTTTCAAACTACTGAGATTCAACAACATTGAGGGGTACTAGTATCTGTCAGAAAGATGAAGAAACATTATGCAAGCTCACACACATACACAAAAGAACCAGTGGTCTTCATTTTTAACCTATCAGTAGATAATGACTCGGTAGCTAGGTGGCTCAGTGGATAGCGCCCTGGACCTGGAGTTAGGAAGACCTGAGATCAAAACTAGCCTCAGACACCTACTAGCTGTGTGACCCTGAGCAAGTCACTTAACTTCTGTTTCCCTTAATCTACAAGAGAAGGTAATGGCAAACCATTCCAACATCTTGCCAATAAAACCTCAAGGACAAGTCCACAGCCTGAACAACAGGACATGACTGAATGACAAGAAGATAAGGGGTGGGTAGGTGGCACAATGAATATAGCACCAGCCCTGGAGTCAGGAGGACCTGAGTTCAAATCTGACCTCAGGCACTTAACACAAAACTAGCTGTGTGGCCTTAGACAAGTCACTTAACCTCAACTGCCCTGCCCTTCCCCCTCCAAAAAGCAAAAAAATTTTTTTTTTAATTTAAAAAAAAAAAAAAGATCACCACCAAAGACTAATCCTATTAGATAATTTAATCATCAAAGTAGATTAACACAAAAATCTGTTTGATTTATTAAGGCAAATTTCTACGGAAACTATATTCCCAAAAACATGCTAAAAAAGTATTAGAAGGTAATTCTTTAAAAATGTAAAAAACTTTAAACCAAGTTTTAAGAAATCCTATTTAAGTCTTTTAAAGCCTATGCAATCTAGTAAATGTACTCAAAGAGGATTTAAAGGTACTGAACATAGATTTAAAAAGTGTTCTCTTAATTTGTAAAATTTATCCAGTGGTTTGGTATTAATTTTTAATATTTACTTTTAATTGCTTATATTTATAGAGAACAGGGATTATCAACATGAAAGAATACCAGTACAGTATTCAAAGGGCAGTGTTTTATTTTAGATTGTAATGTAAGATCCACATTTTCTTTAGGTCAAGTTACTAAAAAATTACATTCAGTTAGGTCAAGGAGCTATGGTGTACTCTTGTCTGAGTCATGGATATCACCAAACTGAAACCCTATATATTTCAGGATCTTATTTTCTTGGATTTGAAATTTGAGTTTTATGTAAGTGCTCCTAATCACCCTCATCACATATATCTATTCAAAATACAGAAATTTGTTGTTGTTATTTTTTTAAATAGCCTTAATACACAAGGAGACAAGAACTATAATAAGATGTTTCACCCAATGTGATTCTCACAAAGCCCGCAAAGTAGGCATGGCCCATATTATCCCTATTGAACAAAAAAGAGACTGAAGCTCAAAAAAGTGATGTCACTTATTCAAGATGGCACACTCTGGGGAAATGTGCCATACCTTACACCCAGGAATCTTGACTCCAAGTCCAGTTTGGTTTTTTTTCTGTGAACTATGTTTGCTGAAAATCTGGTTCTAGTGAATATTTAATCACTGACAAAGATATTAACAGTTTGTTCCCCAGTTTATATATCCCATAAAATCAAAATTCAACAACTCAATTTTTGCTTAAACAGCAAGAGAAGGATCAGTTTTTTACTTGTCACTAAGCCAGCAAAAGCCTGGAAACAGTGTCTTTTCTTTCTGTTGCTTCTATTGGGAACAGCAAGTTTGGTTAAGTGACATGAACCAAATTACACACGAATTCTCTCTCTCTCAATGTTAAATAAGAAACAATGATTTTTTCCTCTCACCCTTATTCACTTCCTAGATCCTACTACCTCTGAGAGATAATCTGGAACAACACAATTCTTTTCTAAAACAGTGTTTATGCTGCAGATTTTTAAGAATGCATCTCAATTTCACCATGTCAAGAGATCATATGTGTGCATGTATACATGCGTGTATATGTGTATACCTGCACACATACTCTTTTTTCATTGGACCTTTGTAACTTACTCTCAACCAAGGTAGAGCTCCAACTTATCAGTCTTGTAGAGGTGCACAGGGCTCTGAAAAGTGACAACTCTTGCCCAGGTTCACACAGTGCCAGAGCTGGGCACTGAGCCCTGGTTTTCCTTACACTGAGGTCAACTCTTTCTTCTTTTTCTTTGGTGTGAGGCAATCATGGTTAAGTGACTTACCCAGGGTCACACAGCTATTAAGTGTCAAATGTCTGAGGCCAGATTTGAACTCAGGTCCTCCTGACTCCAAGGCTGGCACTCTATCCACTGCATCACCTAGCTTCCCTAGTCAGTTCTTTACCTGTTTATGACTTCCTGTCAACATTAAATTGTCAAGAAAAATGAAGGTATTCGAAAACTTAGACTATAGTAACATGGCATGAAAAGTAACTAACAACTTTTCAAGAAGGATGGTCCCAGATTTGTCTGAATGACAAGAAAAATACGTATGAACTCACCATCATCTAATGTGATATCCTGGAGACCAATGGTTTCAAAATTCAATTCCTGATCTTCAGGTTCAGGTTTAATGTTCATTGCTGCTCCATCAGGTGAAAATGAAGATGAATCACACCTATGCTGACATACTAATGACGGTACAGAAATACCTCCTACTCCAGGACTGTGTGCTTGAGGTGAGGGTTGCCCAGAGTGAGTTATGGCGGTTGGAGATGGGGATGAAGCAGGTCCTGAGCTTGGAGACTGATAAGGCATAGGCTGTAACTGAGGAGATGGGGGTCCAGATAGTGGTGAATGGACCAAGGGATGAGAGGCTGTTTGTGAGGAAGTTGTAGCAGACCCAGGGTTTGAAGTATGGTATGTTCCTGGTTGTAAGTGAGGGGAAGGCTGTCCCAAGGACTGGCTTGTCGTAGAAGTAACAGGAGCCTGTCCTGTGTTTGAACAGTGGTATCCCACTGGCTGCAGGTGAGGCAGTGACTGCTCTGAACAAGTTGTATGCACTAAGGGATGTCCCGCTCCTGTAGAAGACGTTGAGTGTGACCCTGAATTTGAAGAATGAAACTGTATTGGTGGCAGAGGCTGACAGCTAAGATTTATTAAATTAGGTACAGTTGTATCCTGTTGAAATGAATTTGCATCAAATCCTTGACTAGAGGCAGCATTAATGGGAAGACAAGTCTGTCCATTGTACATAACATTAGTTTGCATAGGCTGGTAGGAAGACCTCACAGGAGGTGCTGATGTGGCTTGAAAAGACTGATGCAGCACAGAAGGCATCACATGACATTCTTCACCAGGACTAATGTTCCTACTTTGTATATGGGACAGATGGGATGTTGAGGAGGTCACCAGTGATGTATATGGTTGCTGGATGGGACAAACAAGATTTCTAGGCAATAAACTGTCGTGTGGTTGCCCTGGATCTGAGGAAGGCGATGGTGTCTGGACAGTATGTAGGCCTGGAACACTGCCACTCTGAGGCACAGACAAAGATGGAACTGAAGACAAATCCATTTCTTCTCTATGTTCCTGTTTCATCAAAACTACAAAAACAAAATGAAAACAAAACTGAAAACAATAAAATCACTACATATAATGAAGATATTTGTTACTAGTAACATAATAACTATATATTGTAGTCCAACCCTTCCAATCATACTGCATTGAAAGTCATGAAGAAAACAGATACAAGCATTGCTACCTCCCCTTCATTTAAGTTCTGCCAATGGTGAAATTATGAAATCTTAACATTTATAGAGCACGATCTTTGCCCTCCCAAGGCTTATATCCTAATAAAGGAATGTGACACAAGCATAAACTTTTTAAACCTATAATACAAAAAGTAGATACATAGGCAAATAATGTACCATATGAGAGTTAAGAAAGAGAAATGTCCTGTTATTTTGGGAAGAGGGAGTGGAATTCAGGGAAAGAAAGTCTAGAAAAGGTGGCTTTCGAGTTGGGGTTTAAAGGAGTGATAGGGAATCATCAGGCAGAGCGGGGGAGGATAACAATGATAAAGAGACAATAATGCATAGGTTATTTGGGGGCTGTGTCAGAGATGGTGAATGTGTGCTTCAGCTGGTGCAGAGTGTATGTGAAGCTGAATTGTATGAGATGCTTGAAAAGTTGGGTATGTCCAGACTTGGGAGTGTACTGAATGTCTAGCGAAGGATGAATTCATGAAGGAAGTCTGAGAAAGCAGAGGTAATGAAGATCTTCTGGGGGAGTATTTCAATATTCTAGTCAGGTGGCCAGGGTATGCAATGCTAGAGTCATGTTAGTGGGGAAAAAAGAGGAATGGATGGGAGACTTATTGCTGAGTAAGAACTGACCTGGCTTAGTACCTGACTGAATATGAGATGAGAGAAAGTGGAGAACCAAAGGAAACAGCAAGATTATGAACTTTTCAGAACAGGTGAATGGCAATAATTCTAACAGAAAGTGAAGTCAGATAGAAGCAGTTTCTGACAAGGTTAGTCTGAAGAGCTAGCAAAAAACTCAATTAAGCAGTTGTAGAGGGAGGTTTGGGGTCTGAATAGGTCAGGGATGCAGACCCAAGTGAGAGTTCTTGTGTAGTTGAATTTCCGGAAGTGCATGTGATTTCCAAGTGAGAGTGTAGAGAAAAGAAAAGAAGGCTGAAGGCAGGACCTAAGGGGGACATACACATTAAGAGCAAATGGAAGAGGATGAGGAGATAGGGGAAAAGACAAAGAACCAATGGAAAGACAGGAAGAATTAGTAAAGTTAAGGCTGAACATAAAGCAAGAAGCAGTATACAGAAGGAAGGGGTGGTCAGTAGTGTCAAGCACTTCAAAGGAGCTCTGAGGATAAAGGCTAAAAAAGAGCTACTGGAGATAGCATTTTGAAGATGATTGGTAAGTTCTGGTAAATGCTAGTTTCAATAGTGTGGAGAGAAGTAAAGTAGTAAGTGTTGGGGGAGAGAAGGAGAAAGAAGGAAGGAGGAGGGGGAGAGGGAGAGAGGGAGAGAGATGTAAGCACAAGAAAATTTTCAAATATTGTGGCATTCAGGGGCTAAGAGACAGGATGGTAGCCAGATGGGCTGAAGAATACCCTAGGAAGGCACTGCTAGACCTGTGCATATTTTAGAAGTAGATGAAAAGGAGCCAGTTAAGTGGAAATGACTGAATATGTATGAGAAAGAGGAGATCATTACTAAAGAAGTAAGGCGAAAGGACTAAGGGCATAATCAATCAACAAATAAACATATTAATGTGCCACTATGTGCCAGGCATGGAGCTTAAGTGCTGAAGGAACAAAGACAAAAACTTAACAATCTCTGCTCTCAAGGAGCTTACAATCAAGACAGGTGATACAACATATATGTATATAAGTACATAAAAAATATAAACAAAATGAGTAATTTTAGAGGGAAACCACTAGCATTTAGGGAAACAAGTAAAGGTTTCATGTAAATGTTGGTACTTACGTTTAGTTTTAAAGGATTTTAGGAATTCTAGGGGGTAGAAGAAGGAGGGCATGTCAGACATGGGGGACAACTAGTTCAAAGATACAGATATGAGAGACGAAATGTCATATGACAAACCCAAAGAAGGTTAATTTGTCTGGACTGTAGAGTATATGAAAGGGAGTATATTATAAGGCTGGAAAGGTTGTAAAGGGCTTTGAATGCGAAAAAGAGGATTTTGATTTGACCTTAGAGATAGTAGGGAACCCCCAGAGTTTGCTGAATAGAGTAGTGACACAGTAACTGTAAGAAAATCACTAGCATCTTGGTAAAGGATCAGCTGGAGATGGAAAAGTGAAGAAAGGGAGACTAATTAGGAAACTACCACAACAGATCAGATGAGAGTTAACAAAGGACCTAAACTAAGTTGGTGGCTATGTGAGAAAAGAGAAGTAGATGGATACAAGAGATGTTGAAAAGGTAGAATCAAGAAGACTTTGCAACTAAATGGATATTCAAAATGAGGTGGAATACAGAATCAAGGATGACACCAAGGTTATCAACCTTAGAAGGAATACAGTGCTCTTTGATAGAAAGAGAAATTCATAAATGGAGTGGGTTTGGGGGCATGGTATACATTCTAGTTGGGAAAATACCATGTTTATCTAGCAGATGCAGAAACCAATAGGATTTCTGTCTGTGAGAGCTCAGCTTTAAACACAAAGCCTGGGATTGTAGAAGGCAGAAATGAAGAGAAACTACATTCTCAGCCTGGGTGAACAGCCTGTCCAAAACCACGGAGATTTGGAGGTGAAATGCCACATGTGCATAACAGCAAGAAATAAAGTTCTAGGCCACTGTGAGATATCTAGTTTAAGTTAACAATAGCTTATTTACTAAGGACAATTCCCTCAATAATTGAAATCATAATTTCTTCATGTCTGTATAGAAAATTTCTTGAATTCTTCTGGCAAAAGTGAACATTTTCTGGTGATAAATCTTTCCAAACTTAGGAAAACTAGTTCCAGGTCTGTGGAAACAATGCATCACTAGGCCTATATCTGAAGTCTTTCCAATTTAACTTGGCATACGTCTCAAGAAATTATGATCACCTCTAAACCTTTATGGGGCAGAGGACTGTAGTGAAGGACTGAAAGGTAGTGTAGGATAAAAGAAAGACAACTAGATTTGGACATTCAAATCCTGGTAATGCTATTTACTATTCATCTGACTTTGAGCAAATCACTTCAAGTAACTTTACCCATCTGTTCTTAGTTCATCTGTAAAATGAGGAATTTGGAGATGTTCCAAAATCTCTTCCAACTCTAAATCTACAATTTCTACAACCTTCTAGTTTAACCTATAATGTGTTAAAAGTCATAATGGTTGCCCTAAGTCTCCAACTGTGAGCTCTAGAGGTTCATCGTTGGGTAAAGAAACTCTAGTGCCTCAAGAAGTCTCTGGATAGTGGAGGTAGGAATCAGGCAGAAGAGGCTCCAGCAATAATGAGGAAGGTAGCTAGGATGCAGGGATATGACAGCCATTTTATCTGTATGATTTGTCAGTTGGAGAATGAAAACAGCCTATTTCCAAGATGAATCAATGGTTTGTCACATGCCACAAGGTAAAGACTAAACACAATATTCTTAGCACTGAAGAAAAGAAAACTCATCTCTAAAATTTTAACTCTTGCAAAAGAAAGCATTACCTTTACAAGAGAGTTCTATAACTGAATGTTCTTTCCTTAGATATCAACCAAATTCCTACAGTTGTCAAGTTATTATTTTAATAAAAAAAAATTGAACAAGGCTACATGATACATGAAAGTAAAAAACCAGTCATTAAAAGTATGTTATAAAGCCACTCCAGCTTAAGTCTGACTTTTTTTTCCCCTGCTTTCTCATTATCTGTTCCTCACAGGTACAATCTGATTTAATTTTGCTCTTTTAAAAATTGTTTTACTGATACTTTTTAAAAACAACACACTCACTTTCCAATATGCTATCCAACCTCAAATACAACTCTCAGATCTATAACAAAGGAAAAAAAACAGTTAAGCAAAACAAACATGTTTACCATGATCAACAATATATTAAAAAATTTGTACCCTTAGATTACCACTTCTCCACCAGAAAGAAAAAATGTTTCATCATCAGTTAACTAGAACTGAGGTTGGACCTTGAGTATAATCTGAATTATGTCTTTTCATTTACATTACATTCCAGTCATTATATGTACTAGTCTCTTGGTTCTGCATCAATTCATGCAATTTCTTTGAATTCCTTTTATTTATCATTTCTTTAGGGGTAGCTAGGTAGAACAGTGGATAAAGTAACAGGTCTGAAGTCAGGAAGACCTGATTGCAAATCTGGCCTCAGACACTCACTAGTTGTATGACCCTGGGCAATGTAACCCTGTCTGCCTCAGTTTCCTTTGTAAAATGAAATGGCAAACCTTTCCATTATCTCTGCCAAGAAAACTCCAAATGGGGTAATGAGTTGGACACAACTGAAAAACAACAAATTATTTATGACACTAATATTCTATTATGCTAATATACCATAATCAGTTCAGCTACATTTCTATTTGATGAGCAGCCACTTTTTCCCCTTTTTTTACTGCCTCAATAAGTATGGCTTTTGCCTCTGAGATGACTACTTATACAAGAGGCAAGCCAGCAGCTACCACATAATGACTAGCAAGACCCTGTTATTTGCCCCAGAATAATAACAAGAAATCCAAAGAGAAGCTATAGTAAGTGACATATTACACCCCAGAATTGCACAAAAATTCAGCTAGATACCTAGAGATGAGAAGGGAATAAGGTTTGTGAAGCAAAGCCAGCATCAATTTAACTAGAGATGAGGCATGTGTAGTCTGTAAGGTTTTGTGTTCAGAGACATCAAGAACAGAAGGTTTCCCAAGAAAGCTCCAAAGTGGGTCTAGGGTGGGGACCTTGGAAGATCCATGGAGGCACAGTGTCAATGCACAGACTGTGACAGACCAAATCCAGGAGCTCTGAGGCCCCTAACATTGTGTCCTGAGACTCAAAAGAAGGCTTTGAATATCTAACACTTTGAACCACAACAATCCAGATAGGCTAGACCCTGGGAGGTGAAGATCAAGCCAGGAAACCAGGGTGAGACCAAGTAACACCTACTACTCCTAAAATATAGTAAGAGGTGGAGCCTGCCTCTGTCACAAAGCCTTAGCTTACACACTAAAGCTAGAGAAATGAAGAAATAAAACCAGTACAAAAAATTATAGTAACAACTGCAAGAATAGACTTAAAAAACTAGACTTTCCATAAGAACTACATGAATACATGGAAGACACGAAGAGGTTAAAAAAATGAAATAAAAAATAAAGAGGAAAGAACTGGAAGGAGAGTAAGTAGTTCAGAAGGGAAAATTATAAAAGGCAAACTTTACCCAAGAAATGGAACCCCTGAGAACTACAACAAATGAAACCCATATCAGTGACTCCATGATACAGCAACAAGTGTTATAATAGAAGAAAAAAAGAGGAAAAAAAGAAGAAAATGTAAGGCATTTGATATAAAAAACTGACCTGGAAATCATGATAACAAAAAAAGCTAGACACTATATATAGAGAAATCATAAACTCTCAGATCTTTTAGAAGCACAGGGCAAGGAAAAAATAGAAAGAATCCACCAATCACTTCCTGAAATGTTTCAAGAATGTCACAGTTAAAATCCATAATTCCTATGTCTAAGAAGAAAAATATGACAAGCAAAGGAACTACAATTAAGATCATACAAAAACTAGTAGATTATAAAAAAAAAACAAACCCAACAACAACAACCAAAACCCACATGTGATCTTGGAATATAATATTTCAAAAAGGCAAAAAGTGACAGGAATATAATCAAGAATAATTTACCTAGAAAAGTTGATTATAATCCTAAAGGGGAACCAATGGACCAGTAATAGAATATAGGATTTTCAAGTATCTTGGATGAAAAGAAGTAAAGTTGGATAGAACTCTGAAGTACAAACACAAGAATCCAGAGAAACTTAAAAAAAAGACAAGATTTCTTTGTATAACTGGAAGGAACCGTATGCTGATATAGTGCCAACATTATAATGAGAAGAAACAAGCGTCCCTTCAGAACCTTTAACGGTACTGAGAAATGAAATAGGAAAAATAAAAGTATTGAGAGTGGATTGAGGGGCGGCTAGGTGGCACAGTGAGTAGAGTGAAGGCCCTGGAATTAGAAGGACCTGAGTTCGGATCCGGCCTCAGACACTTAACACACACAAACAAAAACCTAGCCGTGTGACCTTGGGCAAGTTACTTAATCCCAATAGCCCTCCAAAAAGGCAAAAAAAAAAAAAAAAAAAAAAAAAAAGAGAGAGAGAGAGAGAGTGGATTGATTCTGTTCTCAGGGTGTGGAAAGGAAGAAGGGGGAGGACTTGCTATTTCCCCTAAGTGGAATGTGTGAGAGGAATATACAGGAGAAAGTGATTAACATCAGACGGATCTTTATCCGAAATGGATAAGTTGAATATACACACAAATCTGATGTAAAAATACATCAAACTCACCAGGAAAACAACTGGAGATGGAGAAGGGGGAAATTAAAAGGGAGAAAAATCAGTGGCATGCCAGAACCTGCTCTTTTGAGAGCGCCAACTGATAAATTATCAGTTTGAGCATTTACACCTTGGAAATTGTTAATGCTATAAATCATGTCTTGATTTGTTGTTTCATTGATTATCTACACTTAAGAAGGTAGCAGACAAAATGTAAATAATGCAGATTAAATTTAAGAGTGGAGGACACCCCACCCCTCCAACATTTACAACATACCACTGAGAGAGAAACAAAGTAAAAGCAAAATAGGAAGTAAAATAAATTTTCTGATCCTGAAGGAAGGATCAAAGGGAGAACAGAAAACTGGTTGCCTCAGTCTCAGACAACTGGGTAATGGCTGAACAAAATGTGGTATATAAATGAAATGGAAGAAATGATTTCAGAGTCTTGTGTAATACGAATTCCCACAGAGTAAACTGAGAAAAACCAGGAGTACAACGACATGGTAAAGACAAACAATTTTGAAAATCTTTAGAACTATAATCAAAGCAATGGCCAGCCATGTCTCCATGCCTGGTGAGGACCACCTCCTCACAGGAGACAGATATAAGGTAAAAGGACCTATTCTTTTGGATATGTGGGGAATCATTTTGCTTCACTAGGCTTTTATTTATTATGAGAATTTTTTTTTCTTTCTTTCAGATAAGTGGGGGTTGAGTAGCAACAGTGATGTCAAAAAGAGTCACTGTAACATTTTTTTTTTTGGAGGCAATAGCCTAACACCAAAAATTTTTATTGTATTAGGTCACCATAGGGGGTGGGGCCTTGGGCCCTTACTGCACAGCTTGCTCGTTGGTGCCACTTCCAGAGTCTTGAGGCTTCATGACATCTGGCAGTTCTAGAGGGCTGGAGAAAGACTCAATGCGCAGTGTTTCAAATACATCATCGGCTCGAAAGGCCAGCCCCACAGTGGCTGGTGCTTGAGGTCTGGCTGTCTGACTTGTGAAGCCACACTCGCCTAGGGTCTTACTGTCATCCAGCAGCTGGTCATCCTTGTGGAGCCGCTGCTTATCCGGGGGCCTCTTGAGGATGCCTTTCACAATGCGCTTCAGCTCAAACACTGTGCTCGACTCGTTCGCATCTGTGAAGATCGTTGTCTTGTGGCGCCGGATCATTAGGAACACGTCCATCTCGGCGTCTAGCTTCCCTCCCCCCCAATCAACTACCCGGCGCAGTCTCCACCGTAACATTTTTTAAAATGCACAGAAGAAAATAGAAGGAAGCTCAGAAGGATGTATACATAGACAAATAGGGCAGATTTCAGTCTTAATAAACCACAAGGTTATAATAACATATAAAGTTAAAATAACTTCTCTGCAATTTTTAAAAGTAGTGTGAAATAGAAGCAGGTGTTGGACTATTTGGGTATACATGGACTCTTTCTTTTTTTTTGGAGGGGGCAAGGCAAGACAATTGGGGTTAAGTGACTTGCCCAAGGTCACACAGCTAGTGAGTGTTAATTATCTGAGGCTGGATTTGAACTCAGGTCCTCTTGACTCCAGGGCTGGTGCTCTATTCACTGTGCCACTTAAGTGCCCCCACATAGATTCTTTTATATCTTTGACTTTGTTGATAGACAAGGTCTAGTAATGGGATCATTACAAAGAGCTTGATAAATTTTCTTAATTCCAAAGTGTTCAGATCAATTGATTTTCTGCAGACCACACAGTAACAGTGGCATCTATCTATACAATTTTTTTTCTAAACTCTGTCCTTATAATTGGTGCATATATATTTGGTCTGGATCTGTGATTTCATTGAGTTAGTGAGCTCCTGATGACAAAACTTCTGTTATCAAAGCAGATGTACAACTCTTATACAGTTTATCGTCTTAGAGAGTTTCCTAGTTGGCACTGAGAGGTTAAATGCCCTGGTTAGGATCAGAAGAGCAGTAGTGTCAGGGGCAGGACTAGTATTCAGACCTTCTTTATTAGAGGTTACCTCTATCAATTAACAGACATTTAATAAAATAAGACCCTAGTAGTTATGAGGACTAGGAAAGGCCTTGTGCAGAAAATCGTGCTTGGGTTCATGCTGACTCTTTGTCCTTATAAAGGTACACTAGAAACAGCAATGGCTTTGGTTGTTAGGAGCAGGAGGTTAGATTTCCAGCTCTGACCTTTACTAGGGATTTTGAGTCTGGAACTACCTGTCCCACAAGACTATTGGGGGAAAAAGGTGTTTTGTAAATATAAAGTGACATAAAGGGTAGCTATAAGATTATGAACTCCACAAGGTCAGAGATTGTCTTTTGCCTTTTTCTATATATCCCCAGCACTTAATAAGTGCTTACTAACTATTACGATATCCACTCAATTTATAGGTTGGATTTGGGTTCAAATTTTGACTTTGCTACGGACTCCCATTCCCTGGGACATTATACACCCATATACCTCAATTTCCTTATCTGTGAATAAGTAGGTTGGACTAGATGATATCTAAGTTGCCTTCCAGCTCTAAAATCGATGATTCAGGTATGGCTTTTTAAATACTAATTAATAACTAACATTTATATAAGCACTTTTAAGGCCTACAAAGTACTTTACATGTATAACCTCATTTTATCCACATACCTATCTGGGAGGAAGATACTATTATTATTCCTGTATTATAATTTAAACAGAGGGGCTAAGAGATCTGCCCAGGGTCACAGAGTTATTATTAATTATCTGAGGCAGAATTTGAACTCATTTCTTCCTAACTCCAGTTCAGCACTCTATCCACTGTGCCACCTACTTGCCAAACTAATATGGGGAGACTTGAGCATATTTGTAGGTATCAGTGAAAGAGACAGCACATAATGGAGAACAGAGGAGGTGGGAGAATGAGTGGAGGTAATTTGCTGACAAAGAAAGGAGGGGATTGAATTAAGGATACAAATAAAGAATTAGAGAATTCATTAGAGAATGAAGAGAGCAAAAGAAAAGTTAATAGGGTGATGTCAAGGAGTTGTGAGATGAAAAGATAAGAGGAAATTAACAGTGAATGGCTTCAAAAATCTCTAAATCCAAAACCGCATCGATTCTATTCTAGATTAGTACACTCAGGGATTTTTTTTCTAAAACTAACAACAAAAAATTTTCTTTTAAGTTTATATACTTAATAATTCAATTCAAATACTAATACTGTGTGTACTATAAGGCACACAGGGATACAAAAATGAAACAGTCCTTTCTTTCAAGCAGCTTTCATTCTATCGAGGGTTACAGAACACACACAACACAAAGTAATTTCAATAAAGAGAGAGCACATCAACAGTCACAAAAGGCTTTCCACTGGAAGAAGCACTTCATCTTAGCTTTGAAGTCAAATTAACCAGCCCTTATTAAGCTCCAAATTCAATTCACTTTCAAGTCAAGACATCACTCTCCTGATGTCACTCGTCCTCTTCAAGAACGAAGGATGAACAACACTACAAGCCAAGAACTGTGCCAAGAACTATGCTAAGCACTGGGAATATAAAGAAATGAAAAAAAAACAGTACTCTTTCTTAAGGAATTCACAGATAAAAATAACAGCAGAGACAACTTGCAAACAACTAAGCACAAACAGAACATATACAGAATAAATTAGAGACAATCTCAGAGGGAAGACACTACCAATTAAGAAGGATTAGAGATATGCAAATTTGAACAAGTCTGAGGTATTGCCTCACCCCTATCAGAAATGACAAATCCTATACTGTTTTTTTTTTTTAAACAAATACTTTATTAACTTCTGTTTTACATCATTCATTTCCGCCAGATTTTGAGTTACAATCATTTTCCCCCCATTATTCCCCTACCCAACCTCCCAGAATAGCAGTCCCACAAGATATCGCTTCCTCCAATCTGCTCTCTCCCATACCTTCTCCCATACCCCCATCGGCTTTTCCATTAGAGGAAGATGAATCTTTGTGTCCCAATGCCTGCACATCTTATCTCCCAATTATAGGCAAGAGTATTAATAATAGTATTTATATATATATATTTGAAACATTTAATGTTACGACCTCGAATTTCAGATCCATTTCCTTCCTCCCTTGTCACCCATTCCTTCTTGGGATATAAGTAATTCAGTATATATTGTACATGTCTAGCTATGCAAAACATTATCATAGTAGATATATTGTGCAAGGCTGCTTATAAGTCCCTCCCACTCATCCCACCCCCCACCTGGTCCATCCCCTACATGATCCTGTCCCTCTTCTATAGTGGGTACTTCCAACCTCCCCTCACCCCAAGGATGCCCTCCCATCCATCATCTCTCCTCTCATCCCCCTTCCCCCTATCCTGCTACAGGTTGAGATATCCCATTTAGTATGTATATCATTTTCTCCCTGAACCAAATTCAATGTGAATGTGGTTTTGCCTTTTTAGCCTTCCTTATTCTCCCCCTCTTTTGCACCCACTTCCCCTACATGAGATAGTTTACCCTACCATGTCTCTCCCCATCTCCTCTTACCACTTTCCTCTCTCACCTCATAATTTCATCCCTTGAGTACTCTCCCTTCCCAACAAAATCAACCTATGCCCTCTATCCATATATAACTGTAACCATATACACACACATTCACATATGTATTCATATGAACACACACCCTTCTTCCATTATTTTCATAGTGAGAAAGATATCATCAGTCACAGTTATTGCTTTTCCATATAAGAATGTAAATAGTTCAACTTTGATAAGTTCCTTTTGATTTCTTTTCCCTGGTTACCTTCTCAGGCATCTCTTGCTTCTTACGTCTGGATGTCAAATTTTCTATTCAACTCTGGTTTTTTCCTCAAGAATGCTTGAAAGTCCTCTATTCCACTGAATAACCATATTTTCCCCTGAAACAAAATACTCAGTTTTGCTGGGTAGGTGACCCTTGGGTTCATTCCCAGTTCTTTTGCCCTCTGGAATATCATATTCCATGCCCATCGATCCCTCAGTGTAGAAGCTGCCAGGTCCTGGGCTATTCTGATTGTGTTTCCACAATATTGAAATTATTTCTTCCTGGCTGCTTGTAGTATTTTCTCCTTGATCTGGGGATTCTGGAACCTGGCTATAATATTCCTGGGAGTTTTCTTTTTGGGATCTTTTTTCAGGAGGTGATTGGTGGATTCTTTCAACCTCTATTTTGCCCTCTGGATCTAAAACATCAGGGCAATTTTCCTTGAGAATTTCTTGAAGGGTGATTTCTAGGTTCTTTCCTTGATCATAGCTTTCAGGTAGTCCAATAATTTTTAAATTGTCTCTCCTGGATCTATTTTCCAGATCAGTGGTTTTTCCCATGAGATATTTCACATTGCCTTCTAATCTTTGGTTTGTTTGGATCTGCTTAACAGCATCTTGATTTCTCATAAAGTCACTAGCTTCCATTTACTCCAGTCTAACTCTGAAGGAATGAATCTCCTCAGTGAACTTTTGAGATTCTTTTTCCATCTGGCAAATTCGACTTTTTAAGGCATTCTTCTCCTCAATGCTCTTTTGGGCCTCCTTTGCCATTTGAGCTAGTCTATTTTTTAAGGTGTTGTTTTCCTCAGTCAGGCTGTTGACCCTCATTTCATACTTTTCCTGCATCCTTCTCATTTCTCTTTTCAATTTTTCCTCCACTTCTCTTATTTGATTTTTAAAGTCCTTCTTAAGGTCCTCTGTGGCCTGCAACCCGCTCATGTTTTCTCCTGGGGCTTTTGGAGCAGGACTTCTGACCTCACAGTCCTTTTCCCACTCTATGCCCCCAAAAATAGGAGTCTAGGGTTGCATTTTTCTGTTTCCTTTGCCTTGGCATGTTGCCACTTAATTGCTTGACTTTTGGGCTTGTTGCCACACTATGGCTTTAAGGCCAGATAGAGGAATTTTCGTCCGGAACGTGTGGGGGCAACTTCCGTTTCTGGCAAGCTATAAACCCACCCACAACTTCCACCCTAGATCACAATCCAGCTCCAGGGAGGTTAAAGCAAGAGCGATTACCCCCCAAGACTGATCGCTGGATCTCCCCACGATTTGTAGGCTGGGAGCCGGAAATGCCTCTGAAAACTACAAAATGGCGTGTCTCCTCAGTGGCTTCTAGCCCCCAGGGGAGGGAGCTGACGCATTCCCAAATACAGGTCCCAAAGTCCATAGGACACTAACCTCTTACTTTGTCCTAGGCAAGTCTATGTTGATAATTCTGGCGTCTCCACAGTTCCTGGTGTTTTGGGGTTCCTCCAGCCGGCTGCTGGCCCTGCCGCCCTGGGGCTAAAACCTCGGCTCACGTGGACCTGGGCTCGGCTGGCTCCTGCGCTCTGCGCGCTGCCGGCTCCCAGACCACTGCGCTGGTCCTTCCTGCAGGGTGCTGGGCTGTCCTCAGCGGGAGGTTAGCTTCTCTGTGTCGTTCTGTGGGTGCTGGGGCTCCAGAAGATTTTCAGAGACCTTTTTTACATAGTTTGGGGGGAATCTGGGGGCAGAGAGGCTTGGAAGAGCTGTTTCTACCCCTATACTGTTTTTTTAAACTTTATTTTTCTTGTTTTGTTGGTCTGTGTTTTCTTTCACAATATGACAAACAAGGAAATATAATTTGCAGGACTGTACCTCTATAACCTCTATCAACCTGTTTCTCTTCTCAATGAAGGAGAAATGTGGGAGGTTTTAGAATTCAGAATTGTAAAAAATGAAGGTTAAAATGGTTTTTACCTGTAACTGGGAAAAATTATTAAAATGGGAAGAAATGACAAATGCCAGAGGAGGTATGGGAAATAGGTGCACTAATACATTGTTGGTAGAGTTGTGAACTGGTCCAACCATTTGGAACTATGCCCAAAGGGCAATAAAACTGTACATACCCTTTGTTCCAGCAATACCACCTCTAGGGCTCTATCCCAAAGAGATGAAAAAAGGTAGAGGGGAAGGACCTACTTGTATGAAAATATGTCCATGTAGTGGCAAAAAATTGGAAAACTGAGGGAATGCCCATCAATTGGGGAATGGCTAAATAAGTTGTAGTATATGATTGTGATGGAACATTAATGTGCTATAAGAAATGGTAAGCACGATGATTTTGGAAAAAACTGGGAAGACTAATATTTTGTTTCAGGGGAAAATATGGTCATTCAGTGGAATAGAGGACTTTCAAGCATTCTTGAGGAAAAAACCAGAGTTGAATAGAAAATTTGACATCCAGACACAAGAAGCAAGAGATGCCTGAGAAGGTAATCAGGAAAAGAAATCAAAAGGAACTTATCAAAGTTGACCTATTTACATTCCTACATGGAAAAACAATAACTGTGACCGATGAAACATTTCTCAGTATGAAAATAATGGAAGAAGGGTCTGTGGTCATATGAACACATATGTGAATATGTGTATATATGTTTACAGTTATACATGGAGAGAGGGCATAGGTTGAATTTGTTGGGAAGGAATGATACTTAAGGGGTGAAATTATGAGGTGAGAGAGGAAAGTGGCAAGAGGAGATGGGGAGAGACAGGGTAGGGTAAACTATCTCATGTAGAAGAAACAAGGGGAAGTGGTTGCAAGGGAGGGGGAGAATAGGAAGGCAAAAAAGGCAAAACCACATTCTCATTGAATTTGGTTCAGGGAGAGAATGACATACATACTAAATGGGACATCTCAACCTGCAGCAGAATAGGGGGAAGGGGGATGAGAGGAGGGATGATGGATGGGAGGGCATCCTTGGGGGAAGGGGAGGTTGGAAGTACCCACAATAGAAGAGGGACAGGATCATATAGGGAATGGACCAGGTGGGGAGATGGGATGAGTGGGAGGGAGGGAATCAAAAGCAGCCTTGTACAATATATCTACTATGATAATGTTTTGCATAGCTAGACATGTACAACATATACTGAATTACTTATCTCCCCAGAGGGAATGGGTGACAAGGGAGGAAGGGAATGGATCTGAAATTCAAGGTCTTAAAATTAAATGTTTCAAATATATATAAATACTATTATTAATACTCTTTTGCTTGTAATTGGGAGATAAGATGTGCAGGCATTGGGGCACAGAGATTCACCTTGCTCTAATGGAAAAGTTGAAGGGGGTATGGGAGAAGATATGGGAGAGAGCAGATTGGAGGAAGCGATATCTTGTGGACTGCTATTATGGGAGTGGGTAGGGGAAAAACGGGGGGAAAAAGTTGTAACTCAAAATCTGACGGAAATGAATTATGTAAAACAGAAGTTAATAAAGCATTTTTTTAATAAAAAAAGATACATCACATACTCACAGTAAAAAAAAAAAATGCCCAGAATGGGGAGATGGAGTGTCTAGTTTGAGAAGCAATAAGGAGTCCAGCATCACTAGACTGCAGAGCTTGTAAAGATGAGGAGCAAGTAGAAGAGGCCAGGTTATAAAAGGCTTAAAAGCTAAACAGAGGAAGATATGTGAGGTATGAGGTAGATGTGAGGGAATCCTCAAGCCACAGAAAGACACGGAAACTAGATAAAGAGCGCCAAGTATGGTGAACAACTAGTAGGTTACTTTGGCTAAAACCTCAAGTGCATGAATGGGACTAATATGAAGTAAGTTTATAAAGACTGGAGTCAGAAGTAAAGAGTCTTAAATATCAGGATATGCAACAGGTATTTACACCTAAACGCAATAGGTAGCAAATGAATTTTTATTTTCTAAAAAGTGATTTTTACAAACTGAATTTTGTCTTCTACCCACAGTGTCATCCCTCACCCCCAATTAAACATTAAAAAACAAAATCAAAACTCTCACAACAGATATGTATAGTCCAGAAAAACAAATTCCCACATTAGATATGTCTAAAAAAATCTATGTTTTATTCTTTTAAGTCCATCACCTCTTTAGTCAGAGGTGGAGTCAGTGAAGATTTTCGGCCACATAAGTGCTAATATCAGATATGGTTATACTTGGGCATCAGAAAGATTACCTTGGCTGCTATGTGGAGGATAGACTGGAGAGAGGAAACTGGAGGGAAAAGCAAGTAAGAGATTATTCCAATATTTTACTTGAGAGGAGATAAGCCAGTTCAGTGTTAAATATAGAGAAGGAGATGGTTCTATGAGACTTGGTAACTGATCGGAAATAGGAAGAGAAGGGAAGACTGAAGGATGACTGTGAGGTTACAAACCTGAGTAAATGGAAGAAGTTTTATCCTTGACTGAAATAGGGAAGTTTGGAGAAGAAATGAGTTCATGTGGAAGAAGATAATGAGATCAATTTTACATATACAAAATTTAAGATAAGTACAGAACATTTGGGTTGGAATATCTAACAGTCAACAGGACTAGAGTTTAGGAGAGTAATGAAGGCTAGATGGACAGATCTGGGAGATGTCTAAACAGAGACTGTGATTCAGTTCATGAGAGCAAACGATATCATTGATGGAGAATGTATAGAGGGCCTGTGACAGTGTTTTGAGAGACAATCATGTTTAAAGGTCAAAAAATAATTACTTATGCTTTAGGTCAGATTTAGCATCAGATCAATCAATTTGGAAATGAGATAAAAGACTTTCACTGCTTCGAAGTACTATGTTCCAAAGATGTTGTACTATTCACTAAGCTTGTTTTCACCTAACACAAACAAAAAAAGCTTCTACCCAAGCAACTTTATAAGAAACCATTACAATAACTGCTTGTACCTGGCGTGTAAGTAAAACGTTGAGACTGGCTTTTTTTCCTCTTGCCATTACAAAGATAAAACTGCACCTGCACCGCAGCTTTAACTGTTCTGTTATGGTATGGAGGAACTTCAAGGACAATGTTCGCCTAAGTGAAAATTTAAACAAGACAATATTAGTCTTACAGCTAAAAATGAAAAGCACCGTTAAATTCAGCACAACAAAGTGAAAACATTTTAGATAATTTGGGGCAGTGACTAGAAATACACCACTAAAACATACTGCATATGAAAAAAATTAAGCTTTCAGCCTGGAGGCAGCTTTTTCCATAATTTTTTGTAGGGCAAAACATGAAAATTTTTTCTCTCAAAGGTGCTATTACAGAAGAAATAAAAACTCATCATACTGTTACATAGTACTTGCCAGGGAAATCTGAACTGTAAATATGTCCCTAATAAATTTTTAAATTACATTTTTTCCTTTAGCTTCTGAATCCATGTAAACAGGAGCTTGCAATTTAATAACTGCTTTACATTTCTTAAAAAGTTTTATGAAAAATCCTACAAATTAGAAAATAATAAACATTTATTAAGTACCTACTATGTGCCAGGCACTGCACCTAGAGGATACAAAAGGAGATAAAATATAGTCCCATCTTCAAAGAGCTTACAATCAAATGGGGGAGATATCATGCAAAGAAATATATATTAACCAAATTCTATATAGGATAAAAAGAATAATTAACAGACAAAGGGCACTAGAATTAAAAGGGTGGGGGAGGGAAAGACTTCCTGTAGAAGATGGAATTTTGGTTGGAACTTAAAGTAAGCCAGTAGGAGGAGTTGAAGAGAGAAAACACTAGAGAAATGGGGACAGAGATAGAAAATGCCTACAGCTGATGTGCAGTGTCTTGTTTGTGGAATAGTCAGGGTCAATGAACCAAAGAATATGTGGTGGGGATATAAGAAGACTGGAAAAGTAGGAGGAGGTTAGGTTATGAATGGCTCTGAATGTCAAAGAGAGCATTTTGCACATGCTCTCAGAGGCAATAGGAAGCCACTGAAGTTTAGTGGGGTTAAGGATGACATGACTGGACCTGTGCTTTAGGAAAATCACACTGGTGGCTGAATGGGGGATAGATTGGAGTGGGAAAAGACTTGAGGCAGGCTGACCCAATAACAGGTTACTGCAATGGTCCAGGTGTGAGTGGATAAGGGCCTGTACCATAGTGGTGCCAGTGTCCAAGGAGAGAAGGGGGAATGTTTGAGAGATTTTGCAGAAGTAAAATCTAAAAGCCTTGGCAACAGGTTGTACATGAGGGATAAGAGTTAGAAAGGAATCCAGGACAATGATTAAGTTGAAAAGATGGTGTTTTCCACTAAAGTAATATGGAAGGGGGATAAGGGGATGTTTTAGGGGGAAAGATAATGTTGACATGTTAAGTATAAGATGCCTACTAGACAACCATTTTGAGATGTCTAAAGGCAATTGGAGACGTGAGATTGGTGATATATGTATACTGATAATGAACACTAATTTTAAAACAAACTAAATCAACTACACTGAAACAAACTAAAGGAGAGGTAGGGAACCTCTCTTTCTCAGTTTAAACTGTACTGGGGCCTTACAACATGATATATAAAGAAATACAGGAAGTTCCTGAGTTGGGCCCAGTATACTTGGTCCATGCTTCCTACGTGTCTATGGCTGTAAGTCCAAGGAATAAATACCACCACCACCCCACCCCCCATTCCCACCTTAAATTTCAAATTGATTGCTACATGGCTAATCTATTCAGAACAGAATTTCTGAAGGTAGGATAAGGTAGTTAAAGCGCTATGAACAATAAAATCCTGAGTCTAATAAATAGCCTGAGCAGTTTTTTTCAGTTTGTGTCAGAAGGGAAAAGAGCTTATAATACATTTCTCAAATACAAACTTCTGAAACAAATCTCTTCCCTTCCCTTACCCTAACCCAAAACAGATATTATACTGACATAAAGTTAATTTTATTATTTATTTATAAGTTACTTTCTCTACCTTTTCCCAAATAACCTCTTTCCACTTTTGTATTAGGAGGGCAAGGCCTGTTTCATTTTTAACTCAATGTTTCCAACTCCTAGAACATTGATTTGTACACAGTCGGTACCAAATAAATGTTTATTGTTGTTAGACTGATGTTTTAAAATACTTCAATGAACTAAGGTAAAAAAGGTTCTCACTGACTTTAAAGAACAGCATATAATTCAGTTTTCCCACTTAAAGATATTAACCAACTTTCTAAAGGAAAAAAAATTAAATTTCTCACCCCTTGACACTTTTCCCTAATTATTTTTCCTTCTACTTCCCACTGAGGACGTCCATCTGTTGAGAGAAATGATTCAATTTACAAATAATTCAGGTTATAAAGTACATGAAAGCATTCAGTAAGACTATTATTAGAGGATTTAAAATTAAATTTTAATAATGTTATAATTATGTAGTTACACACCATCATGGGGAATATACTTCCCCTAAAAATACCAAAGGTCCTTAAATAATTTAACTCATTCATTTCTTAAGCAAAAACTATTCCATAGTTAGATATGCATTAGATTCTTTCAAATGTTCAGTACTTTAAGAGGCCATAATAAGACTGCTATCTCAGTGCCATATTAGCCCCCTTGTGGTACCAAAAGGTTAGCATAGCTGGATCTATAAGGGTAGTTTTTAAAATCTGCAAGGTATACCCAATGAGCTACTTTTATGATTCAATAAGCAACAAGCTTCAATGGACAAAAGCACTAACAATTTGGAGATGAGTAAAACCATAAATATTTTATTTCAAAGAAAACTGATAGATTATATTTATTTGCAGCCTTAAATTTTACAATAGAATTTTCTTCTTTTCATAAATCTACACCATTTGGACAATCTATTTAGTCCAAGGCAAAGTTAACAGAACACAAGGTAACATGAATTAGAACCAAAAGGGACCAAACCTTCATTTTAGAGATGAAGAAACGGGGGCGGGGGGACCCCAGGAGAATAAAACAACCTGGATAGTTCACATAAGTGGCAAATAGCTGAGTCAAGGATTCAAACCCAGGCCCCAATCACAAATCCAGCATTCTTTCCACCATACTGTGTGGCTTCCTTACAGAACTATTTTCAAGGTTGTCTTGGTATTACTTATCACATACTTCTTTCTTGAATCTTGTCATTCCATCTCCCACCTCTTTGCATTGGCACAAAAGGTCCCACGTGCATGAATTGCACTAACAACTCACACCTGGTTTTCAGAATCCTTATCTTCCTTCAAGGTTCAAATCAGGTGCTACTTCCTACCAAAATTTTTCTTGATCCCCTCCTAAGTGCTTTTTCCCTCCTCTAATGATCCAATGTTCACTTGTACTCTGTATATGTTGTATCCCTCACCTGAATCTGAGCTCCTTGAGGGCAAGGGTTATCTTGTTTTATTGCTGTATTCCTAGCACCTTGTGCTTAGTAGGTATGCTGACTTAAAGAGAATCATCAAAGTTTAAATTAAGTGTTTTAATCATTATATTATAAAAATTTATACTCAAATTACTGCATTCATTATTTCTAAAATGAAAAAATAAATTGGGTGTGTTCTAAAATCGATTTCCACTATTAATCTATTAAAGACATTCCTGTAAGCAAAACCCAAGATGAGGGGAAAATCACGGAACACAAAACCAATGTGTTTATTTTATATGAATTGTTTTATGATATCAACTGTGGTGTAATAAAGTAGAAGAGTTGGAAGTGAAATAAATAGTACTATTTTTCAATTTATACTTCTAAAAAATTCTGCAATGATTCTTTAACATGCCCATGAATGAGTTGTGATACTTTTAACTCTGAAGGCAGTTAACAAATGGATTTTTAATTGTCTAAAGTCACATACAAAAATAGCCATTTCAGGGGCAGCTAGGTGGCTCAGTGAATAGAGCACTGGTCCTGGATTCAGAAGGACCTGGGTTCAAATCCAGCATCAGACACACACACACTAGCTATGTGATTCTGGGCAAGTCACTTAACCCCAATTGCTTTGTGTTCCCTCCTCCTCCAAAAAAAAGGGGGGGGGGGCGCATTTCTTTAGTATAGTTTTACCACACAGTTGAATATGGTTTCCTTGCTTTACAGAACAAATATATTCCCAAAATTATCTTCAATGGGAAATTTCTATAAAGTCAATGATGTCAAATGCAAATAGAAATGTGTTCCTGAAGGTCTCAAACTGGCTTAGAAAATCATAAATTAACCTTATCTATACTTTATTATATATTTTGGTAAACATCTGTCAATTACATTTGAATCAGGATTGGGGTGCACTCAGGAGTTGCTGGCTGACAAAGTATGAGTCTGACATCTCTGCTATAAAGTGAACCTTATTTTTCCACTGACTTCTTTTAACAAATTGGAACATATTTCCACGCATAGAGTCAAAATTCAATAAATTGAGCTGAAAAAATTTGGTAAGGAAGTAACAATGATATGGGACTCAGGATTTGAGGATAACAAGACCAGGAACACATGTAAACCCATAACATTTAGATCTAGAATGGACCTAAAAAGATGTAGCCAATACACTACCTTGTGGCAAGGAAACTGAGGCCCAGAGAGGGAAAGGGACTTGCATAGCGTCAAAGAAGTACAAATAGAAATACAATCTGAATTTATATTCTTTGACTCCAATTCAAGTGATCTTTCTACTACACAACAGCTCCTTCATATGGCTGATGTGTGATGATCTCTAAGATTCTTTCCAATTTTAATAATCTGTGAAGCATTATATGGGACACTATAATTGAGCCCGAAGTGTAAGGTTACAGATTCTATCTTGCAGTTAATTTACTAGTTTTCCTTTGCAGCTCTTCCATCAGAGCCTAGTATATCTGCAAATTCTGAATCCATCTTCACCAAGGGTCACTTTTATTGCCCACAGAAGAAGCTGCCCCTTGATCCACACTCAAAATTTCCAGGACATCTGGAGTATTATGTTTAGTTCTGAGAACCATATATTAGGAAAGTAGTGAAGGGTATCCGGAATAAAGCAACCAAAAGTCAAATCTGGCCTTAGACACTTACTAGCTGTGTGACCCTGGGAAAGTCACTTAACAAGCTGTCTCAGTTTCTTCATCTATAAAATGAGGGTAATAGCACCTATTTTCCAGGACTATAATTGATATAAAATGAGATAATATTTTAAAAACACTTTGCAAACCTTAAAGTGCTACATAAATGCTTATTATTATCATCATAATTATTGTTAATCATGTCACATAAAGATCAGCTGAAGAAACTAGGGAGGTTTAGGCTGAAGAAGAGATGTTCTGGTAGAACATGGCAGCTACCTTCAAGTGTGTGGAGGGTTTTCCTGTAGAATAAGGACTAGATTTGTTTTTTGATTCTAGATGATACAAGATGGGTAAAGTATAAATAGGAACATTTAGGGGCAGCTAGGTGGCGCAGTGAGTAGAGCATTGGCCCTGGAGTCAGAAGGACCTGAGTTCAGATCCGGCCTCAGACACTTAACGCACACACAAACAAAAACCTAGCCGTGTGACCTTGGGCAAGTCACTTAACCCCAATTGCCCCCCAAAAGGCATAAATAAATAAATAAATAAATAAATAGGAACATTTAAGCCTGACATAAGGGAAACTCCCTAATACTTGTTTGGTCATTTTTCAGTCATGTCTGAGTCTTCCTGACCTCATCTGGAGTTTTCTTGGCAAAGATACTAGAGGGGTTTGCTATTTCCTTTCCCAGCCCCCTGTACTTAGAGCTACTCAAAAGTTTGAATTTGCTACACTGGGGAGATAGCATACTATTCTCTCTTCATCAGAGATCTTCAAAACAAAGGCTCGATTACTGTCACTTATGCTATAGAGTATGGGTTATCAAATCTTTTTGGTGTGATGGACCCATCTGACAGTTTGGTGAAGACTCTTTCTCTGAATGATTTTAAGTTTTTAAAATAAAACAAATAAGATTATAAAGGCAACTAATTCTATTAAATTAAATTATCTATCTGTGGGACCCTTTATGGATCCATGGACCCTAGGTTATTAACTCTTGCTTTAAAGGGAGTTCTTGCTAAGCTGTGGTTTTGACTAGATGGCCTCTCACATCAACCAACCAATCAATTAATCAATAAGCATTTCTTAAATACCTACTATACGTCAGGTAAGGTGCTAGGCACATGGTCAGATTTAAAAGTAAGGAAAATTTCAACAACTATGAAGATAAGCTAGGGAGATCAGGTCACTGCAGTAGCCAAGGTGAGAACTAAGATGGTGGCTTTGGGAGGAGAAATAGAGTGTCAATGAGAGAGATGTGGGAACTAACAGCGATACCTAACAAATGACTCCTGGATATGGCAAGTTGAGAGAGAGAGAGAGAGAGGAATTAAGAATAATGCTAGTTATAAATTTGGGGAATGTAAAAGAATTGGGGTGCCTTCAACAGAAATTGGGAAGTTTGGAGGAAGGGTATACTTGGTGCAACATCTCTAGGATATCTGGTTTGAAATGTCCAATAGGCAACTGGTGATGAGAGAATGACATTCAAGGGAGATCCTGGTACCAGATATATAGATCTTTGGGCCATCTGCACAGAGATGACAATTAAACCCATAGAGCTGATGAGGTCACCAAGAATGTGGAGAAAGAAGAAAAGAGGGTCTAAGAGCTTTGGGGAACAACTACAGTTAGAGGATGTGATATAGATACTGACCCAGCAAAGGAGATTGAGGAAGTCAGAAAGATAAGAGGAACACCAGGAAAGGGTACTGTCAAGAAAACCCAGAGAGGAGAGAACAAGATGGATGAGGACTAAGAAAAGATCACCAAATTTAGCAATTAAGATATCACTAGTAACAAGCAGGATGATTTCAGAAAAGCCTGGAAAGACTTATATGAACTAAAGCAAAGTGAAGCAAGCAGAACCAGAAGAAAATGGTACACAGTAACAGTCATACTGTTCCATTGATCAAATGTAAATGACTTAGCTATTCTCAACTATACAATGATCCAAGACAAATTCAAAGGACTCATGATGAAAAATGCTATCTACCTCCTAAGAAAGAACTGGTGGAGCCTGAATGCAGATTGAAGCATACTATTATTTTTTTGGTCTGTGTTTTCTTTTACAACATAACTAATACGGGAATTGTTTTGCATGATTGCACATGTATAACCTATAGCAAACTGCTTGCTGTCTCAGAGAGTGGGAAGTGGAGGTGGAGGGAGGGAGAGAATTTGGAACTCAAAATTTTAAAAAACAGATGTTAAAAATTGTTTTTACATGTAACTGAAGGGGGGAAATAAAATATTATTTTGAAAAAGACATTGTTACCTCTGATGATGTCATAAAATAGAACACAATAGATTGAGGAGTAAGAGAAAAGAGGAAGTGAGGCAATTAGTATAGATAGGTTGGCTGAGAAAGGGAGTTAAAATTTAGGATAAGCATGGAGTGGTAGATCTAATGAAGAATAAAAAAAAAGATTAGGGAGGCTCTGGTGTACAAGAGAGAAGGGAAAGAACAAGCAGAAAAGAAGAGCTTGATGATTGGAATGGGATGGGTTATCTACTGGAGATGGGATCAAAGGCATATGTAGAGGATGTTTTGTAAACCGAAATGTCACCTCATTATTGAGAAAAGAAGATTTGGAATACCTTCTTTGGGGAGTGAATAAAAGACTCGATTACGGAAGAAATAAAGTATTGCTTTAGAGTGAGAGTTCAGTTAAGGTTCAATAACATAACAGTTATAGTATTTCTATATGAGGAAGTGGATGGTGGGAATAACTCAGGACTGTAGTTTGACAAAGGGTGAGCTACAAAAGGACAGTAAGGTATGGGACTGAACAGAAGGCACCTTAAAATTAAATTGGCTACGGTCAAGACTGAGGAGGGAGGAAAGACAAAAGGTAATAACCTAAAAAAATACTTAGGGTAGAAGGATTAAATGTCATGGTGAGAGTAAAAAATAGGTTTAAGAGGATGAGTCAAAAGGAGAGATGGAATGATAGAGGATAAGTCATTTAGAGGAATGTCAATGTTTCTAATCAAGAAAGAGGACACTTGTGGGTAACAGTGAAATACAGGATGTGACTATCTATGTGTATGGTTAAGATGGAGTGGGATTTGAACAAACTAAAGAATTGAAATGTTAGGGTGTTTGAAGAAACATCAAAATGAATCCGAAAATCTCTTTGTTAGAGAGGCTAGGAAAACAGTGAGCCAGGTGGTCAACTGCTGCCATGATCCAAATAGGGTGAGAATTTTTAATAAATCCTTTCTATCTCTCTGATTTTGTGACTTGGCTTGAAACTATGACAGGAGGTCCTCAAACTTAATGTAAATGAACAATGCTTCTAATTTTGAGATTATAGATTATATTAAATTAAAATTTATTTCATACATGATAACATTTAAAAAAACCACTGGCTTATCAGGCCCAAGCACAATGATAAAAGTCTAGAGAGGGCCTGGACTTTTTCTCTTGCTCAGGAAAATCTTGAACTATAAGTTGATGCACTAGGAACTCTCCAGTATACATATAATTTCAAAGTGATAAACTCTTTGGCCTTGATGGAGGGGCTAAAAATGTCTCTTATTCAGACTAGCTTCCACAACAAAGCTAAATATGTAGGGGAGCAGATGAATTAGGTTACACTAATTTATGAACAATCTTCTCTTAATATGATATATACCCCTCGAGGACAGAGAATTCATCCTATAACACTCTGTATTCCCAAGAGAACATAGCAGAGTGTCTTTTATATATATAGTCAATGTACAACAAATTATTATTTA
The DNA here is from genome assembly GCA_011680675.1 of Gymnobelideus leadbeateri. Taxonomy (NCBI): domain Eukaryota; kingdom Metazoa; phylum Chordata; class Mammalia; order Diprotodontia; family Petauridae; genus Gymnobelideus; species Gymnobelideus leadbeateri. The sequence goes on from WOXC01009272.1 coordinate 481,955, forward strand.
AAATGACCATATTAATGCAGGTATTCCTTCTGCAAACAGAGATCACAAACCATCTACATTTTCTCATTCTATGCAACTCTTGTCCATGACTATCTATAAACAATCCATAGAATATTTATCCAATTTTCTGAAGACAATTTGTGGCTACCAATACAGAACTTGGGTGGTTCATTATATATGTGCTTACTGATGTTTAAAAAAATAACAAAAAAATAACAATTACCTAGCAACAATAATGAAACAGAGCCAGATATCACATCTTGGTCAGTAATAAATATTCACTTGAATACTCTCACATTTGTCCTACCAGAGTGCTTTTAATGGTAACTTATGAGTGTTTAATGGCTTGCAGCTGAATTGACAGTCACACTAGCTCAACTAAAAGACCAAATTCATTTATTCAGAATTTATTCAAAGCTTATTACATGTCTATATGCTAGGTGCTGAGAATAAGCAAAGATAAATAAATTTCTCTTCCTTTGGGTGGCTTATAATTTAGTTAGGCAGTTAAGATGTGTCCACAAGTAGCTACTACATAAAAAAGAGTATTATAGGGGCGGCTAGGTGGCGCAGTGAATAGAGCGCCGGCCCTGGAATCAGAAGGACCTGAGTTTGGAGCCGGCCTCCGACACTTAATCCACACAAACAAAAACCTAGCCGTGTAACCTTGGGCAAGTTACTTAACCCCAACTGCCCTAAAGGGGCGGCTAGGTGGCGCAGTGAGTAAGAGTCGGCCTCGGAGTTGGGATGACCCGAGATCAGATCCGGCCTCAGAAAATGAGCACCCACGCATAAATAATAATGACTAGCCGTGTAACCTTGGGCAAGTTACTTAACCCCAGCTGCTTTGTAAAAAAAAAAAAAAAGTATTATAACTGCACAGGAGATATAAAAACAAATCTTTTATCAAAGTTTCAAATAATGTGACTTAATATTAGTTTTCCATTATGTTTGCTTTATATTTTTCCAATATTAAAAAAAAATTCCTATATTATGTGGCCAAATTTCATATACCATCTAGGTGATATTCCATCACCTAGAAAAATATTCTAAAATTACATAAAATATTGTGAAAAATGAGGATTAATGAATATCATATACATATAACACACAAACATTTTAGAAATATTCAACACATAAAGTAAAATGTAATTGTTTTGTTATTTATAAGTTATTTTCCAGTCATTTTTTATAAAGCATTTAGGAATAAACATAGTTTTTCAACTTCTTTCAAAAAATTACTACTACTGGCTAGGCTTGGTGGCACTTGCCTGTAATCCCTGCTACTGGAGAGGCTGAAGTTGGCAGACAGTTTGAGCTCAGAATTTCTGAGCTATAGTAGCTGTAAAACCAACTGTGTGTCTACAATAAGTTTGGCACCAACATGGTGAACCCCTGGGATTAGAGCAGTCACCAGGCTGCTTAAGAAGGGGAGTACTGGCCCAGGTCAGAAATGGTCAAGTCTTCCAGACAGATCAAAGCCTTACATGAATTTCACATAGGGAGATCTAGTCTCAAAAACTAAAAATAAAGCCCCCCAAAACTGCAATTACTAAACCTGCCTAGTGATGTAATTCCATTTGCAAAGTATAAGGACAGTTCAGCATATAGTTTTGGTAAAAACAAATCACTAGTGAATTGATGAACTCTGAAAATCTAGGGGGAAAATGTTTCCATTTCTTAAAACTACCCTCCCTTTCCATTCCCCAAATTCTTCAGAGTAAACATTCTATTACCTTGGCCTTTTTCAATAAAGATGATTTTGGATTCTGGAAGAAAATTTGATCCAGTCACCACCATTTCATGACCTCCGTTTACTGGACAACTGTTGATACTGTACTTCTCAATCTGAGGGAGTTCTTGAGCAGATCGCTGTGCTATTTTTTTCCCCAAAGAGTTGAAGAAAAGCTTGTTTTAATATGTAAACTTTAAAAATAAAGAATACATTTTCAAAAAAATTAAAATAAGAAAAATTATATTACATTTAACAGACTACTTCATGAGTCATATTCTACTACTAAACTTCTAAGATTTTAAAAATAATTCTATATTATTTAATTATAATAGACTAAAATATAATTTCATAATATTGTTATACCATCATTATGACATTATGTATTCACACATTCAGGCTTGGAACTAGAATCAAGGTTTTTGGATTTGGAGTCCAGTGTGCTTTCTACTATTCTGCCAAACATAAAAATCAACCTGCTTACTTTATTGTCATACTAGGTTATTTAATTTCTGTGTCTATATTTGCTCTTCTGACCTAAACGTTGGATTGCAAATAAAGAGAAAACAATCTACTGGTTACTGTTAATGAAATTTTAAATAAATACCATCATACTCACTTACAGCATTCAACAGGTATGGAGGCAGTCTGCAGAGACAAGACTTTTCCATTAGGCTGGGGTATGTGTACACGAAAGACAAGACGCACTCTAGTATTCTTTCTGCCAATATCAGTCTCTCCTTTCCGAAGTTCTATGTCTGAATTGCGAAGTTTTAAAATACCTGCACAATCAATACTAGAGGGAAAACGATAATACTTTACTTCCTGATTCATAAGCAACACTTCTAGAAAACCCAGCAACTTTTAATTTTGTATTTTTAATCTGTTTTTATAGGTTGCTATAACCAAAAAAGTCATCACCTATTGGCTAATCTTCTGATGATAAGCCTTTCCTTATTGAGCTAGATTAGTTCTAAGGCAGTAGACAGAATATGTTGCTGTTGCAGTCATAGTCAAAACCTTGGAAGAAACTGCCAGAATATTGTCTTTCCACTGGCATAATCTTTGAGAACCCATGGTCATCTCTGCAGCATGACTAAGACATCAAAATGGGAGTTTTATGGAATGGTTGACCCCTAACTTCTTTTATACTCAAGTATTAGAAAGGAAGTGGGGTGGTAGTGATCTTGTTGTCCAATTACCTTATAAATTTAAAAAAAGGCTAAGAAAGGAAGAAATATGGTACCACCTAGATAGGGCCTGTTTGGGTGATCAAAAGGATTTTTTGTAAGGGAATGGTCAGGACAGGAAAGTACAACTGTGGGGTTGAAACAGCACCATCAATCAAAGGTTTGGTTATTGACTAGTATGTCTATCAATAAATACCATTCCATCATGTTAAAACTCAATTTTCTAAGTAATCTACATTTATGACTATTTAAGTGTTAAACAGTGCTATGTACAATAGTGAATATTAAGAATACATCCTAAGTTAACATATATGACCAACCAAAAGCAAGATGGTAAAGACAACTACAACAAATCTGTTATTCACATAAAGAAAAAATGGGTACAGTGGCATATTGGCCAAAAATTAAAATTAGCTAAATCAGTTTTCATTGCTCTGGGTTATTTCTGATTATGGCTTCCTTTGTTTTCCATCATAAGACACAATCCATAGTCAGAAACCAGTCTGTAAGCCTAAATCCTAAAGGTTTTGAAGGATGATAATTCTAATGTGAGTTTCTAAAATATAAAAATCATTTTCAAATATACAGATAAAACGCACAGAACACAAACGAGATTTTCAAATAAACCATGTGCATCAGGATGACGAAGTTTTATAAACAGAATTTTCAGTTCCAGAGATGCTTATTAAAATGTAACAGAATAGTGGCTATCCATGTAAATCACAAAATTCAGGTCTTGGTTCCTTTTACACAGCCTCTTATTCTTACAAATTATTGTATATAGAATTGCAGGGTTAATGCAATGATTTTGGTTTATAGCATTTAGATTTATTTTAGTTCAAAAGCCTTATTTTACAAAAAGAGAAAAGCCTGGGGTGGCTAGGTGGCACAGTGAATAGAGTCCCAGCCCTGGAGTCAGGAGGACCTGAGTTCAAATCTGGCATCAGACACTTAACACCCCCCACACACATACACAAAAAACCTAGCCATGTGACCTTGGGCAAGTCACTCAACCCCAACTGCCCTCCAAAAAAAAAAGGGAAAAAACCGCAAAGATTTAGATTGGGGTTATCACAAATACTATTTGCCATAGTTTTCTGAACAAGAAGCCAGACTGTATTGCTTATATATGCTATTGCAGAAAAAAATATGTACTAAATGCTATTTAAAAACACTATAACTTCTATATTCATTTAAGGGAAAACACTCTCATATTTGAGAAAGTAACAAAGCTCATTCAATTCAAATGCAGTTGTAAAAAAAAATGGAAAGGAGAGGGCAAGGGGGAAACTAAGTCCCAAGTTTCAGTTGTACACATGCCATTTAATAAAGAGTCTTACGTAAAATGTGCCTTAAATTTGTAAACTTTAACCTCAGATAAGACAAAATTTTAAATAACTGACACAGGTTATCCCTAACTAAAACTTTGCCTTCTTAGGTAAGAAGCCCTATCCTGAATCCCCTTAATGCTAATACCTTGTCTGTGAGACCCTTTAATTTATACTGTCTATATCTTTTTTATACATGGTTATCAGCAGTGCAAAATGATTTTTGCCCGAGCGGTTGGCACTCTGAATCAAAGGGACGGGAGGTAGGAGGCTGACCTGCCATAAGATGGGGAAAAAAACAGTTAATGGGAGCTCTTATATAACACTGGTACAAGATCAGCTTCCCATGGCTTGTTACTCTAAAAAGAGGTGAAACAGAGGCATATATAGGGGGCAGCAAGTTATTCTCCAACACCCTAATCTAGAAATACTTGGTTCATATCAGAAAGATACTGTGGGGAAAACCCTGGATTTGGAATCAGAGGACCTGGGTTCAGATTTCCAGCTCTACCAATGAGGGGAAGGGAACAGGCATTTATCAAGCACCTACTGTGGGCCAGACACTATGCTAAGGATTTTACAAATATTGATTTATTCCTCACAACAACCCTACAAGCTAAGTATTATTATTATTATTATTATTATTATTATTATTATTATTATTATTATACCTATGTTACAGTTAAAAAAGCTGAGGCTGGTTTTGAATTCATATCTTCCTTAGTCCAGGCCCAGTATTCTATTGACTACCCCTCCTACAGGGTCTTATACTCTCTAAGCTTCAGTTTCCTTATTTGTAAAAGGAAAGAGTTTAAGAAGTACTGAAGAGATTGCAAGTGGGAAATGTTTAAGAAGCCCTGGACCAAATGACTTCTAATTTCAAGCATACTGTCCTTTTTGCTTCCTGCCAATTTTCTTGGGTCTCTTCCCTGGAACTTCAAAGACATTTGGTCTAAAGGAGGACCTATACAAGCAAGTCCAATTAAAGGTGATTCAAATTTATACCTAGCTGGTTGACAAGAGTTGCTTATAGTCCAGATTGAGACAAATCTCTTTTAGAAAAAGATCCTTAAACAACATACCTGGCTGACATATTATTTTCAGGAAGAAGTGGAATTTCTAAAACTTTTGTGCTGGCAATTATTATTTCTTGGCTAGCAGTAGCAACAGTCTTCCCAGTGATTCGGTGCACCTGGTAGAATGCATGTGGTCGTAGGTAGCGATCATCTGCTGTTCCAATGAACATCTGTAGATTTATTGGTTTTTCATTATAGCCTAGGAGCTAATAAGAAAAAATACATATAAATTTGTTTCCAAAGTATAACAGAATATTGTAGTATGGTTACTTTTTTTACTATTTCATCCTTTATATTTGCATCCCCAGCTCCTGGCACAATGCCTGACAAGTAACAGGCCCTTAATAAATGCTTGCTGATTGATCTAAGTATTACATTTGTTGTATTTATAGTACATGAATAAAATACCATTTAAGTAAATTAAAAGGAATAATTACAAAGTTGAGGTTATTTGTTACAGTAGTAAAAGACTCAGAGCAGCAGAAGAAACATTTCACAAATCCTGAGCACTTTCTTTTTTTTTTTTTTAATTAAACAAATGCTTTATTAACTTCTGGTTTACATCATTCATTTCCACCAGATTATGAGTTACATTTTTCCCCCATTTTTTCCCTACCCACCACCCCAGAATAGCAGTCCCACTAGATATCCCCTCATCCAATCTGCTCTCTCCCATATCTTCTCCCATACCCCCTTCGACTTTGCCATTAGGGTAAGGTGAATCTCTGGGCCCCAATGCTTGGACATCTTATGAAACATTTAATTTTAAAACGTCAATTTTCAGATCCATTCCCTTCCTCCCTTGTCACCCACTCCCTCTGAGAAGATAAGCAATTCAGTATGTGTTGTACATGTATATCTATGCAAAACATTACCACAGTAGATATATTGTAAAAGACTGCTTATATTTCCCTCCCACCCGTCTCACCTCCCACCCGGTCCGTTCCCTACTTTGATCTTGTCCCTCTTTGACAGTGGGTACTTCTAACCTCCTCTCTCCCCAGAATGCCCTCCCCTCCATCATCCCCCCTCTCATCCCCCTTTCCCCTACTCAGGAGAGTGAGTGAGGGTAAGATATTCCATTTAGCATGTATGTGGTTCTGTCCTTGAGCCAACTTCAATGAGAATATGCTTTTGCCTTTTTGCCTTCCTGTTCTTCCCCTCCCCTGCAACTACTTCCCCTTGCCTCTTCTATATGAGATAGTTTGCCCTACCCTGTCTCTCTCCATCTCCTCTTGCCACTTTCCTCTCTCACCTCTTGACTTCACCCCTTAAGAATCATCCCTTCCTTGGGGCGGTTAGGTGGCACAGCGAGCAGAGCACTGGGCCTGGAGTCAGAAGGACCCGAGCCCGGATCCGGCCCCAGACACCCAACACACAAACAAAAACCCAGCCGTGTGACCCCGGGCAAGTCACCCAAACCCAATTGCCCTCCAAAAAAAAAAAAGAATCATCCCTTCCCATCAAATTCAACCTGTGCCCTCTATCCATGTATACCTGTGAAGATATGCCATGTACCCTTCTTCAATTATTTTCATAATGAGAGAGGTTTCATCAAACACAGTTATTCCATGTAGGAATGTAAATAGTCCAACTTTGATAAGTTCCTTTTGATTTCTTTTCCTTGATTACCTTCTCAAGCATCTCTTGCTTCTTGCGTCTGCATGTCAAATTTTCTATTCAACTCTGGCTTTTTCATCAAGAATGCTTGAAAGTCCTCTATTCCACTGAATGACCATAATTTCCCCTGAAACAAGATACTCAGTTTTGCTGGGTAGGTGACCCTTGGCTTCAATCCCAGCTCTTTTGCCCTCTGGAATATCATATTCCATGCTCTTCGATCCCTCAGTGTGGAAGCTGCCAGGTCCTGGGCTATTCTGATTGTGTTTCCACAATATTGAAATTGTTTCTTCCTGGCTGCTTGGAGTATTTTCTCCTTGATCTGGGGATTCTGGAATCTGGCTATAATATTCCTGGGAGTTTTCTTTTTGGGATCTTTTTCAGGAGGTGATCGGTGGATTCTTTCAATCTCTATTTCCCCCACTGGGTCTAAAACATCAGGGCAATTTTCCTTGAGAATTTCTTGAAGGATTATTTCTAGGTTCTTTCTTTGATCATGGCTTTCAGATAGTCCAATAATTTTTAAATTGTCTCTCCTGGATCTATTTTCCAGGTCAATGGTTTTTCCCATGAGATATTTCACATTGCCTTCTATTCTTTCATTTGTTTGGATCTATTTAATAGTATCTTGATTTCTCATAAAGTCACTAGCTTCCATTTGCTCCAGTCTAACGCTGAAGGAATGAATCTCCTCAGTGAGCTTTTGAGATTCTTTTTCCATCTGGCAAATTCGACTTTTTAAGGCATTTTTCTCCTCATTGTTTCTGAGCCTCTTTTGCCATTTGAGTTAGTCTATTTTTTAAGGTGTTATTTTCCTCAGTCAGGCTGTTGACTGTCATTTCATACCTTTCTTGCATCTTTTTCATTTCTCTTCCCAAATTTTCCCCCACTTCTCTTATCTGCTTCTTAAGGTCCTCTATGGCCTGTAGCCGGCTTGTATTTTCATTTGGGGCTTTTGGTGCAGGAGTTCTGACCTCACAGTCCTCCTCCACACTTTGAGCCTCTTTGCCCCTAAAATAAGAGTCCAATGTTGAACTTTTCTGTTTATTTTGTTTCATTTGCCTAGGCATGTTGCCACTTAATTACTTGATTTTTGGGGCTTGTTGCCACAGTAGGACTCTGCCAACAGAAAGGGGAGCCCCCGCCCAAACGTGGGGTCTTCACAACTTCCGCCAGTTGTGTGGCCTCTGTAAAGCCTCCACCCACTCTGGCAAGTTGGATACCCAACCCAAACTTCCCCCCCAGACCACAATCCAGATCCAGGCAGTTTAAAGCAAGAGCGATTAACCCCCAGACTGATTGCTGGATCTCTCTATAGTTCGCAGACCAGGAGCTAGAGCCACTACTGACGCTGCAAAATGGTTTCTGTGCGGCAGTTTCTTCAGCAGCTTTTCGCCCCCAGGGGAGGCAGCCAAATTCCCCAAATACTGGTCCCAAAGTCCATAGGACACTAACCTCTCACTTTGTCCTACGCATATCTGTGCTGATAATTCTGGAATCGCCACAATTGCTGGTGTTCTGGGGTCCCTTCAGTGGGCTGAAGGCCCAGCCACCCTGGGGCTAAAACCGTGGACCTGGGCTCCACTCTGCGCGCTGCGCTGTGGGTTCCCAGCGCGCTGTACTGCCTGCTCTCAGAGCGCTGCACTGGCTGCTCCCTGCAGGGCTGGCTGGGCTGTCCTCTGCAGGAGGTTAGCTTCTCTGTGCCGTTCTGTGGGTACTGTGGCTCCAGAAGTTGTTTGGAGTCCCCTTTCACATTATTTGAAATTTGTGTGAGGCAGAGCACATTGGAAATGCTGTTTCTACTCCGCCATCTTGGCTCCGCCCCCCGAGCACTTTATTTCTGAGAAGCTAGCGTCTATTTGGGGTAAATGGTAAGTTAGGTTCTCAATACACTGCATAAGAGCAGAACATGCAAAGTAGTTAGAAACAAAGACAAGTCAGTATTGGAATTTTATTGCAGGCTCCTTGAGGGCAGGGACCACATTTTATACTTTTTCATAAACTCTCTTCATGACCCAGGTTTAACACAAAGAAGGTATTTAAAGACTTTCCTCATCTGATTATCAGGGAAGTTTATTCACAGGTCAATAAAAAGTAAATTTACTTCTTCAGTTTGAGATAAGCCACTTACTATTCAATAATATAGTGAATAACTATAATGACTATCCTTTGAGATTTCTCATAAACATTATTGCTGAGCTAACATTCTCAATAGTTATTGGTGCCACATAACAATAAAAGCACTTTGCAAAAGAGCAAGGTGTTTTTCCACTTAAAAATCTGGTTATTTAAATGAAATAATTTTAAAAGAGGTAAGTTGTTCTTTGTCTCCATCCCAAGTGTTACATATTTTTGGGAAAGGAAAATATCTTAGTTTATAAAAGCAAAGGCAATTTTCTTTCCTGGAGTGATTTTTAAACAGCTATTTTCTGCATAAAATATATACCAATGATTTCTCCCCTCTTTGAATTATTTTAAAAGTCATTTTGGCAACACTTAAAATTTTCTGTTTTTCCACTCTGTTACTCAACTCTGGGTTTCTTGGCTTTAGGCATGCTATTTCAGAAGAGGATAAGTAGCAATAGCTAGGGAATATAGGTAAAATGCTTCAGTGCTGGTACAACACTTCTACCTTGGTTGCAGATTTCTCACTTTTACAAATCAATATTCATTTATTAAGCTCCCCCATGTGTCTGCTATTGTACACTGCACCTAAACCCTATGCATTCCAACTCCCAATTTTTAACTTTTTCAGGTGCATTTTTCTCCTTTAATCAACCTTGTAGAAATAGATGTAACCATTACAAGTACACAAGAAGTATTAAATAGGGCTCTACAGGTAAGCTAAAAGGGAAAAAGCAGGAAGACTGACGAAAAACAGACACAGTTTTAAGGATTCAGTCACCATTGTGGAAAGTACAAGGCCTCTGCCTTTCAGGAATTAGTCCAGAGAAGTATTGGACTAATCAGTAGTGGTCTACTACTCCAAGACTTTACTAAGAGGCAGACAGTTGTGGGAAGTTGCTTGCCCTATTTAGTAAATATCATCTACCCCAGACTTCCCATCACCAAAGAGCTCTTAGACTCTTTAGCTCAGGTCATTGATCTCCATACTTTAAGAACATTTGAACTAAGGAGTAAGACTGGAAGAAAGAATAACTTTAGAAAATCTTAATGTTCTCTCTCAGAAGAAAGCAACCCAAAGTGATCATCTGTTGTAACCTACAGTAAGAACATGGCATTTGCTGCCATATGACTAATTTTATGCACTTACCTAATTACCAAAGAAAGCTAAAGTATAAGCTAGTATGTAAAAGAATATCTGTTGGGGCGGCTAGGTGGCGCAGTGAATAGAGCACCGGCCCTGGAGTAAGAAGGACCTGAGTTCGGAGCCGGCCTCCAACACTTAATCCACACAAACAAAAATCTAGCCGTGTAACCCTGGGCAAGTTACTTAACCCCAATTGCCCTAAAGGGGCGGTTAGGTGGCGCAGTGAGTAAGAGCGCCAGCCTCGGAGTTGCTCGGAGTTGAGATGACCCAAGATCAGATCCGGCCTCAGAAAATGAGCACCCACGCATAAATAATGACTAGCCATGTAACCTTGAGCAAGTTACTTAACCCCAATTGCTTTAAAAATAAAAAAAAAAATTTTAAAAATTAAAAAAATTAAAAAAAGAGTATCTGTTGAATCTCACTTCAAGGCATTATTTATAGAGTGTATTTATACTTTGAGTGCTTTTACATCATATCTTATGTTATGAAGGAGATAGGGCAGGTGTTACTACAAAGGTTGTTTGAAAGAAAATGCAGCTATTCATTATAATCAAATGTTTATTATTAAGCAATCCAAGAGCTCGGAGCACCAGCATGTTTCCTTTCCTGACCTTCTTTTCTTCTTCCAGGAGCATCTTGCTGCAATCTCCCAAAGATAAATATATCACTTTCACAAATACCCTTAGCACCAAAGAGCTCCTCCTCTCAACTTTCCTATCTGTGTCAAGAGTGCTTCCACTCTCTCAGGCACTGAAGACTTAAAATCTTGGAATCATCTTTGACTAATAATTTTTCACATTTCTTTATAGATCACAGAGATGTATATCCATCTACCTATATCTGTGCTTATCTACCATTAAGCAGATAAAATAAACATTAATATCTACATTTTCTGATGAAGAAACTGAGGGTCAGATGTGAAGTGCCTTACATCAGACAATTAACAAACGGCAAAACTGGAATTTAACCTTAGTCTTCTGACTTCAAATCCTGTGTTTTTTCCTACTATGCTATGATATTTAATCTTTTTCCTTTTATACCCTATTGTCTACCTAGTCAGTAACAAACTTGCTAATTTTTCCTTTTAAAATTTTATTTTAAAAATTAATTTTTTCAGGGGCGGCCAGGTGGCGCAGTGAGTAGAGTGCCGGCCCTGGAGTCAGAAGGATCTGAGTTCCGATCCAGCTTCAGACACTTAACGCACACACAAAAACCTAGCTGTGTGACCTTGGGCAAGTTACTTAATCCCAATTGTCCTCCAAAAGGCAAAAAAAAAAAAAAATTTTTTTTAAATTTTTTCAATCCCAATGCCACCAACTTGGTTGAGATTTTCATATACTTTGGAATACAGTGATAGACTCCCACCTGCCCTCTTACATGCCATTAACAGATGAATCTTCCTTAAACACTGTCTTAATTAAGGTGCTCCAATATTTAAAAAGCTTCAATGGCTTGTAATTTCCTATGACATGAGATATACATTTTCCCACATAATTTTCAAGGTCCTGTAAAATCTGGCTCCAACTTACATACCCTCCTAAGGTGTGTAATCAAGCCAGTCCAATAATAACACTATGTTCATTCTTTTTTTGTTTGTTTTGTTTTTTGGAGGGGTAAGGCAATTGGGGTTAAGTGACTTGCCCAAGGTCACACAGCTAAAGTGTTAAGTGTCTGAGGCCAGATTTGAACTCTAAATACTCTACTCACTGTACCACCTAGCTGCCTTGTTTTTTTGTTTGTTTATTTTGTTTACAATATGCTTATTCCTGCCAATATACCTTTATTCCTATTCCTATATTTATTCCTATGAAATGTCCTTTCCTTCCTCTATCCAACTTCTCTCTAAAACCTAGCCTTTAAGGCAATATAGTAGAAGGAGATGTGGACTTGAAGCCAGAAACCTTGATTTATATTCTATTCTTTCATTTATTAGTGTGTGAGGATAGACCAATCAAAGAAAAAAACAAACCAACAACTACCAAAAAATTACAGTACCTACTATGTGCCAAGCACTATGCTAAAAGATAGAGACACAAAAAAATAATAAGGCAGTCCCTGACCTTAAGAAGTTTACAATCTAATAGGGAAGACAATATCCAAATAAATATACACAAAGCAAGCTATATACAGCATAAACAGGGAAATAATTAACAGAGGGAAAGCACTAGAATTAAGAGGAGTTGGGAAAGATTACTGTAGAAGATAACATTTTTTTTCATTGGGGTCAGGGAAGTTAGTAGTCAGAGCAGAAAAGGGAGAGCATTCCAGGCATGTAGGGATGACCAGAGAAAATGCCCAGAACCTAAAGTTAGAGCATTTTGCTTTTGGAATTACCAGGAGGCCAGTGTCGAGGCATTGAAGAGTATGTGTTAGGGACTAGATGTATAAAAAGACTGGAAATGCAGAAGGCTAAGTTATGAAAGGCTTTGAATGCCAAAGAGCATTTTGTATTTGCTCCTAGAAACAACAGGGAGTCACTGACGTTTACTGAATGAGGGGGCAACACAATCAAACCTGTGCTTTAGGAAAATAACTGAATGGAGTAGGGATTATAGTGGAGTGATCCACCAACAGGCTACTGCAATAATCTAGGCACGAAGTGATAAAGGCCTATACTAAAATCACTGCAGTGTGAGAGAAGAGAAGGGGGTGTATTCAAGAGATGCTACAGAGGTGAAATGAATAGGGCCTTACCAACAGATTGGATACTGGGGGTGTATGAGTATGAAAGACAATACAAAATAACTCCTTGGTTGTGAGCCTGAAAAACTGAGAGGATGGCATTGCCTGCTAAATATTAGGGAAGATAGAAGTGGGGAGGGTTTAGAGAAAAAGGTAATTAGTTCCATTTTGAAGATATGAAGTTTAAGGTACCTTTCTAAGATTTTGTTTTTCAGGATAGAAGAGATGTGGATATGTTTGTGGACAGCAGGTGAGCCAGCAAGCAGGGAGAGACTGAAGATAATAGAAAGAGTTGGGATAGAAGAAAAGACAATCTAGTTAAGATGACAAAAAGGGTAACTCACTGGAGAAGATAGGATAGAATTGGCTCACTTGAACAATCAGAGAGTTTAGCTGCTTCATTATGTGAGATGGGGGTGAAGAAAGTAGCAGAAAGCATCTGAGAGACAGGCGACGAGGAAGAGGGGAAAAGAGGGAGCTCTAGGAAACTGGCTTCAATTTTCCTTTTTCTGTAAAATACAAGGCAAGCTTTGTGGCTGAGTGGGGGAAAAAGGGAGCCATTCTCAGTGGGCTCCAAAGTGGGAGGTCTGAGAAACAAAGAAAAGGTTTGGAAGAGTCAGTTTAGAGAGTGGGATAGTGAGATGAAGGAGGTGCGGTAGCACCTGCCTAGCAGCAGTGAGGACCCAGTTGAGATTGTGTAACATAAATTTGCAATGGACACATTCAGAACAATTGTGTGAGACTGCAAAAGAGACTGAGGAGGAGGAGAACCAAAAGAGAACAATGTCACCAAACATAGACAGGAAAAAGCATCCAGGTGAAGATAATGATTAACTTTATCAAAGGTTGCAGATAAGTCAAAATGGAAGAAGAATGACATATATTCATTAGATAGGCAATTAAGAGATCATTAGGTAACTTTAGAAAGAACAGGTTCAGTTGAATGAAGACAGCAGCAGCCATAATGGAGAGAGTTTATAACTGAGAAGACAAGTGGAAGTTTTCTCAAAGTTAGCCACAAAATGGAAGAAAAATAAAGGAAAATAGCTAACGGTGATGGTCATATAAAATGAGAATTTTTTAACGGTGAGGAAGCTCTGTCTATAGGTAGCAGGTAAACAGCCAGTGTACATGGAGAGAGTAAAGATTTGTGAAAGAATGTGAATGTTAGAGGGAGAGATGTTCTAGAGAAGATGGGATAGAATACGATTAAGGATGCAGAGAGCAGTTTGCCTTGGCAAAGAGAAAGATGGGTCACTTGTTCACGTGAGACAAGGATAAAGGAGGAGATTGTGGGGGAAGACACTTGAGTGAAATGAGATGAGGAAGAGGAAAAGAAAAGGAAGTTCACAGTGAATGGCCTCAATCTGGGGGTGGTGGTGCAATATAAAGCAAGGTGAGCCTCAGCTGAGAGAAGGGAGAAGGATGTTACCGGAAGCTTGAGAAGGGATGAAAATGTTTATAAAATCAACTATGGAGAAGAGAATTGTTAATCACTTAGGGAGATATAAAAGAACTGCCTTGCTTCAGTGAGGATGCAGTTGAGATTATTTACTGTATATTATAGTGGACTAATCAGAATGATTTTACTATTTCCTTCAGCTCTGTTCAACAGTGGAGTAATTACAAAGTTGGACAATGAGACTCAATTACAGAGGATAGTATAAAACTTAACTGGTTCACCAGAAGACTGTGATAGGGAAGGAAGAAGAGTGTTTGGGTAATGGCCTGGGAAAGAACTAAAGGTTAGTGATGTTACGTATTACAGTGAGAATGAAGAATAGGATCAGGGATTATAGAGTAGAAGGAAACATGGAATGATAAAAGATTATAATCAGATAAAGGATTTTCAGAATTCAAGAACAGAGTTGTGGAACACTTGTAGGTGATGGCAATAATTATCTCTTTCTGTAGCTGAGGTAGAGTAGGGATGTAGGCCTTGGAAACTAAGGGTGTCTGAGGAATCAGGAATATGTATGCTGAAATCCCCTAGGATGAGGGGAGGAGTTGGGGCAGAGAGAAAGACAGTGAATCAGGCAACAAACTCACCGAGGAAGGAAGGAAGGAGAATGGCCTGGGGGAGGGGAGGTGTCACTAGATAACAGACATCAAGATCTGTATTGGATGATAAACTTAGTGTGAACCTTAAAGGAGAAGGGGATGCTGAGTGATAATGGTAGAGGAAGGGCCTGGAGGTAGTAGCAGGATATTTTGATTCCCCTACCAAGTCCATCATATTCACTGAATCCAGGGGATATGAGTGAACATAAAGCAGTACCCTAAAGGGTAGAAAATGATGCAATGTCATCAGAAGGAAGCCAGGTCTCAGTGAGAGAGAGAAAAGACATAGGGAATGGAAAAGGAAAAGGTTTAATATGAAAGCAAACTTGTTAATTAAGGAACAGGTATTTCAAAGAGGACAGGAGAAGGGGTGGATAGATTTTGACTGACATCTGAGGAGTAAGGTTCAGGGGAATGGGAACAAGAAAGTTGGTAAGTTGGTAGTGGGGGGACAGAGTCAAGATGGTGGAGTAAAAGCAGGAACTTGCTTGAGTTCTTCCCCAGGACTCCCCCCCCCCTTTTTTTTTTGCTTTTTGGAGGGCAATTGGGATTAAGTAACTTGCCCAAGGTCACACAGCTAGGTTTTTTTTGTTTGTTTGTATGTCAGGGCCGGCGCTCTACTCACGGCGCCACCTAGCCGCCCCCAGACCCCCTTAAAAAACAAACAAACAAACAAAAAAAAACGAATTTTAGAGCAGCAGAACCCATAAAATGACAGAGTAAAACCAATTTCCAATGCAAGACAACCTGGAAGGGCGACAGGAAAGGTCTGTCACACACCAGTCTGAGAGAAAAGCACAGTCCAACGTGGACCGTGTCAGCATAGACCAGGCCAGAGCAGGTCTGAGAGGACTGAATCACTGTCAGCTGTATCGGTTTCCAGACTTCTCAACCCACAAACACCAAAGACAATTTGGAAGATCAGTAGGAAAAGACTGTGGGACCTAGGTGAGAGAAACATGCTTTCTAGCCCCAGGACAGAGAGCAGAGTTGGGTCACGCCCCAGGCCTGGGGCATTTTTTTTAATCCTAACATGCTAGAACACCAGACGAAATCAAATAATATTAAATTTAACAGGAATATACCCCAAATCTTACACTTAGATTTAAAAAATCAATTTCATAATTACATAATGGGAGGGACATGACTAGACATCAGCTTGACTGAAAAAGATCTGAGAGGCTGAAGAGACTATAAGGTCAGTATGAAATCCACAACAAGATATGGCAGGCACCAAAGCAACAGCTTATACTGCACTCAAAGGCATAGCTTCCAGGAAAAAGCAGGCAATACTTCCACTTAACTCTGTCCTGATCATACTACACATGCAGTAATGTATTCTATTCTGTTCTAGGCAACACATTTTAGGAAGGACATGAATAAGTTGCAGAGTGTCCAAGAGTTCAAAAAGGGTAATAAAAGGTCTTCAGATCATACCACAAGAAGATTAGCAGAAGGGACTAGGGATATTTAATCCAGAGTACATTAAGATGACTTGGAAGGACATCATGGCTATCTTCAAGCATTTGAAGATGTTACCTAGGACTGGACTTGTTTTTCTTGGCTCTAGAGAACAGAACTAGAACAGTAGGGTAGAAGTTGCAAAAAAGAAAATGTAGTTTTGATGTAAAAAATAACCTTTTTAATGATGAGACCTATCCAAGAATGGAATGGATAGCCTCAGGAGGCAGTAGATTATCCTCCACACTGCAAATCTTGAACAAGGATCAGTTAATATTTGTCAGGTCTGTTGTAGAAGGACATCTTTTTCATGTATGGATTAAATTAGATCCTTTCCAAATGTGAGATTCAATGATATCACAATGCTTAAGTCCAATCCTCTAACTTGCTTCCAAGCCTTTTATGTATTCAAAAGAACTTTTATTACCAAAGCCTGGGGTACCCTTGCTTGCAAGGTGCTCTTAAAAATGGTACAATGGCTAAAGTAGTAGGCCTGAAGCCAAGAAGACCTGAGTTCAAATCTAGTCATATGCACTCACTAAGCTGTGTGACCCTGTGAGCAAGTCACTTAACCTTGATCTGCCCCCGTTTCCTCATCTGTAAAATGGGGTAAGTCTCCCCCAGTTTATGAATGAGGTTATATTGGTAAAGAGCTTAGTACAGTACCTAAATATAAAGGAAGCTTGCAGTGCTTTTCCCCCTTCCCTTTTGGTATGCCAAACTTGCTTGCATGCAGTTTGCCATGCTTTAAGGAGATTTCCTGTTCTCATTCAAGGAACTTTTTCATTTTTCAAATGGAATGCTTTTCTTCCCACAACTCTTGTACACTTTGCCAACTGGTTATAATTGGAGCATGTATTTTATTTGACTTGGAACACACATCCATTTGGTATTCTTAAACAGTCTTTCAGATGCTCTGGCTTAAATTCTATGGACAGGCTACCCGCCCCCCCCCCAAAAAAAACCCATCTAATTGGAAAGAGTTTGTCTAGAAAACTGTAGATCATCCAATCATTCTGGAGAGCAATTTGGAACTATGCCCAAAGGGCTATAAAACTGCACATACCCTTTGACCCAGCAATACCACTGTCAGGTCTGTATCCCAAAGAGATCATAAAAATGGGAAAAAGACCCACATGTACAAAAATATTTATAGCAGCTCTTTTTGTGGTAGCCAAGAACTGGTAATTAAGGGGATGCTCATCAACTGGGGAATGGCTGAACAAGTTATGGAATATGAATATAATGGAATACTACTGTT